>SNRZ01000075.1:0-334437 GCA_008729115.1 Dirofilaria repens
TCAATATCCAGCACTTCAACCACAAAATCCATTTCGATATCCCTTTCAAATTCCACCTCAATTTTTATCACCTCGACCTCAAAAGAAACCATCTCAACCGCAACTCTTTCCATGTAAAAGACAACCAGGTAAACTATGTCAGTATGGAATACGTGTACCATTATCACCGACAGAATTTACCGAATCAAATCTTCCTTATGGTTCATAAAAAAAAAAAAATAAATGATATAATCATTTACAGGTGTTCAATACGATTAACCTGAAATTTATTCAATTTAAATAAAATTGAAAAATCAAATATTATTGTTGAAAGAAAATGTACATATAAATTTTATATAATATATATAAAATTATGAATAAAATAATTAAATTTTATTGTGGTATATATGGTTCTTTGAAATTATTCATACCATTTAATTTTATCACTTATCAGTAATTTTCAATTCAAAATATATTGAAAATATTTTCTTCTAAAATTTAATTATATCAATATTATTGCATAAAATATTTTTATTATTATATTTTGATGATGGAAAGTTTTTAAAAAATTAAAATTAATTAATATTTTTACATAAATTCGATTTGATCTAATTAAATTAATTAAGTACGATAATATATGCGTATTAATATATAATATATATGTGCAATATTATTGCATAAAATATTTTTGTTATTAGTTTTGATGATGGAAATTTTTAAAAATTATAATTATTATTTTTATATAAATTCGATTTGATTTTAATTGAATTAATTAAGTACGGTGCGATAATATATACGCGCATATTAATTTCATATATAAATATATTTTGATAGTAAATATGCATTATTTACGACTATATGAAACTTTTTTCATTGTTTTTTTTTGTTTATGTTTTTTTTTTTGTTTTTTTTAAGACAAAAATAATTTCAACGATTGTACGAATATAAAATATGTGTAAATGTTTATTATAACGAAAAGATATGATCGATAATATAATTTGAATTTTTGCCAATTTAGTGTATTTGAATAAATTAATTATTTAATTTTCTTTCCTTATATATTATTTTAGATTTTTATGATAAACATTAAAACATATATCACATATCATATCTTTTATATTCATTTTTTTTATCTTTGCATAAATTAACATTGTTAAATTTTTCTATTAATATGATTATTTTCAAAAATTTGGATCTGTTCAAAATTTTCATACTTTGATATATTTTTTAATAAAACAAAAGTATTTCTTGCTTGCAACAATTTTGCGAAATATAATTTATCAGCGAAAATTTATCAAACCTATCTATTTTAATTGGTTGATTGAAATAATTTTATGAATGAAATTAAGCAAAAGAAGATTTCTATAGGCTTTTAATAAATGTTATCTTGATAATACAATTATGTTATCATAAGGTATAAAGTTATGTAAAGGTAATGGTGAACTTCAAATAATATCAAAATCACAGTAATAATTATGATGAAGGAAAGTATTCTAGAAATGATAATATTTTCAATTATTTTAATTAATTGATAAAAAAAGTAAACAAAAAAACAAGTAAATTACAGTTTCTAGCATTTCAAAATACCATTTTTTTGATGGGAAAAGAACTCGATTCACTTTTTTATTTTAATTTTTTGTTCATTTTTTATAATATCATTAAAATTAAATTTGTCACGTTTTGAAATATTTGCATTCCATGTTTTTTTTTTTCAATAAAATGATTTAAGAAATAAATCAATTATGAAATTATCAATTAAGATTTTTCATTAAAATTATAAATTAAGATTAATTTCCTTTTTTCGTGAGTTTCTGAAATAAACGAATTGAATTTCATAATTAAATGACAAAAAATTTTTTGTAAAGTTTCTATTGCTAATACCATTTACATAACAAGTTTAGTTTGAATTTTATCTTCAAATAAATTTTGAATAATATGTGCTGATAATGTTATCATATAAGAAATAAAATTATGTATAGATAATGATAAACCTCAAACAATACCAAAATCACAATAATAATTATGATGAAGAAAAGTATTCCACTAATGATAATATTGATTGCAAATAATAAAATATATTTCAAAAAAAAAAAATTAATTTATTCATTTCTTCACTTCAGTCAAGAAAACAACTTTGAAAGTTAGCTGTTAAAAAGAACAGAAATTGAAATGAAAGGAAGTAGAAGAGTTGAAAAATAAACAAAATCGAAATTCCACGAAAATTCTTAATTATCTGAATTTTTATAATATAAAACTATAACTGATAATGTAAGTATGATAACTGATAAGGATGAATTCATTCATTGTTTTTTTTTTTGCATTCATAATTATATCAAATTAAACCAGTTGGATTTTTTATTTTTAGAAATAATTGATCAACAATGATAGATAATAAGATTAGATTATTTGGTAATATGTTACGCACTAGTGATTAAACAACAACATAATTATCATATATTTAATCAAAATCAGCTATGCCATATCATTAAATATTGCTCGAAATCTTGTTTCAAATGAATTGGATTGATTATTTATGAATTGAAATTTTTTTTGCAAAAATTTTTTCTCGATTTCATAAATTTAGCTAAAGGCAATTTTTCATTCGCTAAATTTTCTTGCATTTTATGTTATAATGATAACATTTATCATTGCTAATTTCGAACATATGCAAATAATTTCTTTTTTTTCTGCTCAAAAATATAACAAATAGAAATATTTGTTTAGAAAAATTTAAACGGCAAATAGTTTTGTTTAATTTAATTCTATTCTGTAATAGAAATTAATGAGTTCTGAGTAATTAGTTAAAGATTTTCGGATGAAAATTACTAATAAATTTCAAAGCCAATTATTGTATTTCTATTGCATTAATAATTTTCGTTTTAAAAATTTATCAATATCGAAATTTAATTTCACATATGGAATTTCATTTCTCAAAAAAATTTAATTGAATTTTAAATGACGAATTTAGTGGATAAATAATTCGATGTTGCTACTTTCATTTAATATAAAAGTAAACATATCAAAATTAATAATTATTTTTCAATTAATTTCCATTCCAAAAATTGATATCACAACTTTATTCATTTTTCACAATAGTTTATCATAATACTTTTTTAATTTTGTTCTCGAATTAAGGAATTGTGAAAATTCAGTTTTTTTTCAGTAAATATTGAAAAAATAATTTTTAAAAAAGTAAACTAAAATAGATAGCATTTTTGATTGTTAAGTAGTAAAATAAGATTACTAGAAATTAATAGTATTAAAGATAATTTTTGAGATATATATGATAAATTTTTATTTTTCTACAACCGCCACTATATACCATTCTATTTAGTGTAATCTTTTCTGAAGCCCAGTCTTTTCTGGGCTCTTTTTAAATCGTATATATAACTGACATGATTATTTGGCTGATTGATTGAAACATGTTTAATCCCAATTTATTCATTCGTTTCAAAAAATTTAACTTAATATTTAGTCAGTTTTGTGCACAATATTTTAGAAAATATTGTGCACAAATTTTTACTAATTTCTGTCGCAAATATTGTGTCGCAATTTTTACTAATTTCTGTCGCAGAGATATTGTGTCGCATTTACTAATTTCTGTCGCAGAGAATACATTATTTGTCGCATTTCGCAATTTTTATTAATTCATGTCGTTCATTGTATATAAAACTATTTTCTCCTAATATAGAATTTATTATTTTTTTTAACTGCAGAATAATGTTCTTGTATTAATATATCAATAATTAATATTATCAATGCTATATTCTCTACTAAACTTATCAATATTTTTATTATAAAATTGATATTATTATCATTATGATTTATATCTATTTCAACAGGTATCAATTCATATATTATTAATTATAATATTATTAACGATAATTATTTCTGCTCATTTTTACAATGGCATCCCAATAATGCACAATTATTCAATGATGTTTAATATCATTATTAGAGGAAAAAAAAGAAGGGAAACTAGAAAGGATGGATAAAAAAAGTTTGTTTAAAAATCAAGTTTTAATTAAATTTATGTAAGGTGTGAAAATGACAAATATATGTGTGACAAAATGTGCGACAACTTTTTGTAAACTTTTTTTATGGGAAAATAAAAATGATTGTATATTTTTACTATATTCTAATTGATAATTTGCAAAAATTATGAGTGATTATTGCTGTTGCTGCTGCTGCTATGATTGATAATTAATAAATTGCAATCATTTTATCAATAAAGCATATGATAAGATTTTTTCCATTGCAATCATTTTATCAATGAAGCATATGATAAGATTTTTTCATTGCAATCATTTTATCAATAAAATATGTGATAAAATTTTTTCAACATTTTATCAATTACTGTTGCAATGAGTCAACATAAATTTATCAAATGATTAATTATTAACAAACATTTATATCGTTATTTTTATTGATAAAAATGATAAAAAAAAAAGTGCTACTATATTTTTTACAAAAAAATAAAAATAATATAATAATTGAAGAACGGATATATTCCTACGATATGTCTGTTCTCATTTTTTTATTTCTTCTCTTTTTAATAATATTAAATAAAAATGAATTTTATTGGCACAATCAAAATATCTAATTGAACAAATGAAGCAAAAATTAATCGAATGATCATTTTTAAATTATAAATAAAAACAAGGAAATTCTTCTAATGAAATAATACTAAGAAATGAACCAAAAAATTTAAAAAAAAACGAAAAAAAAATAACAAAGGATATTTCGAAATTCTATATTTATTAAACATTTTTTTAATAGTTTATTTAATTCTAAAAAAAATATTTGAATTTAAAATATGCTCTCTGAGTGATAATTTCTGCTTTATTTTCATTTTTTATTTCCAAAATTGAAAAATTGCATAATATTTCTAATCAGTACTTATCATCTTTATAACATCCCATTCTCTTGCTCTTGCTCACTTGTTAACGTTAACTATTATCAATTCTATAACTATATCCGAATCTAAAAATTACCTAATATTTCTTATCATTATCTATCGTCTTTGTCAAATCCTATTCTTTCGCTCTTTTATTTATCACAATCAATTACACAACTACAATCGAAATAGTATAGTGATAACAAAACAATTATCTTCTTTTTTTTTGATTAATATATATTATTAAATAGTAAGAAAAAATGAAAGAAAAGGAAAGTGAATGAAAAAGCAAAGGAAAAGAAGAAAAGAGAAAATTTTGGATGACATTTTTACATGAAAGAATTTCATTATTATAATTTAAAAAAAAATCCGTAGGAGGTGGTACTTATAATAATTAAGAAAATGGATATAAAAGCAGTTGCTCATCTAATCATTTTATAATTTATCAGTGATAGTTAAGCTATCATTTCCAATCAACAATCGTTCATCCTTTTTTAACTTTTCAGCAAATTTCAATTGCTGTATTCGAAAGTTACGATTTTATTCGACTATCCGAAATAATCCGAATATGGTAATTTTCGTCGTTTATTTTAATCATCATCATATTGTAGTAATAATGATATCATTGATAATAGTAGCAATAGTTACTGTTACTTATCACATGTCACGACAGTGATAAGTTGCTAAGATAATGTTATACATTATGCGCAATGATAGTATTAGTAGTTATATAAAATAATTAGTAATTTTGAATAATTGATAAATTAATATAAATATGCGTAAGAATATCACTAATACAGCAGTAGTAATATTTCATTGTGATAGCCAAAAACTGAAGTGATAATCCAAAATCAAGAATGAAATAAACTTTTCAATAAATTAAAATAATCGATAAGTGTTAAATAAGGATTTCTTTTAATTACTACAAAAGTAATTCATAAAATGATTTAATGATTTATTATTCAGAATTGATTATCACATTCAATTATATATAAAAATTGCTATAAATAATTATAAAAATTGCTATAAATACAATAATATCTAATTATGACTTTTTAATATTTAATTATAAATCTTTAAGTACTCAATTTTGAAATAAAATTGTAATTTTTATCTATGCGATTCTACCCAATTTTCTAATTTATAGTTTAAAAAGATTCAATTTCTATTATTTTTATTATCATTCGTTTTCCAAAGTTATATAAAGAATGAAAAATTTACAAAATATCTACTTAGAATATAATTTCGAAATTAATTATATCAAAAAACTCTCCGTGCTAAAATGCAAAATACTTAACCAAAATTAAATTAAAATAACTTTTATCACGTCAAAAAAAATTTTGCATAAAAATTTTAGGAAATATTCAGAAAAAGAAAATTTTTCTAAAAGAAGAATTTTCTCTAAAATTTAAAAAAAAATCAAAACTTTCTTTTGCAAATATCTGATAACCTAAGTAACTAAACGATATAAGCATATGTAAAAATCGTAATATCGCATTTAATGGTTTTTTTTTAATTTTCTAAATTTCAAGTGGCAAATAATTCAGACGAATTTTCCAAATTTATTTGCAAAATATAAATTATACCACATAATCATATCAATTGTTTTCTTATCAAATCAGTTTGACCTGTCGATCTATTTCGAAATATAATTCATTTCGTTGCAATTATAAAAAAAAAGAAGTGATAGATAAGAAAATATGGGCTGATATATAGGGTCGTCAAATATTTTGAAATCCATATTTCATTAATCATAATGATAATGATAAGTTCGTAAATTCTATTTTTAATTTTTTACACTTCTTAAATTATTACATTTACCATATTCTTTCAAATAACGAATAGAATTTTTTAACCTTTTATTTCGAAATGCATTCGAAATAATAAAAAAGAAGAAATGATTTTTGAGAATTTATTAAAATAAAAGTTTGCAAAAACATTTCGCTAAAATTTGCTCAAATTTATCAAAATTAACTTTTCTTGAATATTTGATATAAAAAATAGTAATAATATATTTCTTCCTTTTTGATTCATTTTCAATGGATGAAATTTATATGATAAAATAAGATAAGATAGGATTAGAAGGTTTAATGAAAGTATTATCATTTTGTAATCATTTGCAAAAAATATCAATATTTCTCATCATTTTACTTATTCCTTCATTTTCCTTTTTTATTTAAACTAATTACTTATTCAGGCTAAGATTTGTTGAGGAATATTTATGATTTGAAAATGAGAATTATTAAAACTTTTACAGATGTTTATTTGTCTTTTCCTCTTTATCATGATGAGAGTTGCAAATGGTTGTTTGGCTGGTGGCGGTGGTGGCGGTGGATGTGGTGGAGGTGGAATAGATTGCTGTTGTTTACAACCGCCACCTATTTGTTTACCAGTATTAAAATTAGGCGGTTGCTGTGGTGGTTGCTGTTGTCCAAGTCAAGGTGGTGGTGGTAGTGCTGGCAGGTATGGCTTATCATGATTTAATTTTATCAATAGCTTACGCAGTATAAAAAAATTTTTAAATTTGATTGCTTATAAATAATGAGAAAGTTATGTTTATTGTTTAATTAAGGAGATAAAACAGGATATTATCATTTATTTAAACTAAGAAGATAAAACAAGTTATTATCATTTATAATTTTTCCTTGTATTCTTACTTATCATTATTAATTAAAATCTGATAAATAAATGCATTAAGATTAATTAATTCATACTAAAACTTCTCTATTGTAAATTTATTAATTCAAGCATATGTTTAACTAATTGGATCGAAAATTAATTAATTTCAATTTTTTAAAAAAAAGTGATTTGCTTCCGAATAAACTTAATAAAATAATTTATTTCAAGATCACTTACTTATGCTTTGCCAGGAGTGGTTATCAACTTGGACCAAATTGGTTTACTTGATTAGCTAAGAATGATAATATTTATCACTTGTTTTATATTATTTGTAAATAAGCTTTTTAGCTATTTATGCTCTACGAATAATACTTACATTAATAATTTTTTCTATTCATTTTTTTAATTCTGATAAAAACGGAAATTAAAAAAAATATTTTCATTTTTTTTGTATTTTTATCATTTTTAAATTTTAATATATTCTTTTTATTTTAGATATCCTGTACCACCTCCGCCACCTCCACCACTAAAAGGAGGGTGAGTAATTTCTTTAATTTATTTTTGATTAATTTACATATTGATTTCGAATTTAAATACTTTTATAGTTATTATCAAAAGGAGAAATTTATGCTATGTTTATACATGTTATACAAGAGAAGAAGAATAATTAATGACATTGTTGAATAATATTTAATATCATATGATAATTTTTCTTTTATATATCGTATTTCTTTTTCTAATGAAACATTTGCTTAAATTGATTAAATTTTATTCGAAAATTTCAGCTATGGTTTACCAGGAGGTGGTTATCCAGTTGGATAAAATTGGCTTATTTAATTAGCTAAAAATGATATTATTTATCACTTATTTTATTGCTATTTGTAAATATGGATCATATTAATTGTTCTAATTTTGCTTCAATTTCTGGCCAACGATTAATTGCTCATTAATATTTTATGAGATATTATTTTGGAACAAGCCTTTTTCTTCCAAATATTTTTTAAAATTCAAACAATAATTCGGAACATTTGATCTGTTTTTTTCATACTAGACTCTAATTTCTAATCTAAATAGGAAAAGATTTATAAATTTTTAAATGATTTTATAATGATTTGGAAAAAAAGAAATTTCGAAAGTATGGTATTAAATAATTCCTAAAAAGCCTTAAGGAAAATTTTTTTCAAGATTAAGTATGAATCAAAAAACAAAAATTATAAAACACTTGAAATCATCACAATAGCATTAATGATAATTGTATGGCATGATATAGCTTTTTATTTATGCAATCCATTTATATGATTCTTCATTATCGATCATTTCCAATTTTCAATTTCATCTATTCCTAAGTATTGATATCAAAATAAAAAATACTAAATGATGATGTTTAATTCAAGCAAACATAACTATTATTACAATAAATAGTTATATCTGTAATTAGTAAAAAAAAGTAATTGAAAAATATCAAAAATATTCAGTCTTATTAATAAAACATATTACTATTGATTAAAAAGATTCAAATAAATTAATATATTACAGTAATTAATCCTTGGATAAAAAAAATCAAAATCTTTATTTAAATCAAATAAAAGGATGGGAAAAAAATCATAATTCGTTTTTAGAGAATTACAAACAAGTAACTTCATTTTATTCAATATTTTTTTTTATTCAATATTGACTGATAAAATATTGATAAAATATGCTAAGAATAAATAATTTGCTTTCTGAAATTAACTTGAAAATAATTTTGCAAGAATTTCTGTCGACTAAATAATTCAAACTATGAATGGTATAATTTCGGTATTATTACCGAAGTTATAAAATGTTATGAGAAACTTCAACAAAGAAGAATTATTATGCTGTAAAAATCTACATTTGATTAATATTAATCATTAGCATGAATGACATTTACATATTAAACTTATACATAAGAATCCGATAATTAGAGTGAAAACTTCGGAACTTAGCTATATTTAAATAAATAATAACGATAACATTTTTATGATGAAATAAAGATTAAATACTACTTTGTCTTCCGAAATTTTATTAAAATGAAATTACAAAATTTTGTTATCAGATCAGGTTAGATTCTATATTAGTATAATTAAATACAATTAATTTTATCAGTTCAATGAGCTATATTAGTTTCATATTATTTACAAAGTTGGAATTTCTTCAATCCATTCGGTGATGAATTCGATTCTTAGGTAGTGAAAAAGAGAAAAAAACTTTTTGAAATTTCACGTTCTAAATAATATGTTTGTCTAATTATCTTCGAACTTAATAGCATAAAAAATAATGGAATATATCTCATAATTGTTGAAATTAATTTGAGATATATCATATAGTTTCGGCTAAGAATGTAAGATAGTTTTATCATTATGTTAATAGAATACTCTGAATCAATAGTTTAGTTTAAAGTTTGAAGCTTTGATTTCATTTTGATGATTCAAAAAAATAATATAAATAAATAATTGAGTAGTTTAAAGTTTGAAGCTTTGATTTCATTCTGATGATTCAAAAAAATAATATAAATAAATAATTGAGATTAGAACAATGGATTCATTAATGCTCATTAACTTATTGCAGCATATCCCGCGCCTCACAACTGCGAATATTTTAAATATTAAAATTTAATACAATCGGTTTTAGAGAACAATTTAAAATAATTCATTTTTATAATAGACGGCTTCGCCCAAAAAAATAGGAATCCTAACTAAATTTCAATTATGTTTTTAGACCTATCTGTCACTGGGAAAAGTTGTTTGTAGCAGTCTATTAAAAAATTAAATATTAGTTATGCAAAATTTTTGAATAATAAATTAATTTGAAATATTTCATTATTTCATAATACCAGAGAGCAATTTTAATTGCAAATTTGTCTGAATAACATAATTTTTCTGACCTCTAATTGAAATAATACTTGATTTTTGTAACTAATCTTGTATAAAAAACATTTCTTTTTGTTTAGAATTCATTCTAATTCATCTATTGCTGCGATAGTTTTTCTTTTACTTTTTATTTTTGACTACACAACTATTCTAAGACCAAAAGGAATTTATTTTGAGAACTATTGCGCCAAACTTTAAGCTAAGTCTTGTATCAAACATTCATAACTATTCACTTAAAAAAGTAACGTATGATGAATTGATCTTGTGAAAAATATTTAGTAATTTGCTTTTAAATTACATCCAATAATTGGATATGAATGATTTATATCTATTTTATGAGTGCTACCAAAAAATAAAAGTCAAATTCAAAGTCTATGATTTTCATTCATTTTATGAAATGATCGAAAAATCTGCAGAATTTTATAATAGAATGGTTAAAATTCCTGAATGAAACCATGTAGTGAAGCTTTTAAAAATTGGAATTTATCATAAAAATAATTAATTTAATAAAATTTTGTAGATCTAAAATTGATTGATTTATCATCGTTGGATATATTTTTGAATTTATGGCTTCAGATTATGCCAATTTGTAATCGAAGTTTTAAATATTTTGTACATGAAATTTAAAGCCTTATAAGATAATAATACAAATTCATTAACGAATTTATGTATATGGTGCGATGATACATATATTTATATGTCTATGGCTGTTTTCGTCTTAATATGTCTGTCTATTCAATCTCTATAATTATGCATTAGTATCATCGTTTCTTTTTGTAGCGAAATATTCTTCATATATTCCGCTAAGTACATTACGTTTGTTGTGCTGTTGTGCATTATCGTTAATTGAAGTGAATTAGAAAATTAAGCCAATTTTCAATTTCGTTATGTAATTGTTCGACCGCAAAAATTCGATTATAGCAAGATAAAATTTTCCAAAAATATCAATTCATTCACACAATAGTTGCATGACCCTTGTTTTTTTTTTTTTGCTATTTTGATGGAATAAACAATATTCTGCTACTATGTTTATCCTTCTGATAAATTCTCATATAAACATATGTGTTCAACGAATTCTTTTGAAAATATTGCATAATTTCTGATGCAAACGTTATATGTATATTACTAAATTTAAAATTATTGCTATATTTAAAAATCTTGAAGATTTTCACACATAGCATATGAGTTTTTTAATTTGAATTGAAATCCTGTTGCTACTCGCTATCAAAACATTATTCATAAAAAATTATTCGTATTTTTTTTTTGCTACTTGTTTAAAATTTTTAACAGAATTTAGTTTCATGCAACGGATTGTTTTTTTAGCTCTCTTTCATGTATTTTACCATAAATTTACATCGGTGCGTGTGACATAGTAATATGCATTAATCTTTTAGGATCAGTAAATACAAAAAATGAAATTAGATATTCGTTTAGGGCTATTTTCATAGCTTTTGTGACTTGTTTTTCTTTTCCTTTCAAAAAATAGATTTATATTTCTTAACAGTAATTTTTCATTGATTCCTTCTTTTTACACTCATTTTAATCAATTTCAATTCTATGATTTAAGTGTTTATCAATTACTTACAAGACGGTAAATTATTGGCAAAAAAAAAAGTTTGTAACATTAGGAATGATAAAAAATTAATTTATTTGAGCATCTTCTCCATAGCAAACGTCGCAACAGAACGATAAAAATATTAAAAACACAAAAATAAGAAAATTCAACATCAAATATTATAGAACAAAGTTTAAATGTTAGTTCAATGCGTATAATTCTGTAAACACATATACATGCATACACACACATACACATACACCATACACACACACACACATACACACAGACACACACATCGATATCTTCGCAAAAAATATGGCATAACAATTCATTCGACTGCAATTAAAATTAAGTGAAAGGTAAAGAGGATTCTCGCTGAAGGATTCTTTCGTCCTATTCGTGAATAACCGCAGGATTCGTCCAACTGCAGGAAAAATTTTAGTTCTCATTGGTTGAAAAACCAATTATACATTAGCTATGTAATAACAAATAAATTGGCAAATAGCAACACTAAAAATACGTAATTTCATGAAGGATTTATACTTAAAATGAATTTTCCAAGATTCAACTTAACTTTATTTTTTATGAAGCCGTTTCTGAAAGTCTTTTAATTAATGGTTTTCCCAATTTTTCTATGCATAATTTGCTCTAATTTCTTATCTTCTCTTTTAATCAACATCAAATTCCATGTCTAATTAATTCAAGGAATTTTGAAGCGTCATAGTTTTACAATGCAAAAAACTGAAACAGCGCGTTTGTTAATTTTTCGGTTGACATTAAAAGAGGTCATACTAATATTCTTTTTTTTTTTTTTTTTCAAAATAGAAATGATATGTTTTAAACGAAAATAAAATTTCGAAAGAAAGATAAAGAAATTTTATGTCATAACAAAGTAAAAAAAAAACTTTCTGTAAAGTTAAAAAAATACATCCAAAAAAAAGGTTGAAAAATGATTAATCATGAATTTTTTTCCTACAGCTTTAAATTAATTAATATTTCAAATTTTATACAACCAGTGAATCATCACTTTCGTATTCGTCTTCTTGCATGACTCCTCCTATCGTCGTTGTTGTGGTTATTGGTGGTGATGGTGACGATGCTGTTGGTGCTGTTATTATCGACGGTCGAAACTTCATATTACTTCTATTTGTCCTACCATTATTATTTCGATAATCTTTGACCTTATTACTCTGATTAGATATACCCGAATGTGCAGCAGCAGCAACAGTAGTACCAGTTGCTTCCAATAAAGGCGACAACGATGGGCGACGTTTGCGAAAACTAGGACAACCCTGAAAATAGCATGATGACGGTTTCTAATAATAATTGTTAAATTAATTAATAATTGGTAAATTAAAATTTAAAAGAGAACGTTAGTAGAAGAGTGCTTAAAATGAATGGAAAATAATAAAAAAATAATAAACCAAATTTTTTTAATTGAAAATCGATTCGTTTAAGAATGCAAATTTTATTTAATATAAATTATATTTATCTATCATGAAAATGATATTCTGTCAAGTATTTTAAAAGATAGTCAGTAAAATTGAAAAATTATAAGAAAAGCGAAAATTCCCTTCGGGCTAGAGAAAAAAATGTTGCTGACAGGATATGATAATTCTTTACTTATCCATTACATACTTAATCATTTGAGTTTTAAACTGAAATATCGAAATTCGGAAATAAAAATTAAGTACTTGTCCATCAAAATCGAAAAAATGACGAAATGTAAATTCATAAAATGCTGGATTGAATGCTGCCGAAGCGCTCGCACGTTTTGCTACCGTATCGAACGTCTGATCGGAGGAATCGAATTCAAATGTATCGAAATTTGATGTATCTTCAGCATGTTCAACACGTGGAATATATTCAGCACGTGTGGAACGTAATGTTGAAAAATCGATACCCTATAAAGTAATAAATCAGATTTGTAAAATATCAATCCAATAATTCCATCAAAGACTTGCCTAAATAAAAAAGTGAAAAGCATGAAAATCTTTAGAAGAATCCATCTAAAGTTGAAATTGAAGCCGGTTTTAACGAACCTTAAACCACTGATGAATTTTAACATCTTCTGCACCATTTTTACAACCAAGTCTATCTTCTTGTTCACAACATAATTTTCGGATTACATCAATACATTCTAGCGATAACTTTTCGCCAATACGATTATTTAAATCTAGATATTGTCGCCATTTTACAATCTATAATTTCAGCATCACAATAATTAAATTTTATTAGATAAATTGAAATTAAAAAAAAAAACAAAAAAAAATATCAATAAATAAAAACAAGCATGAGAAATAACGGACAAGATAAATGAAATTTCATTTTATCTAATATGAAAATAATGTTAAATGCATACCTTATATTGTGTCTCATAACGATCTTCCGAAAGAAATGGTGGTCTACCAAAAACCATTTCATATAAAATGACTCCCACAGACCACCAGTCACAAAGTTGAGTGTGACCTATAATAAAAATATAAATACTAGAAAAAAAAACTATATTTTTGGAAGAATCAGACGAAAAACTACAAGGTCAGAAATCTTGAATATCTCTTTTGATTTCTTATGGACTTACCGGTGCCTCGGATTACTTCTGGCGCCATATAATTGTCTGTTCCTACTAATGAATGGGATTGATTCCGTTTGCAGTGATTTCTAATTTCCAGTAGTTTTGGCCGACCTATTCCCGATAGATCTGGATGTGAAGCCAAATATCCCTTCTGTATTTCCGTATTCTCTACCTGCAAGCGATGTAAATAATAGTTCCTTTTACATTCGATACATAAAAGCTTATGAATATTTACCGGAAGAAATAAATATATTGAAAATTAAAAAATGCTTCAGTAAATTTCAAATGATTGTTGAAAAATTTTCATAGCAAATATATAAATAACTTGAATCTATATCACTGAATATTTGATGAATTTCAAACAGAATGATTCAAAAATGGATCATTACTCAAATGGATTGAATAATGTAAATTTTCAAAATGTTAAATATCTCTTGCACTAGCCAATATTAAATGGCGTAAATGATATTAAAAAAAATTGCTGATGAAAATTGGAATTATCTGGTGGTCTTGGTTTCTCGTTTAATTTTGTTCACAAAAATAGTGTCAAATTTTAGAACAATTTACACTTCGAAAATTTAATAACGTAGAAAATAAAAAAAAAAAACCTCATCATTATCAGGTCCATAATAGCGTTTATCATGCGTCCATCGTAAACCTGTACATAAACCAAAATCGGTCAATTTAATATGACCATTTTGATCGATCAAGATATTATCTGGTTTAATGTCACGATGAATAAAACCAAGGCCGTGAACATATTCAATGGCACATGTTAGTTCAGCAATGTAAAATCTAAAATGTTTAAAATTATTTTTGAAAAAAATATTTTAAAAATTTAAAAAGAAAAAAATATTTTAAAAAAATTTTTACAATTTTCATTTTTGACAGACAAAAAAGAAATCATGTATGCATTTATTGCTAAAATAGCAGATAATATCAAATATATTTAGAAATTCACCTAGCAAGTTTTTCATCAAATAGCCCTTTGTTAATAAGTAGTTGCATCATATCACCACCCGGAACATATTCCATGATAAGGTATAACGATTGCTCATCCTGAAAATAAATGATCAGTTCATATCCGTTGTTTATCACAAAAACTAGTTTGGAATTTCATATCAACCATCGATTCAGTGCTTGATAAATATTGCAAAAATATCAAACAAATAAGCACAATCAGGCTTGCTGTAAAGTATAAAATGAATAAATTCTTTTTGATTCAAACTAACAGCCATATTTAATGTTAATCTCAATGATATCAAATTTTTTGATATGTTCACATTCATACAATGCAATATGAAATAATGATACCTGAAATGAGTAATAAAGTTTAACGATCCAATTACTATCAGCTTCAGCAAGGATATCACGTTCAGCTTTAACATGTGCTGCTTGTTGTTTCCTAATCACATCTTTTTTCAACAATTTTTTCATTGCATATACTTGGCCAGTATCCTTCTAGAAAAAAAAAATAAAAAAAAAAAATGCAAACTAAAAGCCAATAAAGTCAATATCATTCATTTCAGATAATTTTATTGAAAAAAAAAATCTTAAAACAATTTAAAAATTGTTCTAGGATTTTTGCAAGAAAATCCTGACTAACCTTTTTAACCAATGATACTCGACCAAACGCACCAAAACCAATATGCTTCACTACTTCAAACATATCTTTGTTCATTTTTTGCCGTTTTAATCGTAAATAACGCGATTCTTTTTGTGTTAGAAATATCATCATATGTTCACGCATACTTTCCGGTAAATCAGCACATTCCATTTCTTTAGCAAGCTTAAAAAGATTGATAAAATTATTTCTCGTATTATGATAAGAGCAAATATATAAATATCTTTGCAAATATTAGCTGGCATAAAGTTATTATTGTTATTAGTATAAAAGTTAAACAATCACATGACTTACTTAAAAATATCATTTGATAGTTATTATAAAATAACCCACTGAGTTATCATAAAAATATACTTAGTTATCATAAAATAATTAACCATACTGAGTTATCATAAAAATACATTTCAAGATTTGTTGAAAATAATGATGTAAAGTATAAAAAATTATTTATTCATCCGAATTTATTTCAAATAATTTATCACAGCAGCATCATCATTGCGTACGTCATTAGTTAAACTGATTATATTTAGTATAAGAAAAGTTAAATATCAACCTGACGTGCACGTTGTTGCCGTTCTTTATATTGTTGAATTAAGCGTTCTACATGTTGCTCCATATAAAAGCAAAATAATCGTGGTTTGCACGGTTTGATAACTGATTCATACGTGTTCGTACGTAATTTATGTAAAATACTTCCTGGTAAGGGAGATACGCAACGTGTTACTTCATCCGTTTCTCCACTTCTACAAATATAAATTATGTTAAAAATAAACAAATGTGAAAATAATATCAAAAAAAATATAGCTAACAAAATCAATTTTTTACATCATTCTGCATAGACTATCCAATATCACTCCTGCAATCAATCCTTAGAAACTGGCTAAGTTTGCAAGGCTAGCCTAAAAATACTATGATATTCTGGAATATCTTAAAATCTAGAAGTATCAAATGACAAGATTCCCGCTATTGATTGATTATCTATAATTTGCAGAATCCAAATGGAAAATAAGCAAATTCTGAAGATGATTTCGAAGCGATAAATGATGAGAGAAAAACAATGATGCAACCAGAAATGTAAAATAATAAAAGATTTGAAATGCAAAAAAAAAAAGTTATTATAATAAACTCCAATAATTTGCTGCTATCATTGCTATCCAATTATCATTACATTCATTTAGCCAATTTAATATTTCAGACAGAACATAATATCACTCTATTTATCATTTCTAAACTGAATATTTTATAACCAGTAAGAAACATCAGTAAATTTAAATATGCTAGATTTAATGTTTTAAGCGAACAACTGAAAAAAAAAATAGTTTATTTCAGTTGAATTTTTTCCTATTTCATTTCTTCAGTTATTACTTTCTCATCGCTGTAAATTACCTCTATTATTGAGAATTCTCAAATATTAAGTATACGAAAAGTTGAAAATCTAGAATTTGTTACTTGTATATCGAATTTCTATCAATATTTGATCATATATCTGAGAAAATCCACAGAAAATTTCTATCTTTTCATTAATTATCCGAAAGCAATAAAATGTTATTCAAATTTGCCAAGGCTTATTTGGTTATTATTATTATTTCTAATCTATCATCTTTGCCTAATTCTTTTTAAATGATCAAATTCTGAACAATTTTAATTGGCTGATTTCTGAATATTTGCGTATTTTCCTTTCCTTTTCAATATTATAATATGCATTTTTAAAACACTGCATATATGCATCTGTTTTATAGAGAGAAAAAAAAATCTTTTTCTTCTTTCAATCTTTTTGAATATTATTATAATTTGAAAGTGAAAAGGGAAAATGATAAAATTCAAATAAGATTTTTTGATATATGAAAAGAATAAAAAATTTTAAGCATTTTAGCCAAAAAGAATTCTGAGTAATTAGATTTTAAGTGAACAAATTCTGAACAATTTTGATTGGCTGATTTCTGAATAATTAATTTCCGAACAAAAATTTTCAAAATAAAAATAATTCAGAAGCATGACTTGTATTCATTACTTTTTCTATGAAAATTAAAAAATTAAGCAAAAGATTATTCTGCAAATCAATGGATGAAATGAATACGAATAATAATATTATTTTATATGCTAATTATCCGAAATGGGAATAGAAAATTTTCGTAACAAAAAAAAAATGACAAAATAGAGGAATAAATTAGATTATGGTTTAAGAGGAGGTGATTTCTGAATAAATTATCGATATCTTGAATATCATGTAGGAGAATTACGAAGAAAATCAAAGATGATTTATTAGACTACTCTATTTTACTTAATGTATTCTGTTTTAGTTATGTTAAGTTAGACAAAATGCAAAGTAATGAAATAGATTTATAACATCATAAAATTTATTCTATAATTTATTGGAAATATTTGATTTTCATCATGCAAAACAAAAATCATTATTATTCATTTTCTTCATAATTCGGCATAAATTGGATTATGGTTTGAAAAAAAATTTAAGAGAAAAAATCAATACAATTATGTTTTGATTTTTATTGTTATAAAGATGTACAATATTGTTATAAAGATTAAAAATTTCACTTATTAACTTTGTAATTATAAAAAAGAAAAACATACGTTCTTGAGCAAATAGTTGGTGAAACAGAACGTATTATTACAGAACTTGAAGTTCGATGATAACCATTATTCAATTCAGAAGCATATGTTGTTGGAATAGTTGAATCATTTTCAGCTACATTTAGCAGGTTGGTCCTCCGACATAACTGTAATTAAAATAAAAAAATAAAAACAATTATTATTTCTAATGCTATTCGATCGAGGATACTGTATCTTACCAATCAATATTGAGATCTTTTAACATTGAAAGATGCAAAAAAAAAATCACATTACAAAAGCAAATATATATTAACATGTGATCTACAGTGAAATATTAAAATTTACTTCATTTATCATCTAAAACAAAAAAAGAAGCATTACTTGCTCCGTATAATTAGTATAAGCGGAAGATGATGATCTATCTGGATCAACTAATATTCGTTGAACACCATTTGTTGTTGGCAAATTGCCATGTGTTGCTGCTATTTCAACAGTTTCTTCATCAACTTCATTCATTCCATATTTGTTATAACGAGTCGGATCAGATTTCGAAAAAAAAAAGTAATAAAAATTCCGCTTTTTCTTTTCAATAATAAATTAACATAAATTATTGAAAATATTTCAATCTATCAATTGTAGTGAAAAAATAAATAAATCAATCAATCAATTTGCTCAAGCTAATTTATTCAATTAATTTAGTTATTATTGAGATGATTATAATAATGGCTTAATCATAATATGCATTTATTCAAATGCTAAACTTGAAATTTAACTCATAAATAGACATTTTCTAAATAAAATTTCATCAAAAATTATCAGAAAAAAATTTTAAATTAAAAATATCATTTCTTTCAACCAATTTATATTCTTTTTTTTCTTTCCTTTTAAATAAATTTAATAATTTACTATCTTATGCAATGATTCAGCAGTATTCATTGCATGTCTTGTATTAATTGGCCTTTCTAATCGTGTTCTTATCACTGGTACTGCATCAGATCTTCGTAGAGCAGTATTGGTTGTATTCATATGAGATCGAGAAGTTAACGATCGTGTTGGCGTTATAAAAGAAAATTTATATATAATAAATATTTAGTTGAATGATTATTTTATTGAAATCTCTAAAAAAAAAAAATAATGAAAAGTGAATAGTTATTTAAAATTGCAAAATTTTATTTACTTAGTTACACGATCGGTGTTGCATCCTTGCATTCCATCGATATTAATAATTGCCGATGCTTGTTGCATTGATGGTCGATCCACTTTACGACTACGAGTAATCCCGGATAACGGTATACCTGATGGAAATGATGTAACGGCTGTTGTAGCTTGCGATGATGATGATGATGATGATGTTGCTATACCATAATCATAATTATTTGCTATCGTTTTTGTCGCATTATTATAGCAATATTTTGATGATTCACTGCAAAATTAATATCGAAAATAAACTATAATGTTAAAATTGAAAATTGATATTTGATAATTGATAACAAATTGATATTTGATAATTAGAAACAAATTATCTACAGCTTTATAAAAAGTAAACAGAAAAAAAATTGAAAGTGAAAATAGATTTGAAAAATGAAAATAAATTGTCTAAAGATATATAGGGCTGGATAACAATGTTAGAAAACAAGAATAAAATAAATTAATAAAGTACAATAAAATCTCATTCATTTAGAACAAAAAAAAAATTCAAAATTAAAAAATACTTTCTTTTGCAAGAGATAAAAATTAAGGAAAAAAATTAAGGAATAAAAAGTTAAGAAATAAAAATTTGCTTCATCAAATTATTTACAAATTTGTTTACTAATTCAAAATTAAAAATTTTTCAAAATTATCAGAAATTGGCTAATTTCAAAAGAAAGAAATCAGCAATAGATGACTATATTTATAGCAATCGCACATTAATAATTTTACTTTCTATACTATCATTATACTTAATATTATCAAATAAAATATTCTAATTTTAACTAAATATGAAAAAAATTGCCTAGCTTCATCAAATAAAATAATATCTGCTAATGTAAAATAAAATCTAAAAAAATTCGAATTATAAAATAAAAGTGTATGAAGCTAACAGAGGCAAATGAACATGCATTCGATGATAATCATTCGCTTGCTGATGATAAGGATTAGTAATGATTTGCAGCAATGGACTGGTCGAACGTACTCTGAAATTAATGATAAATTTTCATCTATGAAATTTTATAATAGATTTCTAATTTATAATTAAATTATTAATATATTCATGAGGATATGCTTCAATAATCAAATTCAAAGTGTAAAATTATACATACTGAAATGAAGTAGCTGATACTGGTGGACTTGGTATTCTTGCTAACGGACTATTTGATCGGCTTGATGAACTATCGTCAATATTTGCTAAAATTGAAGTTGTCGGTATTTGCGTATTCATCATTACTCCAGAAATCGGTGCTGCTCCGATTACCTGACCAGGTACACCGGATGGTACCATTAGATTCGCATTATTTGAGATTACACTATTATTGTGCTACATGAGCAAGATGAAGTTGTATTTACGACTGATGATAATGATCCTCCTCCTCCTCCTCCTCCTCCACAATCACGTAAATCCTAAAAATGAAAAATGAAAAAAAAAACAAAAAATTATGGAAAAAAATATTTACAAAAATCGGCAAAAACTTTAATGTCTAGCAATTTCGTTAATTTATAGAAATAATTTTATAAATTAAGTAATACACAATCAAATTTATGCATATTATAAATTAATTTAATTTACAAAAAAAAAAAAACCTGTCGAAAGACATGTTCTTTATTGAGATTTAATAAAACTTCAGCTGCTGCTGCAACACTTGAATAACGGACAAGTTCAAGTGCTAAAAGGGCCGCTTGCTGAAAAAAATAAAAAAAAAATTTTTTTTAACAAATTATTTATTTTATGATAAAAATTTCAATAAATTATTAATTTATTCAAAAACTAAAAAAAAATTAATTCTCTAATTCATAAATCATATTTGTTATTGTAATTTTTAATTTTAATTCAATAAATTAAATAATTAAAATGAAAGAAATGAAATAAATGGTAGCAACAAATAAAATTATATTTTCTCAATTTTAATTACAAACATTTAAAATTTTTGATAAAAATTATTTATTTCTTTGATAAAAATTAAAAAAAAAGCCTTTGTATATATTTTGATTGAAAAATTTTTATTATAAAATAAATTAAAATTAAAAAGGAAAATATATAAATTAAAAATTATAACCTCTTCAAAGCCAATTTGTGTCAATGTATTGATTAAAATTTGTCGTCGAGTTTCATCTTCAGCTGTAATACCATTATTATTATTATTATTATTATTATTATTGATATGATTATTCGTACTACTATTATTGTTGAGTAATGATGATGATGATGATGGTGATGCTATTGTTGTTGATGAAATTGGTACTTCCATGTTACTGGTTTGTTCAAATGGACGTAACGAATCTCGAATTTGTTCCAGTTTATCACGATGTCTACCAACACCAATACGTACATCCTAAAATGATAAGCATTTGATTATATCAACTTTTATTGATCGATTATATCAATTCAACTTTTATTGATTAAATAACATTTATAATAAATTGTCGATAAATTTAAACTATTTCTTCTAAAAGATATTCAATTAGATTAAACATTTCAAATATAATATTTATATATATAAAATTTAATTTATTATACTGTTTTAAAATAGTTCCTTCCAGTTTTACAAATAATCATAGTAAATAATAAAATTTAAAATTCATTAGCATACTGTAGTGAATCTTTACGCATGGTTCTGGTGGTTCTCATCGATATACCGGTAACATTTCCAGAATTATTTGCTGTTCCAGTAGTTAAAATTTGTGCCGGACTACTGGTACTTGCTAATGCAGGTCGATGAGGTGGAAACATTCACTTTATTGTTTGATTTCTTTGAATAGCAAATGAATTAATTTTTCGCTTTTTTTCAATGATTCATGAATCAGAAGATGAAAGATTCCGAATTTGTAAAATTAAATTCAAAGAGGATATATTTCATTATCACTGAATTATCATTTTATTATTATTGAATTTAACAGTATCTTCTATATTTTTACTTCTTTCTTCTTTTACAGCACCAATAATTTGTTGAAGGAGGGAGGAAATAAATGAAAAGAAACATATAAATGATTCAATATATGACAAGTGATTCTGAATAAAATCTGAAATTAATAAACTTAATGATAAAATATTTTATGAATGAAAGGAAAAAATTAATGACGAAAAAAAAAATGATAATGATATGATTAATGTATACACGAATTTTTATTATCTCAAATATTTAGAATAAATGATTATTATTTTTGAATTTGAACTATCATCATTATCTTAACGTTACAGCCACCACTTGTTATCACTATCATTGTTTATATTATCATTTTTTTCTTGCTATGAAAAAAAACATTATCTAATAAAAAACGAAAAAGAAACATAATTAAGATATAAAATTCAATTCAAGTTTAAAAATAATAAAAGTTAAAATCTAAAATCATGCATCATTTGAATTATTTCAACCAATAAATCATTTAAGAAAAAAAAATTCCAAAAAAAAAAGAAAGAAAATATATAATTCTGGGAAAATTATCAATTTAAAACTTTGAAACTTATCAGTGCATTAATGAATGATTATTTTTATAACAATTTAAATAGCTAAAAAAGACAAGTAATAAAAAGAATTTCATTACTCAATTTCAAAAAATTTAAATTAAATTATGCATACATAAAAGCAATATGATAATCCCACCAGGGGAATTCACAAGAGGACAGAAAAGATTAACTGATATAAATCAAAAACAAATTGAAAAAGCAATTATAAACTATAACGAATGATATCTTTATTTAAAAATTGATAGCATAATGGCATATAGGATACTATACTGTTAATAATCTTATCAGTATTCTAAAATAAATAAAAATTGGTTGAAAAAAAAAAACGAATAATTTATAATATCAAAAATATTCAATTGAAGGAAATGAAAAAAATAATTAAAATTTAAAATTTAGTTCTATTTAAATGGTTGAATTTTGAAATGAAATGAATCAAATGAAAAAAAAAGATGAAAAATTTGAGAGATGTAATTTAGGAAAAAGAAAAAATTAAAAATAAAATGAAGGTTACTATTTTTTATATTATCATTTTCATTTTACCCCATTCTTATTCTTATCACTAAGAGAACAAAAATCAAAGTTTCATTTATTCGTAAAATTTGGAACTTTTTCATAATTTAATCAAATTCTTTATCGCAAATTTTATTTTCATTAATTTTTCTAAAATGAAAAAAATGGAAAAAGAATAATTAGTGATAATATATTTAAATTGTTTCAATGATTGCTTGCTTGATTGGTTAATTTATTTTATCAGTGTATATCATCAATCATTCAAATATAATCATTTATAAATATAATATCATCAATGAAAATCTTTCCTTCATCGCCTATTTTATTTTTGTCGTTTTTTTTCTTTTTTTTTTTTGGTTTTTTTGATTTTTTCATTTTTCTCGATGCATAAGAATGCATAAAATGCACAAATTTCTTTATAGCAAAAAAGATTGGTTGAATTGATAAAATGAATAATTCGCTGATGAAATAGCATTTTCGAGATGATCAAATTAATAATGTAAAATGCAATAAATTTCTAATTGAAATATTTCTTGGAAACCATTAAAATATCTCTAGCATTCATCATCTTCGAAAATTTTAAAACTTAAAAATTAGGATCATGATTAAAAATCAAGATCACGATTATGAAAAGTGATTAAATAATTTAATAATAATAATGGAATTAAAAAGATGAAAGAGAAAAAAAAAGTGAATAAACAAATAGATTGGACAGCTTTGCAAATTGAGGAATTTCATAAATACGATTCATAAAATAAAATTTTGTTTTTTTTTTTGTGTTCGTTTTATTTCATTTAAATTCACTAAAATTTATTTACTTGATAGCTGATTGAAATGGAAATGAATAAATTGATAAATGAATTTAAGAAAAAAATAAGATTTATTTATGCAAAAATTCAAAACTAAAAAATTATTCGTTTTTCATTTCAACTATAATCTTGCAAAATTTTCAAAAAATTGAAAATATTGATACAAAAATTAAAAAAAAAAATTTGATGAAAAAAGTTTGCTTTTATCATTTCAAATGTATTTTCGTAATTATTATCGACTAATTAATAGATGTAAAAATTGAATAGAAATTTTCATATTTAATTTCATTTCAGAATGAAAAGAAAAAAGAAGAAAATATTAATCATAAATTAACAAAATAAAACTGTAAATATATCATTTATCATTTAGCAAAATAATATGATTCATTATTGAAATATTTAATTTTTTTTTTTTTTTTTTGCATAATCATCATGAAATTAATTAAATAGTTATTAATCTAAAATCTAAAATAAATTTTGTAGGATTCATTTTAAAAATTTTTAAAATGATATTTTGTGGGATGAAGGAAAAAAATTAAAATTTTAAAAATTTCAGAAAATCAAAAAAAACTGATGCCATCATATGTAAATAACATAATGATATACTGATTGAAATTTTTCTTTTTTGTTTTCAAAATTTATTTCTCATTTTTTTTTCCTTTTCTAAATAAATTATCGAAAAGATGAAGAAATCTGTAAAAATTGTTGAATCGAAAAAATTTAGCTAAATTGATTCATTCGAAAATGATATAAATAAGTTGAGAAAGTTTCTAATTTTTATAATATTAAAAAATGATTGATTAAAATAAATATCATAAATTGCTTTATTTATTTTTTTTGTTGCATATTTTAGTAGCAATTAATTGATAATTTTATAAAAATAATTCTAATAATACGAAAAATAGTCGATCCATTTGATGATACCATTTTTTTAGTATAAAAAGTATTTAAATTAAGCAAAGATAATTGCAATTAGTTGTGGAAAAATTGTTGGTTGTAAAAATTTCAAAATAAAAGTATCCATTTTCAAAGTCAAAAACTTAAAAAAAAAATGCATAAAAGATCGAAAGTTTAATAAGCATATAATAACAACAACAATTATAGAACAAAAATATTTGAAAAATTTGAAAAATGTTATTTATAAATTTTCCTGAAGCAACTATCTATTACATACTTATTCGAATTTTAACAATTGTAAACAAATAATGCAAAATAATTGAATATAATAATAAATTCCAATTTGTAGAAATTACTTATCTCTCTGATTATTTACTTATTCATTACTTCTATTTGATAAATTTTTAAATAAATAAAAATAACAATCTTTTCAAATGTAATTTTATCAAAAGTTTTTTATTAAAAAAAAAATGAAACTAAACTGATACAAAAAAGAAAAGGCCTGATACCAACAAAAAGCGAAAGAGAGAATAAAAAGATCAATTTTTATTCGATTATTACTCTGATGATAAGACTATCTTTTTATCATTTAGATAATTTGCATGTAAGTTTTTAGTATTTATAAAAATTAAAAAAAAAAGCAGGAAAAAAGTACTTCTGAGATGAGGATAAAAAATTTTGCAGAATTTTTTTTTTTTTTTTTAAAATTTTCTAAAAAAAAAGGACAAGATCGGAGAAATGAAAAAAAAAAAGTAAAACTATGGTATTTTTCATTGTTTGAAACGCGTTTTCTTCTTCATTTACTGATTATTTTGCTGTCAATCCTCCAAAAAATTTTTACTTTCATTTCGAGAATTCTATCAAAAAAAAAGAACAAAATTTTTGCAGAAAAATGACATCAATTAATTTTAACTTTAAAAAAATGGGAATATGTTTTGAAAAAAAAAACTAATCCATAAAATTACAATATGTATGAATAATAATATTCGTTTATTTATTTATTATAATTATTGCATTTTTTTTTTTGGTTAAAGAAAAAAGGAAACAATTTTTTAACAAATTTTAATATTAAAAATGATTATTACACTGATATGATAAGTGGGATATATTTAGGAAAGAAAATTAGTATCAGAGATTTAATCAAGATATTCATTCCAATTACAAAAATTATTTATGCATTTAATAATTAAATATTTTCAATTTTTCTAAAATACAACATTCAACAGATATCATTCAATTTGATTATCATAATTAGAATGTACAATATGCAGCACTTCAAATCTTTTATGAAGTAATTATATGGTCAATTTTGATATGATAAAAAAATAAATTTTGATATGATAAAAAAATAAACTATGATAAAAAAAGATGCGAATATCGAGGAAATAATTCAAATTTGATAAAACTATCGATCAACACTATAAAATGAATACGATGGAAGGAGCAGACGATGCAGAATGATAAAACTATGATAGTGGAAATAATCAACGATCTCATAATCAACGAATAGATGGATTAAATAGAGAGAAGTTGAACCATTATCATAATTTTAGATGGAATTTATTGGTAGAAGAAGATCAACCGTTCCACATCAATGACTGGTAATACTAAACGACTATTTTTATCCATCACTTATATATATCTGTATATATGCATATTCAAATATATCACAAATCAATAAATCAATCAGCTAGAACATCGATCAATCAATCAATCAATCGATCAATCAGATATAAATTCGAATAATTATAGACTGAAATTGCGTACCAATTTCATTCAAATCGATGAAACTATTTGACCGAAATGAAGTTTGGCATCGATACGAAGAAGCAATTGAAGAGAAATAGTTGCTGACAATATGCACACACACACACACACACACACACACACACACACACACACACACACACACACACACACACACACACACACACACACACACACACACACACACACACACACACACACACATCATCAAATCAACGAATCTCATTCCTCGACCTCTTTTCAATCAGCGCCATCAAATATCAATGCCAAAGATAGCACTTGAAATTCGAGAATGATATGATGATTATAATGATAATAGTAATAATAATAACAATGATAACAATGATAATGATAATAATGATGATTGCTTGCTACTGTGCTGCTTTTTTTTCTTTTGGTACCATCAAAAATTCTCAAATGAGAATCAAACTAATTTTTTTTTTTTTGTTTTCTTCTTTTGCTACAAAAATTCCATTCGATAATATGTAAAACAAGAAGAGAAAAAGAAAAAATGAAAAGAAATATTGTTAATTACGACTAGTTTTTCATTTTTTTTTCAAACTATTCCTCTTCTTTTTTTCTTCTTCCCTCTCTCTTCCTCTCTCTCTCTCTCTCTTTCTCTTCGTCCTTCTCTCTCTTTTTAAGCTAAATTTATATAGAATAATTTCATCTTTCCTCTTTCTTTTTCACACCTAAAAATTTTTTAAATTATCTTTTCTTCTTAACTATTTAATTTATCTATCACTTCTTCTGTCTCATTTCTTCTAATTTAAGCAAATAAAATTTCAAATGAATAAGTTTAATTATCATTTTCAAATATCATACACAATGAATTAGAGATAAAGATAAAATGGAAGATGAGTTTATCATAAATAACACAGTTTAGAAATTACACATCATAAGAAGCAATTAGTTATAAACTGTAAATGTGTATACTGTATGTGTGTATACAGTATAAACGTTTATATACGCGTACTGTAACATATTTTAAACCAAAATAAAAGTTAAAGATGAAAGAAAGTGGGAAGATTTTGAAAAGGGTACATTTATATTGTATGTATCGATGGTGTTGAACACGATCAAGAAGACAAGCTTTTTTGCCCAACACCTTCTTAACAATAGTGAAGAGAGAGAGAGAGGAAGGAGGGAAAGAGAGGAAAAGAGAGGAAAAGATAGTTGGAAAAGAAGAGAGAAAGGAATTTTAGCAATCATAGAAAACACATCTAATGGAACATTTCGCTAATATATGAAAACGATAAAAAAACCGATCATCTTTTCCTTATTCTTCCTATCTCTCATCCGTCTTTTTTTCTCTTATTTTCTTCTCTTCCCTCTCTCTCTCTTCTTCTTTTCCTAGTAACCTAATTTCTCTGAATAATTTGAAATTACATTAATAAAATTCCTCTCTATCATTTTTCCTTCTCTTGTCAATCCTTTTTCTTCCAAATTCCAATCTTGTTTATATTATATGTATTCTTTATACTCTCTCTCTGTTAATGGTACATTCCATTCGTTGTCTGAAAAATTATCTTTTGATAATATCTTCTTTTCTCTCTCTCTCTCTCTCTCTCCCTTTTTCTTTTATTGACGATTAAGTTTCATTTTCTTTCTCATTCGGGAAATGATATTAAGAAGGTGGAATTTAATATGCAATAGAAAAGATCAACAATAACCTGAATAGTTAGTTATATAGTTATTTTTTGTTTGCTAGCAAGTAAACAAACATATTCAAACTTTTCAGCATCTTATCATCTATCTATTTTTGCAAATTATTTAGAATTTTCATCTCTCTTCTATCTCATCCATAATGACAGATAAAACAGTTCATTTCATTTAACATGATATGTTTATCAGAATGAAATAAACTGTGTTTGGGCATTATTTAATATATACACCCACGCACATTTAATACGAAATTTATCATCCAATACACCCACGCACATTTAATACGAAATTTATCATCTAATACATCCACGTTTAATGCGAAATTTATCTAATACACCAACGTTTAATACGAAATTTATCTAATACACCCACGTTTAATACGAAATTTATCTAATACACCCACGTTTAATACGAAATTTATCTAATACACCCACGTTTAATACGAAATTTTATCTAATACACCCACGTTTAATACGAAATTTATCTAATACACCCACGTTTAATACGAAATTTATCTAATACACCCACGTTTAATACGAAATTTATCTAATACACCCACGCACATTTAATACGAAATTTATCTAATACACCCACGCACATTTAATACGAAATTTATTTAACATATCCACGTTTAAAACGAAATTTACGTAAGTGATAATGGCGTAAATGCACTATATAATAATAATTAATAAACTATATAATAATAATTACACGCGAATTTAACAATGTAGAAACCGTGCACTTAATGAATATGATAAACAAGTGGAATTCTAACGTCAAATTGACGTGAATGCATGACAAACTATATATACATATAATAATAATTACACGTTAATTTAACAATGTAGAATCGTTGCTCTCATGAAAATACTGAATCCATGATGAATAAGTGGAATTCTAACGTCATATTGACGTGAATGCTATACACACAATTACTGATGTGAACGCTATATCACATAGTTATTGGCGAAATTTCACATAAAATTCACTCATTTTTTTCTTTAAATGAAATTTATGAAATATCAGAAATTAGTTTTTGAAGTAAATGAAAAAAAAAATCAAAATTTGCTACTTATTACTAAATAATAATTGATTAATTAAAAGTACTTATCGCCAAATATCAATTACTAATTAAATACAAAAATTTTGCAGAAAAAAAAATTGTAATATATATTTTGCGATAAATTACTGAAATCAATTTGCATATAATTTTCGCAATTTATTCGTTAAAATCCATTTATATAATTTCAGAAGAAAATCAAATTTCAATTATTCGATTAATGAAAATAAGTTATTAATTGTTTTTTTTTCTACAAACATATTTCCTCCATTGATACTTACTTCACAAATTCAATTTTTAAAAAGATATCGTTTTTAGTGGATGATGCAAGGAATCTACGTATTCCAACATTACATGACATCATGCATTTCATGTTACAATGATAAAACAAAAAATTTTATTAACAAAAAAGTATTTGCTCGAAATTTATTTCAAAAAATAAATATACACATAAATTGCACAAATATCAATTTCTTCGTTTCATATTTGTAAACAATCATTTTCAATTTTACTTTTCATAATCCAGTAATTTCAATCAATAAATTACTATCGAAAATAAATAAATTGATCAATTAATTAATTTAATTAATTCATTCATTCATTCATTGATTAATTGATTAATTAAATACTTCTCGCATTGAATACATATGCATATGCACTTTATCTTTAAATAAAACATAAAGATCATACAAATTTGATATATATTTCGCTCATTTAAGAAAATATTTCAGAAAAAAAATTGCTACAAAAAAGAAAGAAAGAAAGAATGAAGGAGAGTGGAAGACAGGAAGACATAGAAAGAGAGATAGGGATGATGGAAGATAGAGAAAGAAAGAAAGAAATATTTCATTTTTTTTTCTGTAAAATAAAATACATTCCATTTGAAAGATTTTCTTTACATTTAATACAAAAAATAAGCTATGATCCATCTCATATTGCTATGAAATTTATTAACGGTTTCAATAAATTCATTTTATACGTTACGTCATATTTACGTCAAATTTGTTTACGTCAAATTTGTTAATTCACAAATAACATGCGTAAAACTAATTTATTCGATATATAAAAGAAAAGCATAACAATGTTAACAAGTAAAATTGGAAATATCAGAAATTTATGTTAAACCAATAAATAAACATCATTTAAGTGTCACGTAATGAAATATTAGTCACGTCCGTAATTTCATTCGTAAATTAGTCACGTACGTAATTTCATTCATGAATTTAGAAATACCGTAGAAGCAGCAACGTAAACATACTGACACGGTTAAACACAGCAAAAACTTATATGTGAAATGTATGTGTATGTGTATGTGTATGTGTGTGTGTGTGTGTGTGTGTGTGTGTATGTTTGTACATGTATGCATGTATGAATGTATGTGTATGTATGGTTTACTTTTTTTTAAACTATTTTCCCATTTTTATTGAGATCAAATTTGCTGCAAATTCTTCGTGTTTGCGTAAATGTCTACACATATGTGTGTATATGTATGTGTATGTATGTTGATACATACGCGAAAAAAAGAAGGAAGAAGAAAGAAGAGAAAAAGGAAAAAGAAGAGAAATAAAGGAAAAAGCATAATGAAATGATTTGCGGGAGAAAGAAAGAAAGAAAGAAAGAGATGAATGACAGATATCGATGATTTTTGACATTCATTCATTTATTATATCTACCAATTGTCGTCGTCATCTGTTAGTGTAATTGTTGATATAAATCAGTCATCCATCCATCCAACCAAGCGTCCATCCCGTTCATTGGTATGTATGGAATGTGTGTTTTATCATCTATTCGCTCTCGGGAATGATGACCGAGAATAGATAGATAATCGTAGAAGTAATCATTCATTATAATTTTCAAGAAATGAATTGATAATCTCGAGAATGTCAAGCGGAGAAGACGAGAGAGAGGTCAGATATACGCGGGAAAGAGCGGGAAGCGGAAAAAGAAATGGGCAAAAAGCGCCGACAGTGCGAGAGAGACAGCGAGAAATATCATCGATGAATTCTTTTTCAATCAATCCTTATCATAATGATAATTAGTTATTTCATGCATCATATAATTATGCTGATAATACATATTCCTTATCAGAATGATAATTAGCCATTCCATGCATCATATAATTATGCTAATAATATATATTAATTTGAAATTATCAGCCTATTTTCAAGTTTCTTTCTTATAGTTATTGTAAAGAATCTATTAGGAATATTCTATCATAACATTCGTATTTATATCATTTTTTTTTTAAATAAAGCTTTATCATTATCATACAATCATATCAGTATTTTCTATTAAGTTAAAATTATGCTTTACTTTTTATTTCCTTCCATTATCATTTATCATGCAGCACTTTATTCTTTTTATAATTGCATATTATTCGTTGAATCTTTTCATGAATTCTTTTCTTTTGATAACAATCTTTTTATCATTCTCTTCTAACCTATATCTTTTTATAGTTCTCTTTTTTTTCTTTCAATTTCTTAGTAAGAATAATTTTCAATTGATAAGTAAGTTCTCTGTTATCTTCAGATGATTGCTGTTGTGATAAAGGAAATAAATAGGACAATTTCTCATCTTTTAATTACTCCATTTTATAAGTTTAATTGGAGAATGAGCTATGATTCCGATTTGTTCAATTCCGACTTGTGCGATGATTATTGATCGTTTAAATCAATGTTTCTGGAAAATTCGGTATTGCTGATAATTTTTAATCATTTGGCTATTTTCCTAACATTTGCATACACTAAATTTCAGCAACAATTTTACAAATTGAAATTCCTTTATTTTTTTTGTTTGAAATATCTAAAATATTTCAAATATTTTGCATAATTATTCGTCAAACATTTGAAAGCGATAAAAAATTTTCCCTAAATATTTATATACAAAGGGATGCTATAAATTAACAAAATTTTAAATTGAAAAAGAATTAATTAAATTCAAAAAGAAGAAGAAAACAAATAGCAATGAAAATTGAGCATATTAAATTATCAAAAAATGATAAAGCAAATAATTTGAAAGATATCAATGTGAAATTTCATTTCTGACTATTTTTTTTTAACAACATTTTTTAAAACAATACATTAAAAATCATTCGTACACAACATTTCGAATATATTTATGATATTTTAATATAATTAATCTATAATGTTAGCGAAATATGAATAATTGCTAATAATTGAATTAGAATGTTGATAATTCTAGATAATTCGAGAATGTTCGAAATATAACAATATTCAAATTTCACTTGAAAGAAGAAAAGGAACTTATTTAGAAAGAGTTTCGAGAATGTTCGAAAATATAACAATATTCAAATTTCACTTGAAAGAAAAAAAGGAACTTATTTAGAAAGAGTTTCGAGAATGTTCGAGAATATGACAATATTCAAATTTCACTTGAAAGAAAAAAAGGAACTTATTTAGAAAGAGTTTCGAGAATGTTCGAGAATATGACAATATTCAAATTTCACTTGAAAGAAAAAAAAGGAATTCTATTTTAGGAAGAGTTTAAAATTACCAATCAAAAATTGATTTCACTTCATTGCTAAGTGTACCATCTAATTCGAAACGCGGACTATTATCAGTATAAAACTGATTATACCAACGTCGATGCTTCATTATCGGGCCATCATTTTTAGTTAATAGCGGCCGTTTCATATAACATTTTTGATTCCAAATGAAAATATCTCGTTCGAACTGAAATTAAATTAAAAGTTATTTAAAAATGATTATTTATTATTCTATTCATTCTCACACTATCATTTTATTTTACTAAGTAATTTATGTAATCAATTTATTTTAAATTTTTTCTATCATTTAATTAAAATACATAATCAAAAAAAAGACATTAAAAAATATATTTGATGATTACTATTTAATTATTTAATTATTAATTACATTCATTTCTGTAATATTTTATTTTTTATTAAATTTTCTCTTATTAATAAGTAAAATATTTATTTATTCTATTCGTTTATTATTTATATATTTTTAATTAATCATATTTTTTCAATTTCCAATTTTATTAATTTATTAATTAAAAACTAAATTTTTATTTAAAAAAAAATAGAACGAAGGTAATTTAATCAAGAAATTAGCATACATGAATTGATTCACTAAGTAGAAAAAAATTAGCATATATTGATGGAAGATTTGAATACATTACAAAACGTGAACGTTGAAATAACGGTTCTTCTGGCGTGAGATGGTAAGACGATTCCACGTCCAAGTATACCAAAATTAAACATCATATAAACAATACCTGGTCCTATCTATAACAATTACAACCTGATAACACCTTGATATAACATATCACTAATCAATAATATACACATTATTAGATAAATACAAAATTGATACAACACTAATCAATAATATACACATTATTAGATAAATACAAAATATAAAATTAAACTTTAATTATTTGTTTTTAAGTTAAAATTTCAAGCAAAATTTTTGCTTTAATTGAATTATTTGCTTAGAAAAAAATTTGTCAAAAATTTAAAAATAAATTTTATTAAATTTTAGAAATTCATTCGAATTATTTAACATATATGGATGTTTTCTTTCAATTCTTTCTTTGATAATACCAATTCTTTCTTTTGATAATCTTTGATAATACTTTCTTTGACAATACTAATATTTTTTTTTTTTGTTAATAATTGATCAAATATATTGATAGATTCAAAAAAAGGGAGAAAATATTTTCTTTAAGTTTATTTAAGTAAAAATTTTTTTCTTATCATTTTCAATTATTATTATTATCACTAATTAGTGATAATAATAATGCTTATATTTTAAAAAAAATATTCAAACTGTTCAATTTTTAGTTAAAAAATTACAAATAATTAATCAAAATTTAAAAGTTTTTCTTATCGTCAAAGTTTAAAGTTTGAAGGTCAAATTTCAAAATATATTAGAATTTAAATTTTTAAAGGAAAAAAATTCTACCATTTTTAACACTTTAAATTTGATAATATCATCGTTTATGTTTTAAATAAAAATGAAAAATTTCTCTATTCATTGATTGCTATGTGGTTTAAAGGAAAAATCTTAACTTAAATAAACTTAAATACTAAAAAGGTTGAATTATAGAATGATGAGAACATAACTTAAATAAACTTAAATACTAAAAAGGTTGAATTATAGAATGATGAGAACATAACTTAAATAAACTTAAACACAAAAAATGCTAAATTAAAATATGAGAAGAATTTAAATAACTTAAACTAAAAATGCTGAATTAAAATATGACGAGAATATAACTTAAATAAACTTAAATATTCAAAATGCTGAATTAAAATATGACAAGAATAATACTTAAATAACTTAAATACTAAAAATGCCAAACTAATATATGACGAGAATAATACTTAAATAAACTTAAATACTGGAAATGCTGAATTAAAATATGACAAAAAATAAAAACCTGTCGGGCCTGTAAATCGCTGTATGTAAATGGTATTGGTATTTCATAATTGTCATGACCTGTTTTAAATACATTACACCGATATGCTTATTTGGCTCCGGTTGTTGTTCCCATTGTCCATCCCAAATATGCCGTATTATTGGTTCCGGATTTTCCATCTCAATTTTGCTTATATCATTACCTGTATATTCACTTTGTCACAATATATCATCAATTTAATCATCCTAATTTAACTCATAATTTGATAATTTGTTATCAAATGATCAATTAATTAACAATTAACGGTGATAAAAGTTTTTAATCTTTTTACTGCATAAAATGAAAATTGAAATATATTTAATCTGAAATGATTGAAATGAATAAATCATTTGGCTCGAAATGAATAAATCATTTTGACTCCGGATATCGATTTCGCTGATTAATAATTTATAAATTCTATATGATTAAATTTTAATTTAAAATTATTATCATTTTATCATCTCATCTAACATTCAATTAAAAATAAAAAAATAAACAAACCTTTGTTTATGCCAGCTAAATGTAAATAATTTAAATGTGCAATATCGGCACCATTTTCCGGTATATCTTGAATATGACAATTAATTTCATGTTCTGTACGACCGCGATATTTCCATTCACCATTACTAATTTCATCGATATCCGGAATTTCCCATTCCGGATCCTTCCCATCACAATGATACCTGATTTGGAAAAAAAACTTTGCTATTTTTTTCATATCATGAATTTTCAAAAAAAAACCCTATCATTGATTATTTTTTTTTTATAAATTTAACTTACCAAACATAAATATGCATATTTTTTCTACTATTGGCCAAGTTGATATTTTGGCTTTTTCTGGTATAGTGGTACTATTTGGCTCATATGGGATACGTTTACAGATACCTGTTTCAGCGTTGAAAATCCATCCATGAAATGGACACTAAAATTAATAATTAAAATTTAAATGGTTTTTGTTTTTTAAAACTTTTTTTACATATTTAAATAATATTTTAATAATATTATATGATTACTTATCAGCTAAATTATAACAGTTGCAATTTTTTAAAAATATTATATCTTATTACTTATCAGTTAAATTATAACAGTTTTATCACTTATCAGTTAAATTATAAGAGTTTAAATATTTTAAAAATATTATATCTTACTACTTATCAGCTAAGTTAAAATAGTTGAAATATTTTAATAATATTATATCACATTACTTATCAGTTAAATCAAAACAGTTTATATATTTTAAAAATATTATGTTTTATTACTTATCATTAAATTATAACTGTTTTCTTACTTATCAGTTAAATTATAACAGTTTAAATATTTTAAAAATATTATATCTTATTACTTATCAGTTAAATTAAAACAGTTTAGATATTTTAAAAATATTATATCATATCACTTATCAGTTAAATTATTAACAATTAACAATTTTTATTCATTTCATTTAGCAACAAAATATTTGTAGTAATATTTGTTCAATTGATAATATTATCAAAAAATAAATGATTGATTAATTTATGAATATTTCACACAAAATAATTTTTTTCTTAACAAACAAATTTCAAAATTTTCTTTGTAGTATATATATTAGTAATTTTTTCTTTTAAGCAAAAATTAAATACATTTGATAAGAAAAAAAGAATTTGATAATTTGTCATTTTATCATTGATATCATTTTCGATATTTTTTTCTTTATTTTAATAAAATTTATGCAAAGAGAAATTTTACAGTTCAAATATATCTTTTAATTAAACTTTATATCATTTTTTGATATTAATATTAGTCAATTGATATAAATTTAAATAATCAAACTGATAAATGTATTTACATCTTTTACAAATTTTATCAATTTATATTAATATATGTTTTTGATTGTTATATATTAATTTATCATTTTAAGACTTATTTTCCTAACATTTCAGTATTTTCCTAACTTACTTCTTGTCTATTACTTATTAATTATATCAATTAAAGATATAATTTACACACACAAATATATATTGCATTTCTACCTGTATACAATTATCAATTATCAAATCTATCTATATACAATTATCAGTTATCAATTATCAATTGTCAAGTCTATCTTTATATAGTTATGTATCTGCACACAATTATCAATTACCAATTATCAAATCTATCTGTATGCAATTATCAATTATCAAATCTACCTGTATACAATTATCATCCACAACACGACCTCCAATATTAAAATTTGCGCCTAAATGTGGACAGTAAGAATCAATCAAATATACTTTGCCGATTTCAGATCGAAGTAATGTTAATTGTTGTCCTATAAAAGTAAAAATAATTGTTGATGTTTGATGTCGAAGTAATAAACAAATAAACAAATAAATAAATAAAAATATAAAATAAATATTATTGAAAATTATTGCATCAATCAACTGATTAATTCATATATATTCAAAATAATATTACGCTTATTGTTTCAGAAAATTTTTATCTCCAAAACGCTTATTGTTTCAGTAAATTTTTTTCGAAGCGCTTATTGTTGCAGTAAATTTCAGAAAAATTACTATAAAAAAAAATATTAAATTTGAAAAAAAAAGACTTATAGAAATAAGTCATTCGTTTATTAGATTTAAAATAATATTTATCAAAATTGATTTGATAGTAATATCATTTGTAATATTTTTATTATCAAATCAATTTTGATAATAATTTTATTTGTGATATTAAAAAAAAGATGGATTTTGGGAAAATTTTTTATAAAAAGTGCAGAAATATTCGCAAATATTTTGAATTATATAATTACATTATGTAAATTTTCGATTTACAATATATTCAACTATTTTAACAGTCTAATTTTTTTCAAAGATTTAACTGATAAAATTGTATGATAAGGAGAAATATTGATATCAGTATAGGAATAAATAAATAAATATATAAAAATTATTGAAATTAATTGAGCTAACCGATTTATGTACGAATAAAATATTTTTTATAAGTTCATTATCTTTCTCCTAATATGATATCTGATAAATAAGTTATAATATATATATATATATATTGATAATGATTTAAATCAATTACATCATGCTACTTTTATTTAAAATTATTATCACTTTCATAATATCAATTATAGTTATCATAGTAATAATAATAATTATTATATAGCAAAGATAATAATAATAGTAATGAGTGATGATAAATGATAACAATGATTAATTGATAAAACTTAATGCCTAAAAAAATAATAGTCATAATTTCTTTATTTTTAATTTGTCTCGATTCAGCATTTCACAGCATCAATTAGAGTTATGATAGTAATAATAATAATAATAATGACAATAATTATTATATAGCAAAGATAATAATAATAGTAATGAGTGATAAATGATAATAGTGATTAATTGATAAAAATTGATACCTAAAAAAATAATTGGCATAATTTCCTTATTTTTAATCTGTCTCGATTCAGCAATGCAAAACCATCCATTTGGATATACAGGCGGAATTTCACCAATAAATCGTATTCGTTTTAATTGTTCCAAAAATGTTCGCTTATATGGTTTATTTATCTGAAATTAAAATTTTCGATTATTTAAAACTTTTTTAATTATTTTATCAATCATACTTATCTTATCAATCATAACTGATAATATTTAAAAACTGTCAAATTTTATCGTCCCTTTTTTAATTTATTTTTATAAACTATTTATAATGGAATAAATTTGAAATATATCAGTATGATTGATAGGATAAGTATGATTGATAGTATAAGTATGATTGATATGATAAGTACGATTGATATATAAGTATGATTGATAAGAGAGGTATGAGTGATAATATAAGCTATTTCAATCAGATTTATTGATTTCAATTTATTTTTTAAACTATTAAAATCAAATAAATTTATAATATATCAATTATGATTGACATGACAAGTATGATTGATAATACAGATATGAGTGATAATATAAGCTATTTAAATCAGATTTATTGATTTCGATTTATTTTTTAAATTATCAGGATGAAAAAAAATTATAATATATCAATCTTTATTGATAATACATATATATTGATAATACAAGTATGATTGATAAGATAGGTATGAGTGATAATATAAGCTATTTCAATCAGATTTATTAATTTTTAAATTTTGAGATAAAAATAACAAAAAAAAAAATTGATGAATGATGATAATATATCATTGAAATTTTTTATAATTGTGAAAAAATTATGGATTAGAAAAAAATTAATTCCAAATATTATTAATTGATAATAATTGATCAAAAAATTGATAATAAAAAATTTTTAAATAAATAGATTGATAAAAATTTATTTAGAATTAATTTTCTAATTCTTAATTTCCAATTAAAAGTGCAATACCTTCTTCATTTTACCTACAAATATACCAATATCACCAAATCGTTTTATTCGATTGATAGGTTTTGTTATCCAATAATAAACTAATGCAAAAAGAATGCATAATCCAATACTTAATAAATAAGTCATCTAAAAATAAAAAAAAATTATAAGTAATTAAATATCAATTGATAATAGTACTTGAAAAAAATTCAGAAATTAATATTTCATTTTAAATTATATAATTAATTTATTCAAAAAAAGATTTTTTCATTCTTATAATTTCAGTTTTTTTACAAAAAAAATTTTTTCCTTAAAAACTAATATTTTTTTAATTAAAATAATTATTTGCATAATAATTCTTTTCCAAAAAAAAAGAAAGAAAATAAAAAATAAATAAATTTTGTAATTTAAAAATATATTATTTAAAATAATTTCACGGAATGAAATTGAGTATATTATATATTACAATATATCTAATAGTAATTAAATTTAAATTTAATAATGAAAAAAGAATTAAAAAGGCTATAATTGACATCTGATGATATATATATATATATATGGCATAGAATTTGAAATGATAAATAAGTGATAGGAAAGATGAACGGAGGGAAATGTTTGTAGTGAAATGATTTCGAGGTCATTCGTATCATCTTCAATGAACTATAAACTATTTGTTAAATTTGAAAATGCTCGTTCTATTTTAAATTTAACATATATTTTCATTCAATTACAATTTCCCGCATTTAACAATCAATGATATGGCAATGAATTTTATCAGTGATAACAGAATAAAATGAAATAATTACTAAAAATAATTGCCTTAATTCAAATTTTTCTTCCATTTGCTTTATTTAAGTTAATCATTTAATCATTTTCTTATTTATTTATATTCATAAATATACATGTATTATCAATGCAGGGATTGATTACATTTGAAACGAAAATAAAAACTTTATCAATTGATTTAAGAATTTCATTATCAATAATGAAGTTTAAAAAAATAAACATTTGCGATTTCAATTTTATAAATGAGCAAGAAAATGGAAAAATATTTTTGGAAAATTTTAATCAAATTTCTTTATGAAATTAAAAGTTATAGAATTTATTAAATATCATTTTTAATTTTCGAAATAAATTTTTGATCAATTTTCATCCTGCCTAAGTTGTTATCACAACCGATATCAATTTTAATCAATTCTTTCAAATTATCCCAAAACATTACTGTAAACATATAGATCAAAACAATTAAACCACCATTTCTTCTAGGCTTTTTTTATTGTACGACTGAAAAATATATAAATAGCAATCTGATTACGGTATTTATAAAGTCAGCTAAAATAAGCAATAATTAGTCGAAAGAAAAAAAAGGAAATGGAAGAAATTACCGTATATTTTAGATATAAAATGATCCCAATTATGCCAAATTATTGTTCAATAGTTAATCAAGAAAATATGCTATTATTATTATCGAAAAAATTTTGAAAGAAAAGGTAAAAATTTTTTCTTTTTTTTCGATAACAAATATTTGTTATTTAAATTAAAATATTTATGAAATTTTCAATATCTTAAAATATACCTATTTTCTACAGAAAAATACTGTAAAGAAAAGAAATTTTCAATTTCAACAGATTTAGAAGAAAAAAGTCAATAAAATTTTGATAAATGATAGAAAATATTCGTTCATTTCTATAACTTAATTTTTTTTTCAAAATTTTCAAAATTTGTCTTTTTATTTAAAAAAAAATTAAAAATTAAAAGAAATTTTGTTATTTTCTAAGAAACAAAATACAATCGAATATTCAAATTTTTGTCAAATTTAGCACAAACTATCAATTAATTTCAAATATTCCTATAAATTAAAATTTTTAAAGTTAAAAATTCAGCATATTTAATTATTTCCTTTGTAATAAATTTTATTTTTTTCTTTATTTCTTATCATTTTTCTTTTTATAATAAGAATTTTAATAAATTCAAGCGTAAACAAACAAGTAAAATTATTTTGATTTGTTTAGCAATGAATCAAATCAAATTTTACTTGAATTTTAATTAATCCGATTAAATAGCCAATAATTTCATCATTCAATCGATCAAATTCTTCGAAACAATTATTATTTCAAAAAAAAAATAAATCATACTATCATTTGATATGTTATCAGATGAAACACTTGTCAAAATGATTTTTGTTTTAGCCAAGAAAAGCAGGCCTCCTGTTTTTTAAGATTAATTAAACTAATTAAATAAATACTTTTAAAATTCAATTCAATTTGAATTATTTAAATTAAGTTTTTTTATCATTACCTTTGTGAGATTTTTTTTTTAATTAAAATAATATTAATATAAAAACTTTTATTAGCAACAATTTTAATATTTGTTAAATTGATAGCTAACATAAAAATGAATGAATGAATGAATGGAATGAATGAATGAATGAATGAATGAATGAATGAATGAATGAATGAATGAATGAATGAATGAATGAATGAATGAATGGATGAATGAATGAATGAATGAATGAATGAATGAATGAATGAATGAATGAATGAATGAATGAATGAATGAATGAATGAATGAATGATGAATGAATGAATGAATGAATGAATGAATGAATGAATGAATGAATGAATGAATGAATGAATGAATGAATGAATGAGAATGAATGAATGAATGAATGAATGAATGAATGAATGAATGAATGAATGAATATGAATGAAGGAATGAATGAATGAATGAATGATGAATGAATGAATGAATGAATATGAATGAATGAATGAATGAATGAATGAATGAATGAATGAATGATGAATGAATGAATGAATGAATGAATGAATGAATGAATGAATGAATGATGAATGAAGAATGAATGAATGAATTGAATGAATGAATGAATAATGAATGAATGAATGAATGAATGAATGAATGAATGAATGAATGAATGAATGAATGAATGAATGAATATGATGAATGAATGAATGAATGAATGAATGAATGAATGAATGAATGAATGAATGAATGAATGAATGATGGATGAATGAATGAATGAATGAATGAATGAATGAATGAATGAATGAATGAATGGATGAATGATGAATGAATGAATGAATGGATGAATGAATGAATGAATGAATGAATGAATGAATGAATGAATGAATGAATGAATGAATGAAAAATAAAAAGACTTATAATTTTGAAATATATTTTCTATTTACATTGTAATAATATTTTATAAGCTCGTTTATTTTTTATATTTTAATATATGTATATACATATATTATATCAAAAAAAAAATGATATCAAATGATATCGTATTTTTTATCACTTCCTTATATAAATAATATTGTACTGTTTGTTTATGTCGTCTCGTTATGTATATATATATACATATATATATTTTCGTTTATCAGCAAAAAAAGTTTTAATTTTCATTTGTGTATGTACATACATATGCAGGAGATTAAGATAGAATGAAATGAAAAATGATAAATAGATAAGTTCATTTTGATATTCGTTATTTTGGCAGTTTGTAATGAATGTATGGAAAATGATAAATAGATAAGTTGATTTTGATATTCGTTATTTTTAGCAGTTTTAGTGAATATATGAAAAATGATAAATAGATAAGTTCATTTTGATATTCGTTATTTCGGCAATTTTACTGATTATTTTATATTTTATTGATTATGTTATTTATTTCTCTTCTTTTTTCGTTTTATTTTTTCTTTTTTTCATTCAAGAAATCTCGATTAATTTAATAATTTAAAATCATTTCTTTGAATTTCTTTTAAACATTCTTGACGAATGATTTTAAATTGGTAATGAAAAATTTTTAAAAAATAGAATTCAACTTTTTCATTGATTGGAAAAGTTCTCGAATAAAATAATCGATAAGATGATGATAAAATGGATAATTTCTCCTTTTTTTTTTGATATTTATCAAATTAAGCAAAAAACGAAGGAAAAACTCAATTACTTAATAGAATTTTAAGCAAATTTTATTATTTTTGAATAATTCTCGAGAAATTTTAGTCCATTATGATCATTTATCATTAATATTTATCATTAATATGCTAATTTATGCTTCATTCCGGCGAAGTTACCCGAGGCAATTTTTTTGTTTCGTTTTTTTTTTATCATTGTGATTTCAAAATGTTTAAATGATTATTTTCATTTAATCGAATAGCATTTAATGGTTTTTTCGTTATCAAAATCATTCTTAGATGATCAGATGAATAATAGATGGATAATAAAAATATCTAATAATAATAATAATGATAATAATTGATAATAACATTATCAATAAATAATGACGGTACCAATAATGGCATTGTAATAGTGACGAATATAACGATAATATTAATATTAATAATCATATTAATAATAACATTAGTAATAATAACAATAATGGGTGATTTTTCATCATTGAATTTTGCTTTTTTAGAATATATCAGTATAAATAGCATATATCATTTTGAAAACAAAAATACAATCATTATTGATGTCATTATTCCTGTTTGTTATCACTGTTATATTTTTGTTATTGTTATCATTACTATTATTAATATTATTCATTATTATCATTATTAGTATTAATGTGATTTCCAATATTATCAAGTCCCATTTTCAGTTATATGCTTATTTTTTGCGAGAAACAGAGATAAATACTTTAGAGATAAAAAAGCACAAAGGATTGTTTATCAGATCTCGATAATAATCATTAGAATGAGCAATGAGTAATTAATGAAACTGATTTTTTAATAATCTCTAAAGGAAAGCTATTAAAGAAGAGGTCAACAATATCAATATTGTGACCTTTTAAAAACTGAAATAAACTGGAAAGATGAAGGACTAAATTAATTAATTAACTTAATAAATATTCACTATCTTGAGATATAATCTTTTTTTTTATGCAATAAAATTGTAACAATTTATTACTTAAAATGTTAATTTGCAAGAATAGAAAAAGTTATCACAAGTTGCTCTTATTGTGAATTGTTTTTGTTGAGGCGTCAGTCAAAATTTGGATCAAGCAGAAGATTCTCTACACATTGTTTGTAGAGGACAGAAGAGTTGTGTTGATTTGGAGTATTAGCTACACCAAATCGCTTAGGATGAAACGTGTGTCGTAAATTGTGGACAAAGACAAGAGTTTATTCTTTATTTATCGAAAGTAAGGTCACAAACAATACGAGCTAATAGTTAATAACGATTTATGTAGGATGAATGTAAATAATTTTGTGAGGTAATGTCGATTGATAAGATTGGTGAAAATGATACGAAAGTTTGGAGTGATAAGAGTGAAACTTGGTAATAGGAGGAATCCAGTAATAAGAGTGATTTTTTTAAATACAGCATACAGCTTATGTAGGGAAAAAATGGAAGTGGTATTTCACCAACTGTTTCGAAAAAAGTTCTTTAGGAAAAAGAAGCTGAGACGGCTACAACTTCCGGTCACATTGAAATATTTGATAGTAAATTAGGAAGAGTTACTACATTATTTCCTAACAGATTGGTTAAAGAACAATCCAAGTAAACTTGACTAATACCTTTAGGAATTACAATCTGATAAAATTAACATTTGATATCTTATGAAATTTAGATTTACGAAATACGATTAGACAACAATTTAAATAAGTTTTTATACTTTGCTCTTTCGCAAATTGAAATTGCGACACTCCTTACGGAGAGAGAGATTTAATTTGTAAATTTGACTGATGGGATTTCAGGGTTATAGCGAAAAGTATTGAGTCTAACAACTGGAACTTCCTTTCCTTATCTAATAAAGGACTACGTACAGTTTCCGTAGGCAGGATAATAATGTCTCATAATTAGAATTTCGTTTATGAGAAGGACAGAATCTAAGGAAGTCGAATTTCAATTTAAGAGCGATTAACACAATTAAAATTGCAACAATACACATACCAATAGTTATCATTCTCTAATGAGTTTGATACTATCAAATTCTTCCTTAATCCTTTCCGTAATTTGGTTAAACTGATTACCTAATTGCTTTGTTCGCTTCTTCTCCTTGAGCCGCGATTTCTCGCCAAAGAGAGGAGCTATCTTGTCGGTTAATTGTTAGGTCATGGTTAGGAGGTTGGTAGGGTACTTCCTCGTGTTTGTGAGTTAGTAGTTCCAACGTTGCATCGATTCTCGAGCTCGAACTTATTGATTATTCTTCTTCTGAATTCAATATCTCGAAGTGGAATTCTTTCCATACGGCAAGGTGCCATCAATAGCGTTCCGTTTTCGTTTCTGGCAATTGCATAATTTTTTTGCAATATCATTTTTGTTGCGAGGGCAGGTTCATGCCTAGCCAATGTTTCGATCAAGTATAATAAGTTGTTTCGGTTTTGGCAGCTTCTCTGATATACCACTTCAAGTCGTTGGATAAACTCTCTCTTTAAAGAGTCGACAATGTACTGATACTTTGCATTGCTCAGGTGCAAGATTTTTTCGGGAGAAATCTCCATCATAAGTAATTAATCTCTTGGTTCTTGTGTCAGATTCCTAGTGAGATTTTCTGCATCACTTATGTCCATATCAAGGACGATATTTCCTTCATTAGATATACGTTTTGGAATCTACACTGTGCAACTGTAGTCTTGGCGCTATCCTTATCAACTATGAGTGAAGCTTGTATTTCATTTATGATGACGTGATTTTCATAATTCATAGCTCGAACCTTCTGATTTTTCGATATAGGCAATGATTGACCACATCAGTACCATTCCGTAAAACGATACTAGTATTCATTATGCACTCGCCTCCTTTTACCTTGCAGTATGCATCTTCAAGATCAGAGATTATCTTGAAGATCAGAGACTAGGTCTCTTCCTTCGTCCAGCAGGATTTCTCCTTCATCTATTATGATGTTCGTTGTAGATTGACATTTTTCAGCCAACCATTCATATGAGTATTGGACTTGATTATTTGATGTCCATTTGTAAGGTGATTGGATTAAATTGATTCCGTCTACTTGTCTGTTAGCAGAGATAATCCGACACAGTTGGGAAGTTATGGCTGAAGTAGTCGTTTGGTCCGATACTATAAATAAAGAGTCTAAGTAATGTCTTTGTACACACTATCCGTGTTATGTTGCGACATTTTATAGCTGGTATCTGAAAGTGAGTGTGTGTGTACATTTCCGCCTTGTGTAGAGTAACATTTTGATTAGTGATACTTTCGCAGTTCCACTTTTCAGGGATATTAAATGGTATTCCTGATTTCCACATACAGTTACTCATAGCTGAACTTGGTCAAACATCAATACTGTCACATTGAGCACAAATAGGGTTCGTAGGAGCTTAGGCTCGTTCTTCTTCTTTCTGCGTTTAACAATTTATGTTTCTTCATGTTCGTGTAGCGATAGGTTCTCCCAAAGTTTCAATCATTTCTTCTGTCTTTCCTTGTGTATCATTTGGACTCTCTATCTCCATCGGACACAGTATACTTATCGCTCGTTTAAACTTCGGCCATTTGGCATTTGGATTGTCGCACCCAATTATCCCTGTATTGTCACTATGGATTTAGTTATCCTGCTAACTTCCATGTACCTCTAGATACTTCAGGTTTGCTTAGCAGGACTATGTCATTTTCCCTCGGACTTCGTTTTGTTGGCGAATACCTCTGTTCGCGTACGTTCTCAGACTTGTGAGGTATTCATCTCTACATAATTTCCAAAAAACATGCATGTTTTCATTGTATTGGTCCAATATTCAATGAGTTTATCTCTGGTTTTTGGTTTTTGGTATATGCGTCTCGATCTTCTCCGGTATCGATTGGGATATCCAATGAAGCAGTAGGTGATATGAAATCAATTGGACGTATTATGTTATAATCCTCAAACCCCACATAGATTAGTGGGCAGGTGTTAAGGATTCCCTCAATTTCGGCTATTAGTTATAAGTTCTCCTTCCAATAGTTCTTCTTAGGGCTCTTTTAGTAAGTCCAATGACTCTCCCACTCCATGGTGCTCTTGGTATTGTGTTTTTCCATACCATACTTGCTCTGCCAAAAAATTGGAATTTTCTTCCATTATAGTGTTAAACACTGCTTGAATTGATTCGCGTTGTCACTTATATCAGCTTCGGATATCCTCTTCGAGCCACGAATCTTCTCAAAATGTGTAAGAAGTTTTCTGCAGATAAGTTATCTGACATCTCGAGATGTACTGCTCTAGTGGTGAAGCATGTAAATAGAGCTATCCATCTCTTTTCTATGCCAATACTGGTTTTGGTCGATAGAAGTCCCAACTAATCCAATCCAACCTGTTCAAAGGTTCTTGATCGCTTCACTCGGGATGCCGGCAAATTTGGCATTGGTTGAAGTTTAAATAGTTCGCTTTCCATCGTCGGCAAGTCATACATTTCGAGATTTTTCGCTTTATTATTGCTTTTCGCTTAGGTATCCAAAATCGGCGTCTTATTTCGGATAAGATGTGAGCTATCCCTACATGGTGTAGTTTCTCATGCTGCTGTTGTATAATAAGTTCGGTAATGCGGTTGGTTTTCGGCAGATATATCGGGTATTTGCTTTCATCATCTAGTTCTGAGTAACCCAGACGACTACTCGACCTCCATAGTTGATCTGTTTTTTGTTGATATAACTCCACTTCTTCCTTTCTTCATCCGTGAGGTCTTGTGATTGAGCTTGCTTGATCAACATTCTTTCTGCGAGTTCGTAGTCACATTTGATCATTTGCTTGTTTGGTATAGATAATGAATTCAACCAAGAGAGATTTCCTTTTTGAGTCTTTTTGATAAATTGAAGCGCCATACTGTAGATCTTAATAATTATCCATTTACTAAAACGGGTTGCATCGATGAATTGGATTGGATCCTTTTTGGGAGGTTGAGTTGCTCTTCTGTTATTTTTGCGATGATTGCTTGCTGGAATTCGTCATTTTTTTATAAAATTCTCTTTTTGGCCATTCAGATTTTCCTTTTCCAGCCATCGAGGTCCATTCCACCATTGCTCTGAGTTTCGGAGTTTGATTGGTAAAAGTCCTCTTGTCGCTATGTCTGCCGGATTATGCTCGCCAGGTGTATACCGGAATTCATAGCTGGATTTTCTTATTTCTTCGATTGATTTTGTATGAATCGTGAAGCATTTAGTATAATTAGTGATCCAGAAGAGTGCACATTTGGAGTCTGACCAAATAGTTACATAGTAACTTACTATATTCAATTATCTTACCACGAACTGTGCTGCTCTTATTCCAATCAATACTGATAATAACTCCAGTCTAGATCGTTATACCCTTGATCGGGCAATCCTTGATTTTGCATACAGCAAGAACGATTTTGCACTATTATTACATTCTTGAGGTTCCCATATAAACTGCTGCGAAGTAAACTCCCATCGAAGTATCGGTGAATACATGAAACTCGGCTCGTTCTGCTGACTCTACCACATATCTTGGTAGATCTGTAACATTGACTGACCATTCCGCTATAAGTTCTTCCATTGTTGTTGGTCTGTTTCACACAAGGATTGGTTCCATGAAATGTTTCCTTTCCATAGTGTTGAATGAATAGTTTGAATTTTATGAGTACAGGCACGAGAAATCGCAATGGATCATATTGAGACGCATGAACTGTAGAATGTCTTTTCCTTAAATTTTTCCTGTCCATGGCTTTAATGTTACACTGATTATGTCTTTCTCGTGACTCCATGACAGACAAGAAAATTACCTTTTGTATTTGTTTAAATCACATTCAGGTATTTTGTTGAATTCTTGATCATTGAAAGAAATTCTCGGCCGTTCATTGAAGGTTCAGCGAAATTCCCTTTATTTCTTCGTATTTGTATAACGCATCTCCGTTTTATCAGCTGACATGGTTATGTTATCGACATAGAGGTTTTTTCCTATTTCCAAGCAATCGCATTATCTGATCTTCGAGGTGATGGATTAGCGTTGCAGCTAACAAAAAGGTGAAGATATCACTCCGAAGGAACTCTCTTGAAGCAATAGCATTTGATGTTGTCTTCATCAACTTTCTTCTCTATATCTTTTATCCATAAGAATCGTGTGCTGTTTCTATCTTCGGTTTGTAATCCTATCATAGGAACGCCTTTTCAACGTCAGCGGTTATGACTAATTTCATCATTCTAAACCGTAATAGTACACCGAGTAATAGTACACCGAGAGGTCTGGTAGCATAACTGGACCTCGATACAATATGTCATTTAGCTTTTAAATCCCTTCTGCTTTGCTGACGCATCATAAACTATACGTAATTTTCTTGTATTTTTGCTGAGAGTTAATACTTCATGATGTGGTAAATAATATATAATACCAATTTCATCATTTAGAGAAACTTCTTCAATGATACCCGAATTTAATTGTTCCATAATTGTTTTGTGGTATGTGGTAATCATTGATCGATTTCATAATCGTGTGACCAGGCTCTTTAGGCATCCAACACATAAACATAATTCTAGCTTAAATTTTATATGAAATTTTTCCGTGGTATCTCCCATTTTCTTTTAAGATGGTGCGCTTATAATGTATTAGTGCTTGGTTTTCAGCTTTGGGAGGTTCCTATATGCCTATCATTTCTAATTTCCAGAATTTTTCTAATTCTGATTTAAGATTTGTATTGACAGCGCATGTTATTTCATTAGGATACATATGATCCTTACAAAGCTTATCAGTATCATCACTGCCTACTATCATAGGTCCTAACTTTGATTGAACTAACACGTGTCCCGAATATAACTCCTTGAGATCTTGTAGATTTATAATTTTGAAGAAGTAGTCCGCTCCAATCAGTATATCGGATTTTCTCCAATAGTTTGTTAATTCTTGGAGTTGAGACTTTTTTGGCACTTCAACAACTTGTAGCTCCTTTTTTAATATTTCGACCACATTTACTTTCAACGGTAGGATTTCGTTTTCTTGTGTTCGCACATTCAATTGCGTGATTGTAGTGAGACATTGGTTTGCGTTTTCTGTTTCGAATGGGACGATCTTTATAATCTGCTGATCCGTTCAGATAATTTCAACTGATGAGATAATTTCTTGGTGATAAAGGACAATTGCGATTCTATATCGAATAATGCTAAAGCATTTCGTTGTCGCTAGGGTTGCAACGGGTTAAAGACCGTTATCTCCTTACATAAGAGTAAAGTCTCTGTTGTTTTAGAATGTTTCTTGTTTTCGTGCTCCTTTTTTTCTGAATATGCGTATTGGTTAGAAAGGGTCTTCCTTTCTTATCACATAAGGCGCTATTATGAGGACCTTTGCAATAGAAGCATCGTTTCTTCACTTTGCAACCTTCTCCATTATGACTGTCCTTAAGACAAGTTAAACATTTTTTCAATATCTTGAGGCGATTCGTTCAAGTTTTTGCTGTCGAATAGACATCACATTCGCTATCCCAATGGTCTCGAGTGCAGAATACACACGGTCACTTTTCGAGAACTTTGTATTGTTGATAAGGCTGAAGTTCCACCAGGATTGTACCGTTGTTTCTGCACAAACTTGGTAGTTGTAAATTTACTGTCAGCTTGGGTGCTTAGCTTTTTGCAGTTTTTCACCTTTTCACTCCTATTACTCATTTTTAACAGGAAGTCTCTCAATTTAGAGATTGACCAAGTTGTATCTAATTCCTTTTGTTCAAATATCTTATTCAAGATCCAATCTGGAAGCTTGTCTTCTGTCCAGTGTTCAATACTTGAATGTTCCATGTTCCCTCCTAGCGCTTCCAATTGGCGAATTACTTTCTCTATTTGTCCGACCATTTTTACCCATTCTTTGTCATCTCTTTTGATGGATCTAAGTTCTTTATATAGTATTGTCGTTGCTGCAGAGGGATCGCCATATTTTTCCCTAAACAGTCGTCTTACAACTTCGTAATTCTCAGATGCAATATTATATCCTAATACAGCATCTAGCGCGTTTCCTTTGAGACACGAGTATAAATAATTCAACCTTTGTATCTCGGAAATTGGTTGAGAATGAACTGCTGCATTGAAACTGCTCCAAAACTGTCACCATTGTCTAGGGTCACCATTGAATGTAGGTAGGGACAATTGAGGCAGATGGATAATTGGAATCGAAGGGGATTTTGGTACTTCAACATCCTTCCTCCTATTCTTTGAAAGTTGTGTTAACCTTCGTTCAACATCCTCTATATGCATGGTTAATGTAATTATTGCTTCATTACCTTTCTGCAGTATTCGGTTTTACGTTTCACCCATTGTGGTTTCTTCGAACGTCTTTTCTTCTTCCTCCTTCTTTTTTGTTGAAATGATTGTTCATGTATAAGTAAGTCATCGCATATGGCCTGGAGCGTCTTGATACATAATTGAATTTTTCGGAGTTTGTCTTCAAGTATTCTTTTTTCCGTCGTATAGAGGTTTTCACTTTGCTCTACTGTTGCATCTATTCCGGAGACTTGAATTCTATTAAATTTATTTCCAGAAGAAGATCGACTAACCTTTCCTTTGTCAGCTGGATGCTCGCAATAATGTTGCTGGACATGGTTCCCGGCTCGTGGCACCATAAAATATTGTAAATTGTTTTTGTTGAAATATGTGAATTGTTTTTGTTGAGGCGTCAGTCAAAATTTGGATCAAGCAGAAGATTCTCTACACATTGTTTGTAGAGGACAGAAGAGTTGTGTTGATTTGGAGTATTAGCTACACCAAATCGCTTAGGATGAAGCGTGTGTCGTAAATTGTGGACAAAGACAAGAGTTTATTCTTTATTTATCGAAAGTAAGGTCACAAACAATACGAGCTAATAGTTAATAACGATTTATGTAGGATGAATGTAAATAATTTTGTGAGGTAATGTCGATTGATAAGATTGGTGAAAATGATACGAAAGTTTGGAGTGATAAGAGTGAAACTTGGTAATAGGAGGAATCCAGTAATAAGAGTGATTTTTTTAAATACAGCATACAGCTTATGTAGGGAAAAAATGGAAGTGGTATTTCACCAACTGTTTCGAAAAAAGTTCTTTAGGAAAAAGAAGCTGAGACGGCTACAACTTCCGGTCACATTGAAATATTTGATAGTAAATTAGGAAGAGTTACTACATTATCTCCTAACAGATTGGTTAAAGAACAATCCAAGTAAACTTGACTAATACCTTTAGGAATTACAATCTGATAAAATTAACATTTGGGGTATCTTATGAAATTTTAGATTTACGAAATACGATTAGACAACAATTTAAATAAGTTTTTATACTTTGCTCTTTCGCAAAATTGAAATTTGCGACAGCTCTCTCTCTCTTTCCCTCTCATCGTCATTATCAATAAATTTCATAAATATTTTTTATGATTAAGGATTAGTTGCGTTAAAATAATGCCGAGTTACGATTACTAAATGTTTTAAACATTTTAAACACGCTGATTTTTAACGTAATAATTATTTGATGTTTTTTGGATTTTATAAAGCAAAAATACTGAAATTTTTTAAAAAAATTTTCATCCATTCAAAAATCAAACTTTGCATCAAAAAAATTAGCCATTACTATTATTGGGTAATTCTACCACACTCTAACTACATTGTAATTTTCTAATTCTCGACAATAATCATCATTATTTGAGAGAACTAAATTAAAACTTTCTAATTCTCGACGGCAATCATCATTATTTGGGACTAATACATTATAATTTTCTAATTCCTGACAATAATCATCATTATTTGAGACCACTACATTATAATTTTCTGATTTTCGACAATTGCAACTTTCTAACTCTCGACAGTAATCGCCATTATTTAGGACTACTACATAATAATTTTCTAATTCTCGACAATAATCATTATTATTTGATTGTTAGTATTGAAATAAAGCAAAAACTTTAAATTAATCATAAATTATATTCATAAGTCATTTTATTCATTGATTAATTTCAAAATTTGCAAAACGAATGAGATAATGATAAAATGTTTATAGAATTCCGCGATATTTCTGATATCTCTATTAAGTTTGATGAAATATATCGTTACGTTTCAATTCATACCTGCCGAAAATTATGATAAGTTATCAGAAATTTGAAAATGTTTATTTCTGCTTATTAAATTGATTTCAAATACACCTTTATCATGGTGTGTCATGTAAGTACAGCATGAAATATATATGTGTATGTGATAAAGAATAAATTAATTAAGTTTAATTAAATTTAATTAAGTTTAATTTTCTCAAACCTAGTTGTTCTAACTAAGTTTGAATTATAATAAATAAAACTTTAAGCATTTATCTCTCATATGTTACTACAAAATTTGTGATGTAAATATGTATACATAAAATATGATATTATATTTGATATATATTCGCCTATATTTTACAACAATGGGAGTTATAATAATAGATTTTATAATTTTGAAAAATATAATATATATTGAAGAGAGAGAGAGATAGAAAAGAGAAAAAGGGAGGTAGAGAAGGAGGGAGAGAGAGAGGAAGAGAAGAATAAATAAATGAGAAATTGTTGCTGAAAGTGTAAATATTTGATAAAATTATTATCAGACAAAATCAGTAATTTTCATTCTTTTCTTTATTTTGCTAATATTATCAAATTTAGAAATTTCGAAAAATTTTCTTATCATTTAATCAATTTTATTTTTTTTTATTATTTTAGTATAATTGTTGAATTTTTTTTGTTGATTATTGATATTTTATTTAAATTTTCATTTAATTTTTTTTTTATTATTGTTGTTTTTGCTCGAATTATGCTAATTTTTTTGAATTTTAATTCTTTAAATTATTTTTTCTATTTCTCTTACAAATAATATCACTTATAAAATTATCATTTCTGCCTTCGTTATCTTTTACTTTCTTCATCTAATTTTATAATTCATTTGTTGAAAAAAAAAGTAAGTGGAAAATAAAAGTATTGAAAAATGTAACATCATATAAACTGATTTTTAATTTATGGATTTCGAGAATACGAATTATGTAAACAAAAATAATAGGATGAAAACAGTTGCTGATGATTGAAATGATTTAGGATGGAATCAATAAATCGGTGAAGAAAATTTGATATTGGAAAATAATAATTGGAAGTGGAGATTTCTGGAATAAATTAATCTCGAATTGATTTTTGTTGCCTTACGATAATTTTTTTACAATTTCCATTTATCAACAGTGATCACTAATTAAAATGTGAAAAATTGAAATACTTAAATAGCATACTTAAGTACTTCATTACTTAAATAGTTTCAATATTATTACTTCTTTTAATACTTCAATTTTATGATAATATTATTGATAATCTCGAATTGATTTTTGTTGTCTTACGATAATTTTTTAACAATTTCTATTTATCAGTAGTGATCATTAATTAAAATGAGAAAAATTGAAATACTTAAATAGCATGCTTAAACACTTCAATACTTAAATAATTTCAATATTATTACTTTTTTTGGTACTTTAATTTTACGATAATATTATTGATATGAATTTGATATTTTGAAATGTTCCGCATGGTATTTGTTTGATTTTAGAAATTAGGAATTTAAAATTTTTTTTAAATTTGTATTTCATTAATTAAATAAGATATATACATATGTATATATGTATCGATTTATTCATTTCTTTTTTTTTTCTTTTTCATTATTATTATTAGCCGTTTAAGTATTAACTGTTTTAATTAGTTAAATTCGTTTAGATAAAATTGAAATTTAAAAAAAAATTAATAATTTTTGAGTAATTTTAAAATATCTAAAAAAAGAAGAATTCTTATTATAAGAAAAAAGAAAACAAAATTTTAAAAAGAAAATAATTCTGAAATAATTGAAAAGAAAAAAAGAAATGATATTAATTTAAGTAAATTGTTTTATTCTTTCGCAAATTATTTCGAAAGTTTTTTTTTTAATATCTGAAATACTATAATTTAATTAAATTTCAATAAAGAAAAATTTCAATTTATTTGAGAAAAATTTTCATTATATTTTTGCAATAAATAAAGTTTTTAATTTTTTCATTTCCTATATAAAAAGTATATTTATAGCATTTTTATTTGATAATTTCAATAATATTATCATATATGTATGTATTTCAAATATTTAAATATTATTAAATAACATAAATATGTCGTTGAATATAATAAGCAGATATTTAGTATTTAATTATATGAGTTATATTAATAATTCAAATAAACATATATATATGATATGCGATTAAATATAATAATCAGGTATTTAGTATTTAATTATATAAGTTATGTTAATAATTTTAAATAGAAATATATATATGATATGCCACTGGATATAATAGGCAGATATTTAGTATTTAATTATATAAGTTATACTAATAATTAAATAAACATATGTATATATATATGATATGCGATCGAATGTAATAAGCAGATATTTGGTATTTAATTATATAGGTTACATCAATAAAAAAAATTCAAATAAAATATATATGAGATTCTAGGCCTAGAATTTATTGATTTAATATAATAAGCAGATATTTAGTATTTAATTATACAAGTTATTCAGAGGAATAATTCAAAATAAGCCAAAACATTCTTTTCATCTGAAGTATCATCTCTCAAGTATCACTTCTTCCACTTTTGTCCTTCAACAAATTCTTCATCCAAAGGAAAACAAAAACTCGTTTTTATACTTTAAAAAAGAAAAAATTCAATTCTTCTCTTTTTTTTCATCCCCAATATAAACTGAAAGTTATTTCGCCGTTAAAATTATGTTTATTTCAAATATTTTTTCGCAATAATTTTTTTCTCTTTTTTTTGTTAAAAAATTTTTTAGTTTTTTTGCTTTTTTTATTTTTGTCTCTTTTAAATTTCATATTTTGCTTCATTTTGTTTTTTTTTTTTTATCATTAAATGTTAGATTGCTACAGATGTTATGATCGATCCTCTTTTTTAAGGGAATTGATAAATTTTAGGAATTTTATTTATGAAATGACTGTATCTGTTTGTATTTTTGAAAACTTTTTTTAAAATCAATCATTCAGAAGGAAATCATTTATTAAAAATAGACCGATATGATGATTGTTATCAACCATCTTTTGTAAATGTACAATATTCGTTTGATTTCTAAATTTAATCTTTTTGATGTTTTCGTTTCAACGAAATCATTTAACAATATCAAATATATTAGGATCATATAAATGATTGATCAAGTGTCATTGATTATTTTACTGTATTGATCGATATTTTAAATAATTAACATTTTGTATGCTTAATTTAATAATCGAAATGTGCGATATCATTGGATTATATCAATTAATCTATCTTCATATATTTGCTGATAAAAATTCATTTAATTCATCAAATTAGCTAGGTAATAAATATTGTATATGTTGATAATAATTTATTATCATTGATTATTTTAATCAATAAATATAAATCTTTTATTTTTCTTTTTTGTTTAGAATGTTTTCCTGTTCTAAGCCATTATATTATGCAAATCATACACGATATTTGATTTTAATTATTTCAATATTAGCCCTTTCTATTATTACTAGTAATGCATTAATTTTAAATTTTACAATTATTTGTATGTCCAATGATGAAACGGCGCAAATTGTCAATTCAACATTGGAACAAATAGGTATGTAATCTTTCATCTTTCTATGTTTCTCTTTTTTAGTATTTTATTTCTTCTTTTTTAAATTTGAATTTGAATTTTAAATATATTTTTTAGATAAATATAAAATAGAATTTCAAAATTATATATTAGAAATTAAAAAATTAATTTTCATCTTTCTATGTTTCTCTTTTTTAGTATTTTATTTCTTCTTTTTTAAATTTGAATTTGAATTTTAAATATATTTTTAGATAATATAAAATAGAATTTCAAAATTATATATTAGAAATTAAAAAATTAATTTTCATCTTTCTATGTTTCTCTTTTTTAGTATTTTATTTCTTCTTTTTTAAAATTTGAATTTGAATTTTAAATATATTTTTTAGATAGATATAAAATAGAATTTCAAAATTATATATTAGAAATTAAAAAATTAATTTTCATCTTTCTATGTTTCTCTTTTTTAGTATTTTATTTCTTCTTTTTTAAATTTGAATTTGAATTTTAAATATATTTTTAGATAGATATATAAAATAGAATTTCAAAATTATATATTAGAAATTAAAAAATTAATTTTCATCTTTCTATGTTTCTCTTTTTAGTATTTTATTTCTTCTTTTTTAAATTTGAATTTGAATTTTAAATATATTTTATAGATAGATATAAAATAGAATTTCAAAATTATATATTAGAAATTAAAAAATTAACAAATTTTTAAAAGACAATGAATGAAATATAATTCAAACAATTCTAATTAGTTATAAACCATTTCATAAAATCTATGAATGGATATATATGAATTAATTCTAATAGTGATAACAATATTGAATGAATGAGTACTGAATGATTCTGATATAGAGTGATAATATTATCAAAAAAGATAGCAAATAATTCTAAAAAAAAGAAGTAAAATTATCATACCTATTTGATGCAATTTTAATTGATAATTTGTTTTTGAGAAAATTTTATCATTTATATTTTTAGATTTATCAGAAAATCATCCGGCCTATTATTTCACCAGTACCGAGAAAAGCTTGCTATTTTCAGCACCAGCTATCGGTAATCTTATAGGTACTTATCCAGTAATTTTACTTGAAAAAAAATTAAGTATCAGGTAAGTTTATTTATCATAATTTTAATTCAATTAAATTTGAATTGTTTAATTGAATTTTGATACTATTTTTCTAATAAATTTTCCAATAATTTCACTCATTTATTGATAGTGATAACATTGATAATTTTTGATATTATAATGAATTTGATTTTTATACATTAAAATAGAATTTCTAAAAATATCAATGAAAACAAAAAAAAAAAGGAATTATAAAATATTTTTATGAATCATTTTTTTTTAAGGAAATTATTTACATTATTTGGAATAATATCAGCAATTTCGACACTTTTAATTCCTTGGCTTGCCAATTATGGATTTGAATTTATTTTTGCGATGAGATTTTTGGAAGTAAAAAAATTTTTTTATTTAACGTTTTTATCAGTTTTCAATGATAACTGTTAAAAAAATGCAAAGAAGAAATTTCGCCATCGCAACAATATTTTTTTTTTACAAATAATACAAGACAATTATTTAGTAAATCATTTAATTTAATCATTAATAAATCATATTTATGATAAGTTACATTTATCGATCAATAAATGATAATGATAATTGATAAGTTATATTGATAACTTATTGAGAAATCATACAAATTATTCGTAAGATAGATAGATGGCCATCGATAAATACATATGATTATCATATGTCATTAATAAATCATATTTATGATAAGTTACATTTATCGATCAGTGAATGATAATGATAATCGATAAGTTATATTGACAATTTATTGAGAAATCATACAAATTATTGGTAAGACAGATGGTCATCGATAAATACATATGATTATCATATGTTATTGATAAATGATCATACGGTAACTGCTAAATCGTAAATGGCTGCAATATATTGATCATTTACTAATTTTATTTTTTAAATTTTTCAAATAAAAAATAATATATGAGTGGATAAAAAAAATATGTGTAATTAAATAGTTTCAATTCAATCAATAATTAATTATATAAATTTAAATAATTTCATTAAATCAATTGATAAGAAAAAAAGAAAATTTTACTTGTAATTTGCGAAATTATAGATAAAATTAATTAAATTTTATTTATATTTTAGGGATTTGCATATTCATCAAGCTTATCCAGTATTGGTACTATCACATCACAATGGTCATTATTAGCTGATAGTGGAATGTACATGTCATTGATAATGTGTCATTTACAGGTATATAAGAAATATTTAATCACCAATTAAAATTTCACTTTTTTGATAACTAATTTTTATTTTTGTAACTTAGATTGGACCATTATTTACAATGCCAATATCGGGAGCATTATGTGTGTCATCATTTGGTTGGCCAGCAACTTATTATATTCATGGAATACTTACATTATTAATTATGTTTTTATTTTACATTCTCTATCGAGATTCACCAAAGATTCATAAGTTTGTTACAGTTTATCATTTTTTCTGATAATAATAAGATATGATAATATATATGCGAAAATTTTTTTTAATTTTATAATCATATAATAAATTATTTCTAAATTCTATTTATCATATCAAGAATTGGTGAAAAATTTTTAATTTTTATCATTTTTATCATAAAATTTCATATTAATTGTTTTTATCAAATTTTTTATCTTTGATTTGTTCATATAATAATAATCAAATAAATAATATTAGTCTTAAAATGATCTAATATTAGTTTGTATTTTACAACAATCTAGTATAAAGCTAAGAATTTTATGGAGCTAATATCAAATTTAAGTATTTTGCATGATTAAATGATAAGATTAATTTTGAAAATGATAAAAATTTCATTTTGATTTTGTGTAGGAATGTCAGCTCGAAAGAATTGTCAAAAATTGAGTTTGGTAAAGAGGTAACATATGAGAAGAGGATGCCTAAGGTACCATATGGTGCCATCCTTCGTGATATTTCTATTTGGGGTGTTTGGATTGCAAGTATTGGTGGTACTTTTGGTTTTCAAATATTTTTTCAATATGGACCAGTATATCTTAATGAAGTTTGTTTTACTTCATTTTTATATATTAGAAATGATAAATGATAAGAGAATTTTTGCATTTCTTATTATTCATATATTATAGCATTGAAATTTAAATGATTTGAAATAATTCGAAATTAAAACAAATATTTTCTTTTATCACATTATTATTATCAAAGAAAAATGATAAAAAAAGAAAAAACATATATTGACATGTGTAAAATTTATTAATTTTCAGGTATTACATTTTACCGTCGAAAAAGCTGGTCTTGCAACTGCCTTACCAATGATTTTATCACTTATTGTTAAAATTCTTGCTGGTCCATTTAGTGATCATGCTAATTGTTGTAGTGAAAAAGCTCGAGTAATGATATTTACTTTTATCTCTCAAGGTTTATTGCTTATTCATTTTGTTATGCTAAATTATATGTATGATTTATATTTTCGTTGATAACTAATGATAAATCAAAAATATGATATATTTTCGTTGATAACTAGTGATAAATCAAAAATATGGTATATTTTCTTTGATCATGATAAATTCATTCATTTCCTTGATATTAATAATGATAATAATTTCAAAAATGTTTTTTTAGGTTTTATGGCAGTATGCTTTATATTCCTAGCATTAATACCAGCAAATTCGGCCAAACTAGGCCAAATAGCATATACAGCATCACTTGCATTTAGTGGCCTAAATAGTGTTGGTGTAATTAAAAGTGCACAATTGGTAATTGTATGATTATTATTGACCTTGATAAGAAGATATAAACAAAATGATAAATTCCTTTACATTTTATTTTCCCTCTCTCGCATCTCATTTATGCAATGATAAAAATCGATCATTTGATATTTGATAATTTTACGGAATATTTTATTTGATCTAGATTTTGATATGACAGATGTGAAAATAAATTGATTTTTATTGATTGATTGAATATGAATAAAAATATTTTAATTTTAGATTGCTCGTCAACATACACATTTTATTTTATCAATTATATCAATTATCAATTGTCTGGTAATTTTGATTATTCCATTATTTGTATTATTTCTTGCACCAGATAATACCGTCGAACAATGGTAAGAATGGCTAATTAATTAATTAATTAATTAAAACGGTAAGATTGGCTAATTAATTAATCAATTATCAAATTCATTAAACATTTTCCTTCATATTATTAACTACTGACAATAATGAAGATATATTAAATTTCCAATATAAATACCCATATGTATATATTGTTAAATCCAAGATCTGAATAATGATAACATTTTTTAACAATTTTAACTTTACAGTGCAACTCAAAATGATAAACGATAAATTTTATATTTTAAAATTAATTCATCCAAAATTATTGAAAAATCAAAATATTATTTAGTTGTTACTAAAGCATCAATATTTTGCCTAATTTACAGCTAAATATTATCAATCAATAATATTTAACTTAATTTTATCAAACAGAAATTATCAGTAATTATGATAAATAATTTTGATAAACTTTTTTTTTCTCAAAAACAAACAAATTTTACCGTTCAATAATTTTTTTTTTAGGTCAAATATTTTCTATGTTATTGTTGGTTTACTGATTATCTGTACTGTTTTCTTCTTCATTGTTGGCGAAGGATCACCAGCATCATGGACAAAAGTAAACAATCAACAAATTTATACAATTAATCATCATGAAACAATCAATAATCAATGATATGATAACAACTGAAATAAGTATGATAAATAATACCTACTGTATAATTAAAAATGAAAGAGAAATGAAACATCATTCATACTGTATGCTATTTTTTATTTTATCGAAAAAGACGAATTCACGTGTATGTGATAATAAATACACGTGAATGATAAGATGAATCACATGAAAATGATATGTGAAAGAGAAGGAGGAAGAAGAAATTATGAAGTAAAAGAAGGAGGACGAAGAAAATTTTATCGGATATATTTCGAAATATTTTTATCAAAAAAAAAAATAATTTTAGGAAAAAAAAAGAATTCTAAAAGAATTATGTAATGTAGAATTTGTCTTATATTTATTATCAAAAAAATAAAAACCAAAAATTAATTTTTACAATTACTTAATAATATTTCTTATCATACTATTATGGGTATCATCGAGAAAAATCATTCAATGATTATCATTTTTAACAAAATTTATTTTAATCAATTATAATAGCAATTATCAATCAAATCATATATATTTACCATTTGGACTTTTATAGTGTTCATGAACTTTTACCAAGATAATATTTACTGATAATTTTATTTACCATGAATAGATTGACCACCTTATTATGAACTTTTAACAAGATAATATTTACTGATAATTTTATTTACTACATGAATATATTTATCGTCTTATTATGAACCTTTGTCATGAAAACATTCACTGATAATTTTATTTACCATCAAGTTTTTATTTACTGTTACGAATGTAATTAAAATATTTTGCTTTTATTGCTGAAATTATATCTAATGATTTCTTATCATACTTACAAAAACTGATAATTATAAAATGATATCTGTAACGGAATACAATCAATTAATTATTTAAATGAATTTGTTTAAATTTTCTTGCATGAATGAATAATTATTTAAAAAAGTGTTAAAAAAATTAAGTGTTAAAACAAAAAAGAAAATTATTTGTTATGAAAATTAAACAATAAATAATTTAAATATTACAATGCTTTGACCTTTGAACCTATATTAGTAAATAAAATAAAGCAAATAAAAGGAACTAATAAAAATAAGATAAAATTTACTAAATAAAAAAATTAAACAAATTAAAACATAAAAGAACGAATAAAAGTAATAAATTATATTATGTATTTTAAATACTTATTGTGTTAATAAAATTTAATTAGAAAATATAAAAAAAAAATTTTTTTTATAAATTATTTAGAAATCATAAAAATTCATTTTATGCAACAACAATTAAGCTTATTGTATTAGCAAAAAATCAATTTAATGAAATAAGAAAAAGGAAATGTGATTAACAAATTGCGCTGTTAATTGATTTATCTTTTCCTACTTTTCATTTTTGATAAAGAATTTTGTATGAAATAGATGATAAAGTACTTATCATTGATATTTCAATTGATCGCACAATTTGTGTAAAATAAGAAAATAGACAAAATTGAATAATAAATAAATCAGAAATGTGTAGATATTCTAAAATTTTGTTTTATAAAAATGCTGTAATAAGTTTTCTTTTTTTTGCATTTATTTTATTGAATTTGCATGTATGCTCAGAATAGTTTATTTATTGATTATCAATAGTGATAACATTTTACAATGATTTATTTCAAAATTTAAAATTATTAGCAGTGAACGATTTTTTTTTCGACTATTTAATTTTTCTTTATCATTGCTATCACTTATCTTCAATATTATCAATATTTTCATGCTTACTTAACTGATAAATTATGATATTTTTTCCTTCCTTTTTTTCCAGTAAAACACAGTTTTGTATAGAATTCTCTAAATTTTTCCTCTAAATTATATTGTAAAAAGAAAATAAAATATCAAAATTTATATTTTAAATTTTTATTTTATTTCTAATTTTTGTAGTATTAATTTTCACTTGAAAATACGAAATAAAAATGAGAACAAAATTGAAAAAATTTACTAATTTCAATTTTATGACCTTAATTTGAAATTGATAAAATTTATGAATTCCAATTCCCATTGACGCAAATGTCAAAACAGAACAAATATTTATCTAAAAAAAAAGCATAACAATGTAAAATATCAAAATAATTATGCAAAACAGTAAATTTAAATTATCAGAAATTATCTGATCATTCTGATAAATCTATGTATTGATTGCACTGATTTAAAAAAAGAAAAGAAAGATTTACGAATGATTAATGTAATGTCACTTTGGATAAAACTTTTAATTGGAATATTTGTCTAATTATTTATCAAATATCAGTATATATTAAATCATTTGTGAACAAATTAGTAATTTTACTGTTCTCATCTTTGTTTTTGATTTTTTTAATTTAAGAAATTTAAAATTTTATTTACGTATCTATCAATTAATTTTTCAAATTTTTTCGTAAAAAAAAATACTATTTACCGTGAAATTTATTTTTTGGCCAAGTATTTTAGCATTGTTTTTTAGCATTTGTAAAGCAATGATAATGAAGCCTAGTTGTATTTGTTGAATTTTTTATCAACTGTATTCGCTTAAACTTTTTATCAGCTGTATTCGCTTAAATTTTTTATCAACTGTATTCACTTAAACTTTTTATCAGTTGTATTCGCTAAACTTTTTATCAACTGTATTCGCTTAAATTTTTTATCAACTGTATTCGTTAAACTTTTTATCAACTGTATTCGCTTAAACTTTTTATCAACTATATCCATCAAATTTTTTATCAATCAATTAAATTACATTTGATACCTTTTTTAATAACTTTTAATGAAAATAAAGAAATGGTAGTTTCATTATTGGATGTAAAAATTCTAAACTAATGATTAAGCAATATGATTCATTTTCTTAATTGCATTAACATTTATCTTCTGATAAAACATTAATTCCATTTTTTTTTCGCTGATGAATTATCATTTTTCTTCTGATAAAACATTAATTTTGATAATTAGATGATATTAGATATTGAAATAATTTAGATTAAAATTTTTGCTTTTATTATGTGATTAAGTAATATTCCGTAAAATATTATTTATTTTTCGTATTGCTTTTTTTAATCTGCTTAATGTAGCTAATATTTTGAGATATTATTGTCTAACAATTTAATATTATCAAAAAATAGTAATTAAATAATTTTTTGGAAATGAAAATATGTCTTCCTTATCTTATCAAGTGAATTAGTTTTGATTTGAATTTTAAGTCTTAATTTATTCAAAATTCCACCAAAAAATTTTGTGAGTCAACGAGAAAATTAAATAGCTTGAAATGAAATACAATAGTATCTTAGAACAAAAATTAGAATCCACAAAATTCATTTAAATTTCAAATTATAAACTTCAACAACTCAAAGTAATAAAGCTAATTAAGAAAAGTTGTTTGTTTCCAAAAAATGCATTTAACCTTTCAAATTTAAAAGTTCAATTCAAAAAAATAAATTTATATATAGCAAGAAATTTGACGATTATAGCGAAATTTGAGATCACCTTCGCCATTATAAATGTTAATAAACTTAATTTGCATAAAAATACCGTTTTTAAATTTCAGATGATATTTATAATTTAAAGTTTAATATCAGCTATAAATTATCACGTAGTACAATAATCATATCAGAGTACTGAAAAAAGCCTGGCTATGATATTTTGCTTGTTTGTAATTAAATTAATGAAATTATAAAATATAATTAATCATAAAAAAAAGAAGAGAATCAAATCCACTTCTTAACAATTTGCTTCAAAAATTTTCTCTTTGACAAATTATTCAACTATCTTTTGCATGATGTAAAAAAAAAGATAAAATTCGAGATTAAATATGATGAAATATTTATCATCAAAAATGACAAAAAATTTTCAAAATTTGTGAATTTATTAAATGTAAAAAAAAGTATTAAGTTATTAAAGTTATTTCGATATTCAATAATTTAATTTATAATATCGTATTTTTTAATTTTTTTTATTCTCTTCATATTTTCCTTTCTTTTTGTAAAATCTTAATTTTACTTTCTAACAATTTGGATATATTAGTGTTACATAGCTTGCTTTAGAACTGATAATTCGATATTCAAATTATCAGTTGCACATCATTGTCTTATTTCAATATTTGAATGCCTTAGCTGATTCTATAGTAAGATTTTAGTATCCGAATTATTAATTAGATTCCGTAATATGAATTCGGTATACGAATTATCAATTATGATTTGTAATATTAATTCGATATTCGAATTGTCAAAGCTAAAAAAAACATATAGAAATAGTATTTGAGAAATTTTTCATATTTTTAAAAATTTCTTTTCATTTTTTTTTTCTTTTTCACAAGCAATAATTAAAAAATATGTTAAAATATAACAACAATCACACTTTCTATTAATAGGTTGATTTAAGTATTATCAACAACATTAAAATTATCAACTGTTTATCATCGACTTTTATTAGAAGCTTATGTAGCACTTAAATCGCTTGTATGATTTAATTTATTGATATGAGTTGTGTATACTGTGATTTCCGGTTTATTCATCATCATCTATCATTGTATATAAGCTTAGTTGATAGCGATAAAATAGGAATCATCATTTCATCATCTTCCATTCAAATACTTAATATTATGTGTAAATATAATGTGTAAGGATATGAAATCAAACATTTTGATTAAATATTTAAGATTTATACTAATGGATAGTGTAATCTTTCAATTAAATTCATTCTCGATGAATATAAGGATCGAAGAACTAGAACACACTAAGATTTGTATGAAATCAGAAAAGAAGAAAATGTCTAATTACAATTTGCAATATGTTGGAAAATTTTTTATGAATCCGTTACTAAACTTTCACGTTGATGATTTTACTTTTTTCAGTAAGTTAAATTAACAGTAATGATATTTGATGTAATATGAATCAATTGTATCTAATATCTGATGTGAAAATGTGATATGAATCTAATGTGATAATGTGATATGAATTCAAGTGTAACATCTGACACCTATAAATTTAGCTAGTTGATGAAAATCAACTATTCTTTATAGCATTTTGTTAATAAATTTAAGTTAATAAAACTTTAGCCGAAAAAAAAAATTTAGTAATTTTAAAATAATTTTGAAATTTAAATATAATTTATTAATTAAATTAGAAAATAAGTTATATTACCTGTGCCGGTAACTTCTGATGATAATTTTCATCATATATCTGATAATATTTCATTTTTACCAAACTTCTGATGGTATGTTATAATTTTTTTCAAATTTTTTATGGTATGCTTTGATGTCCGGCTTTATAGAATGAACATTGTATAAAATTCATTCTGTCACTGTTACATATTTCAGGGACATATTTGATAATTAATTTTATTAGTGATATATATATATAAGAAAAAGCTAGAATTATTGTAATTCATTCTTTTATTAACAAAACAATAACAAGGATTTTAAAATGATAGTTTATGAAACAAAGTTATGTTCTTATCACCATAAAATCAATAACTTCATCATTAGAATATAATTTTCTCATTACAAGATATCACTGGACAATATCCATGACATTAATCGAGATTTTTTGTTTCCTCAAAATCATCTATACAAGACAAATTCCTTGAATGTAGAATTAATTAAAGTTTTATTTCGAGAATATTTCACTGATCCCAGGTAAAGAAGACATAATATATTTATAATTCGAGATATGATTATAGATAATTTCAAATAAAATTATACAAATTCGAGATATAAATTGAAGAAATGAAGATTGCATAAAGTGTGAAAACATGTAATCTTTCATAAATCTATATATAACACTATCAAGTGAAATTCATGACGTAAAATGTTCATTATACGTATCATTCATTATACGTCAGCGATACGCACGTTTAGTTTCATATAATCTATGAGAAATGCGCACTGCTTAATGATTAATTTGAATAATTTCAAGGCTTTTATACTAATAATTATGCAAACTTTAATGCAAGTTATGCATGCAATGCAAATTTAGCATGAAATGAATAAAAGAAGAAACTGAAAGTTTGCGGTAAGCAAGTCAAGAAACTAATGCTGAAACTTCATTCTGGAAATCAAATACCACATAAAATAAATTGAAATTTAAAGTAATATTAAGGAAACAAAAAACAAAACAAAACTTTTTTTTTGACAAAACAAAACAAAACTATTAAGGAAGTCAAAACAAAAAGCTAATAAAAATCAAAAATTGTCTCGTTCTATCTTCAGATATACTTTTCAAAATTACTGTTACATTAGTACTTACTGAATCCAATTCTTTTGAAAGACTTATTCAACCGTACTAATTTCTTCTGTTTCACTGTCTTATCGTCTGCAATTACATAATTATTCCTACTCTTGGTCATTTCCAAACTTGGGTAATTAAACATCGAACCTAAGTCTGGATAATTAAACATTAACATGATAAGTTATTCTAACACGACAACAAACTCAACGATTAAAATTTCGGTAAGACGACTTAATAACGGTAACAATATGAAAAAAAGAAACCCAATATGACTCTTGATAACCAAATATGATTCCTAACTGACTTCAAGAAGTTTCATCTCATTCGAAAAAAATTTAGATGCTCAGGATCATTCACAGTTTAAAGGTCAGTTATGAGATCACAAGATGGTAACTGGTAACTTCATTTGGAGCACATAAATATGATTACTAATATGAATTGGTTTACAACATCTTGACCTAATACATCTTTAACACATTTACTTACAAATCCGGAACTTCTTCACCTTTATTCAGGAAACGTTTGCATTGAAGCAATTTAGAATGCTAATTTGTGATAGAGAACGATGATATAATGAATTTCTTGAAGGAAATTTTGTACTTGCAAATGCGAATAACAACTTCATTAGCAGAAAATGCAGGTAAGAAGCATTTTTGATGTGAATTGATATATGATGATAATCATCTAGATAGATAAGTTTGCTTTGCAAAAATTTGATATGTTGAGATGGGCTTAATTGATGGATAACGATCTTTAAATTGCAATAATTCGGGTTATTTTCGATTTATAGAAGTTTTTAATTGGACATTGCATTTATTGATACATTTCATCTAATCATTATTTTCTCATATTTTAGTTTCTATCGTTCTAAATTTCATAATTTAATTTCTTGAATTTCTTCCATTTATCTTTCAATCTATTTGTATTTCTTTATTAAAAGCAAAGATATAATCTTGCATTTCTACTCTTACATTATTATTTTATAGCGATGATAATGGTTAAGTCTGCGATTAATTTTCTTTTTTTTTAAAGATTTTTTATCATTTTCTAAGACTTCTCAAACTTTAATCGAAACATTTTTGTGATCGATTTTCGCAAAATCCTAATTTTGGACACATTTATTTCGTACTAAACCTCTGATCGGGGCCGCATCGGTATCTCATATATTTAGGTCTTTACATTGGTTTGTGATGCTGGGGCATTTTATTTTGATGTAGTTTCCTGCTTTGATTCGGATTTGATAAATTTACCTTGTGTGATCTGTGCTAAATATAGTTCTTGCGTGATTTGCGTGGTTTGCGTCCGACTTAGATTCGAAATACGAGGTCAAAATTCTACTCTCGTCTTTTGTTATTTGATTATTCTAATATTTTCTTAATTCATGGATGAAATAGCACTTATATGTCATTTATTCGTACTGACTATATTTTTTTGTTAATTTTATTTTTTTCCTTACATTTTTATTGTTTTTTTGTATGTTGAAGAAGGACAATAATGTGCCTAATGTCTGATCTATGTTGTAAAGTAATCGGCGTTGCTTTAATTCTCTAATAAATGTACTATTATCATCATTAAGGACAGAACTTTTGGGAAGTTTTTTTTGCTTGGTAAAAAAAAACTTGTCGAAGAGAAGATGCCGGAAGGTTCATCGAAAATTGTTGTGCCAGAAGGAAAAGTTCCTGACGAATTGGAGAAGCAAGTATCAAATGCAATCGCTGATTTAGAAAGTAATTCTGATATTCGGGCTCAACTACGTGAACTTTATATCGTCGGTGCGAAGGTATATTAATTGTAGTAATGATAACAATTATGAAATTCAAAAGTTTCTGGATTGTTGCTACCGGATTTATATGTTTTGCATAAAATAGGAATGGCTGTAGATTTTTCGTTCTTCATTTTTTTTTTTTTTTTTTTTTTTATAACATGAGATTTTTACAATTATGTTCAGTAATATCTGAGAAAAAAAGGTTTAATCATATTTCATTTCTATTATTTTTTGAGGAAGTTGATGTACCAAATGCAAATAACAAAAAGAGTATTATCGTTTATGTCCCTGTGCCACAGTTACGACAATTTCAAAAAATTCAGCCTCGCCTTGTGCGTGAACTGGAAAAAAAGTTTAGCGGCAAGCATGTCGTATTCATTGCCAGAGTAAGGAAAAATTTTGTCATTTTCTGGAGTAATTTATACTGATGGAAAAACTGGCATACTAAGTAATAATGATCGAATTATCGAACTATGTGAATAGCTGCTTGCATTGTTCAATGTGGAAAAGATCCATTGTTGTTGTTATCAATAGGAGTGTTTTTAATATCTTGATTTCAGCGACGTATATTACCAAAACCTAAGCGCGGTAAGAATAGGAAACCGCAGAAGCAGAAGCGCCCACGTTCACGTACACTAACTGCTGTGCATGATGCAATGCTTGCTGATTTGGTGTATCCGGCTGAAGTTGTTGGAAGAAGGATCAGAGTGAAATTAGATGGAAAGCGTATCATGAAAGTGCACCTTGATAAGACTCAGCAGACAAATGTCGAACATAAGGTAAACATAATGCATTTCATTAGACAAGTACAGCTTAAGAAATATGCAAAAAAAAGTTGTTGAATGGAGTAGTTGTATTTTTGTCGAGAAAATCAATTTTATCCTCCCTGTTTCTTGTCTTTTTTTTATCATTTTGATAGTTTAATACTGCAATAGCTTTTTTTCGGAAGCAAGTATGTAATGAGGTATTCTAAACATGTTTTTGTTTTTGTTGGACTCTTGAGAAATTTACACAAATTATAAAAGTTTTAACATGTGATTACATGTGTCTAATTTCGCAGAACCTGAAAGTTCTTGCTATAAAAATATTGTCCTTTCTCTGAGTTGCTTTTTAAGATTTTTTTAATTTTTTTTTTTATCGGCAAGTCATGCATTTATTGTTTATATTTAGATTTGTAAAATTTGAGCTACAATTAATGCTTAAAAAAATTTTGATTTGAATTGTTGCTCTATAGTAATTCATGTGGAAGAGTATAAGCAGAAAGTTATGTATGGAGTAGGAATTCGGAAACAGTATAGACTAAGAAATCGCAAACACTGCTCTGAATAAATAAATTCAATAGATTTTTCAGGTGGACACATTTTCCGCGATCTACAAACATTTAACAGGAAAAGATATTGCTTTCGAGTTTCCTGAACCTCTTTTCTGAATAATCATTTCTTGATTGGTCTTTGTTATGTTTTGTTGATAAATATATGATTAAATGAGTGAAGATTCTGCTGTGCAGACGAAATGATTGAAGGTTCCAAAGAATAAAGTTTTCTTTTCGGTTTTTGTCAGTATTGTAATTTATCGAATATGGGTAAAACTAAGAGGGATAACATTTGGTGAAGATGGGTATAAAGTACAGAGTGTACAAAATAACTAGTTACCAACAAATGTACAAATTGCTGATTCGTTGGCATAAAGTTATTCATCTAGGGCTGCATTTTTTTTATTTTACAATAAATTCACCAGAATCTGCCATATGGTTCACCTATTTTATTGAAATTTTCAAATTAGCTCTTCATACATCGTCGTTCATAGTGCATAGTGCAAATTGTTGACATCGTTTTTAATCTGATATTCATCAAAATTTAGGACAAAGATATTTATAGGTGCATATTTTGTAAATATTGATTGTTTTTTTTTTTTGAGCAATTAAATTTAGTAAAATTTAATTTTCTTTTTAAAAAAAAAAGAAATCATATAAAGCGTATGGGAAAATCGATAAAATGCCTTTTATATTATGATAGTTTAATTAGAAAAAAAAACATTAATTATTTCTCAATAATTATAATTAGTACAAATTTATATTATCAGTAAAATAATTCTGAGTGTTAGTAGATTTTTTTATTTTTGAAAAAAAAGAAGTTTTGCATATTAAACTTTATTCTCGACGATAATATATCATTTTCAGTTGATAAGGTGTCATTTTCATTTTTGGTAATGTATCATTTTCATCTGCGAAAATTTGCATTTATTTATTTTTATTTATATATACATATATATATATACGGAAGATAAATATAATATTGATATTCGCATTGCTATTTTATAATTTAATATACAACAAAATATATAAAATATTCCCATTTTTGTGATTTTTTTTATTGATTGAATTTTTGATTTTTTAATTTTATAAAATCGATAATCAAAAAAATATATGCATAGAAATAGGATAGAATAGAATAGTAATATTTTAACAAATCTAAAAGAAACATAAATCAAAAATATATGCATAGAAATAGGATAGAATAGAACAGTAATATTTTAACAAATAATCTAAGAAATACAAATCAATAATATATGCATAGAAATAGGATAGAATAGAATAGTAATATTTTAACAAATCTAAAAGAAACATAAATCAATAATATATGCATAGAAATAGGATAGAATAGAATAGTAATATTTTAACAAATCTAAAAGAAACATAAATCAATAATATATGCATAGAAATAGGATAGAATAGAATAGTAATTTTTTATCAAATAATTTAAAAGAAACATAAATCAATAATTAATACATGCATAGAAATAAGATAGAATAGGATAGAATAGAATAAGATAGAATAGAATAGAATAGGATAAGATAAATATGAAATTTACAAAATATTTGAAAATGAAAAGACAGGTTGCTTGCCTGCTTGCCTGATTGGTTTTGATAGGCGGAGCAGTAAGAACTGCAAGAAAATTGCCAGCAGCACGCATGCATTGCATTGCATTTTGCGATATGCTGCAATTTAATGGCGATTCGGTGATGTTGGTTGTTGGTGTTGGTGTTGGTGTTGGTGTTGGTGTTGGTGTTGGTGTTGGTGTTGGTGTTGATGTTGATGTTGATGTTGATGTTGATGTTGATGTTGTTGCCCGATTGTCACCTTTTCAATTCATTCATCATTACAATCAAATATATTCATAGAAAGTTGAAAGAGAGAAAGAGAGAGAGGGAGAGAGAAAGGAGAGAGAGAGAATATGATAGAAGAAAGGTAAAAATGTTAGGTTTGTTAGTAGTAAATAGAGAGATGGTTTATTTTGATATTCTATTGCAAGGATAAAGTTAGTTATATTATCAGATTGCATTCACTTTTGTTGATAAATTTAGTTGTAGAACTAAGATTGAAAGTTAAGATATCAATTTTTTGATATTTACTAAAAAGGAATAAAATTCGTTGTTAGGTTGAATTCAATATTATCGATAATTTCGATAGTTAAAGATTGATTATCAATTTTGATAATGTTGAATGTTAGATAGGTTAAAGGTTAAATGATAATTTTGAATGATAATGATAGTTGTTATAATGATTTGTTTTAATATTTACGAAGATGAGAATGTTAATGATCAAATTGAATTCATTTTATTGTAATAACAAGTAGGTTAAAGGTTAATGTCAATTTTGTCAGTTTTACGATTGGAATGGCGAATGAAGAAAATGTGAAAGATTTAATTGTTAGGTATTTTATTTGAATATATCGATTGGACTGATTTGGATCGAGTAGAAATTTAAACAGTTTGCTCTGGTTTTCCTTTTTTCCCTCTCTCTCCTTCTCCATCTTTCTCTTTCCCCCTCTCTCTCTCCCTCTTTCTCCCTCTCTTTATTTTCCTCTTTCTACCATATTTTGAACAATTTCCTTTTCTCTCTTTTTGTCTTTTGATATTAAAATGATAATCAGAAATAGAATTGTATTTTCTTAAATAATTTTAAAAAATAAGATTAAAATAAAATTTAATTTCATTCGTTGATTGTATTTTATCGTTTCCAAAAAAAAAAAAATTCAGTAACGGATTTTTCGTATTTCCATCATTTGATAATAGGAAGAATTTAAAAAAAAAAAAAAAAAAGAGAAATATTTTTAGAAACCTGCTATAATGCATTCATCAAATAACAATATATTGCATGAGCTTACGAATGAAGAATTACGAATGATTGATGATTTGCGAACAGTTATACCAACATTGGTAACAACTGATAATGGCTATATTGCCAGGTAAAAATTACAATAAAAATTTTTTTTTTTTAAATTTCTCCTAAAAAGGTTGATGATAGTTTTTCTTTTGTCGTTTCTTAATTTTCGTTCCTCTTTTTTTTTGAATAATATTAGCTGAAAAAATAAAAAGCAAATTTCATTTCTCTTTTTTCTCACTGTAATTAATTACTATTGAATTCGTTCTTTTTTTCGTACTGTAATTAATTACTGTCAACTGCATGCATGCATCAATTTTAATTTTTCAAATTTTGAATCTTTTCGATAATATTTTCGTCAAAGATTTTATCATTTTCATTATCAGAATTAGTTCAACGATGATTGTATTACAATTATTTTGAATATTGTTTTCAAATATATAAAACAATGAGATAGATTTATTCATTTTTTTGATGTTTAATTTTTTAATGTTTAATTATTATTTCGATTTTATATTTTGTAAAAAAGAAAAGTTATGTGGTACAAAAATGATGTGAGACATCTTTATGTTTAATTATAATTTTCATTTTTTTATTTTCAATCCAATTTAGTCATGAATATTTCTGCTATTCGAATTCCAATTTAATAATGAATGGTTTTATTATTCGAATTCCAATTTAATCATGAATGCTTTTATTATTCAAATTCTAATTTAATCACGAATGGTTTGTTACTCAAATTCTAATTTAATCATGAATAGTTTTGTTATTCAAATTTCGATCAGTTATTTTTTTTAATATAGGAACTTATTCAATTATTTGATAATTTTGCTAATTTAAATTATGACATATTTTATTAAAATTTATTATTTATAGTATCTAACGTATTCAATAATATTTTACGAATAATGAAAACAGTCAGAGATATAAAAATAAAATTCTTTAAACCTTAAATAATATTGGAGAAGAAAAAATGGAAATTGAGAAATAAGAAAATGAAATAAAAATCTTAAAATAATTTTTTTTTTTGATAAGCATTATCATTTTATCATTTGTCAATCATATTTAAACTTATTTAGCAAATTTCGTTCGAAATAATATATTATATTTTTGATTAATTCTCTCTTTATGTTGGAACAGTAAACATTGATTTTTGGTGAAAATATTTTTTAATTTTTATTTTTTCGATATATAGTTGTTCTTCTTCATCGAAGAATTCACATAAGTGCTTGATCCAATGATTAATCAAATGATAATTTTAAACGGATGATATTTTCTTAATAATATCATCGAAATATGCATGGAATTGAATTTAATCATACAATAATAAAATATTTTTTTAAAAAAAATATCGATAGATAGAAATAATGCGAAATTTTTTTTTTTTGAACGAAATACTTCAAAAATGATAAAAATATTTTTTTGTTTTGAGTTAGGAAGAGAGGAAATTTTCAAAATTCCTATTTCATCTTTTGTAATCGAATTGGAATCGAAAAATAATTTCTATTCTTTTCTCATTTCATTAATTAATAAAATGAGAGAATGTAAAAGAAATCATGAAAGATTATGTTGAGCTTATTTCTGAATTTCAGTACTGTAATTTAAGAAATTATGAAAGATTAAAGCGATTGGAATGTTATTTTCAAATTTCATCACATTTTTTTTAAATAATTTTTATCGTATTTTTTATAATTTTACCGTATTTTTTATAATTTTACCGTATTTTTTATAATTTTACCGTATTTTTTCTCGAAAAGTTTCATTTTTCAAATTTTTTCTTCATTTTGCATGCTAAAAAATAAACTTCTTTCGTTGAACAACATGTTTTAAAAGCAAGCAAATAACAGTTTAAAGAACAAATAATTTTAAAGAGAAGTGTAATAATCATGATATGATGATATGTAGTTTGATATGCAACATTTTCTAATGATTAATTTGTTTATTTGTTTTAATTTATTTTTGCATTAATAGTCATCAATTTTATATTGCAAATTATCTCTCTGTTTGATGATCAATAGTATGATAGTGTAAGGAAGTGATAAATGAATAAGTGATAAACTAATGATAATTTATGCTTCATTCTTTTTTTAAGTTTTGTAAGAAATTAATACATAAAATAATGGTTATTATTTAATTTAGATTTCATACAATTTTGCAAATTAAATTACCTAAAATAAATAATTTAAATATAAACTTAACTCAGTGACATATCTTATTGTTTTTTTTTTTCAAGTGAATCATATTTTAATTAAAAATCTGAAATTGAAATTTTAAAACATATAGCAGTACCTTTAGCAAATTATAAAAAAATAAGCTCAGAAAGTAAGTTATATATTTTTATTTTTTTCAAGATAAATTTAAAAAAAATTTTCACAAAATTCTTTTTTCTTCCTCTTTCACTGGAAAATATTTATTTAACCTTTTGAATAAACTTTTATGACCTATAAAAACAAAATAAAATGCATTTTAAATCTTTTCGAAAAGTTCATTCTCAATGAAATTTTTTTTTTTTTTTGAATTTTGACATAGTTTCTTCGTTTTTTGCAAATAAAAAATATAATTGAATTATATTAAATTTTCATTTTTTTATTCATTTTCTATGAATTATTCTATGAAATATGTCATGTCATGGGATTTTTATTTTTGTTATATTTGCATTGGAATTCTTTTTTTTATTTTTCTCTTTTCTTCTTTTGTTCTCTTTTTTTTCTCACATATCAGGATGAAAAAAAAAAAACTTTTATTATCGTCGAGAGCAGGAAAGGAGAAAAAGAGCGGATGAAATAAATGCATAAATCAATCATTTACTTTACATTAAAAAAAATAATAAAAATCAAATTTTTAAACACAAATATTATTCTATCATTAATTTTAAATTGAAAAAAGAAAAATAAAAAAGAAAAAAATTTATAAAATGTAAATTTTGCAATTAAATTTCTTAATGTTTAATTGTTATTTTCCGAAAAAGCAATACGAAATTTGTATAAGTAATCGTTATTTAATGAACTCATATGATGAAGTTATCATATCATGCGATACATAAAAATTATAACTTGCAAATGAAAATATATTAATCATTAATTTTACATATGCAAAATTATCATTGGATTTTATTATTATTTTTTTTTGCCGAAGCAAATAGATATAAAACTTTTGATCATTATAAATAATAATCGATTAATCTGTAATAACTGATAAGAAATATAAAAGAAAAGGAAAAATATTTGATGTTTACACGAAAAGTATTTTTAACGCAATATTTATTAATTAATCTTTAAATTTTTACAAATTTCAAAATGATCGATGAACAATTTAGCTACAATGAAATTTACTAAAAAAGTAAAAGTTCTTCTAACAAGGAACTACTAAACTAGTTTTTGCTTTCTTTGATATATGATAAATAGAAAGGAAAATTAACTGATAATGAGAAAATCTTGAAAAACAAATTTAAAGTCAAATAGAATTCAAATTTGATTATATCTTTCCTATATTCTGATTAATTATAAAGATATTATTGTACTGTGCTGAAGAACGATGAATTAAATTTCTTTTTTTTTCTATTTTATTCCCTACGGTGTTTTTTTATTTGAATTTCGATGAATAATTAATTTGAAATTAACAAATAAGTTTTAAAATTTCTCCAAATTTTTTTAATTTTTCTATTAAATAAAATGAAAAATTAGGAGAATGGATTTAAAACGAAAAAAAAAGAGATGATTGGTAAATTTTGCATTAATCTAATTTCTTTTCAGAAATGATTTTTATGATTTTTGAATAATTCTATTACAAAATATATCATCAACAAATATTACTGATAATATGATTTTGCAAACAAAGATAAATAAGATAAAAGGTTAAATAATCAGTTGATGAATTATTATCTCTAATGTCCAATAAATTAATAAAGATTTTAAAAAATAAATTTATTATTTGTTTACATAATTATGTAAAATAAAAAATTATTTAGATTTTTTGGAAATTTGGTGAAATAAATCGAAAATCGTTTAATATTTGGATGAATTTTTGATTAAAAAAAAATGATTTTTGTTTTATCATAGGAAAATGTTCTTTTTTTTGATTAGATAAAAAGATAGTCATTCATTCTAAAATTTTTTTTAAATAGAAAACGAAAATTTTCAGAATTAATTAGAAATTATTCTTTTTATTAATTGAAATCGTACATGAATCATACACAGTGTATCGGAATTTGATACTTCTTTTTCTAATTCACTTAATTATTTTTTCATATTATTCAATTTTCTATCTAGTAATGAATTGGACTACCTAATTATCAGCATATTAATAAGTAATATTAATTTTAATGAGTAGTATTAATTATAATTTTAATTTGATATTATAAAAAATTAAAAATGATGTATTGAAAATTTTCAATTTCTTTCATATATTTTAAATAAAGAATTATAATCGATTAATTCTTTCGATGCTGAAAATTGAATGCCAATTGTAAGCAATTAAATGCAAAAATTTGCAGTAATATCTGCCATCTAATTAATAATTATTTTCTTTAAACTTACATCAATTCTCATTTTCATTTAAAATTATGTCAAATTTTTTTCATCTTTTTTTTTTGGAATATAAAAGTGCAAGTAACATTTTTTCAAGGTGGTTACGATCACGTGACGGACGCTTCGATGAAACGGCTGATGCGTTGAAGAAACATATGATATTTCGAAAAGCATGGGATCTTGATAATTTGTCTAATTGGAAAGCACCTGAAGTATTTTATTTTCTTGCTTTTATTTTTCTAAATAATAAGAGTAATAAAGTTGCAAAACAGATTCAGGTCATTTTTTTAGGAAATATTTGTATGCGATTCTGATATTATTTTTTAATTTTAAAAAAAATCGAAATTCAATTAGTCTTTAGTAGTCAATTGTAAGATTTTAACTGATTTTGTTATTCAATCGTCAAGTTGATAAAAGAAGTGAAAATAAGGAAGAGAAGTTCAAACATATCTAATAGTAATAACAATTATTAATAATAAAATCGTAATGATAAAGAATAGCAGTATTGATTGATTTTTATATTTATTTCATACAAATCGTCTTCCTAATTATTATTTGATAAAATTTCTTTTCAATTTATTTTATTTTCTTTCAGATTCTAGAGAAATACTGCGGTTATGGATTTTTGCCAGATAAAGATGGTTTTCCCATACTTATGTCATTGTTGGGTAATATGGATGTTGAAGGTGTATATTTTCGTCCTGGAAATTTAAAATTAACCTAAATTATTAATTTCAGAAATCTAATTTCAAATTCATATAATAGTGCATTATTTTTGATATATTTTTGGGAATTCGTGATAAAAGATAAAAAATCTATCATCAATAACTATCTCTCGTAGATGCTGAACTAATTAAAAATCTTTTATTTTTTTTAAATAGGAATGCTGAAATCTGTGCAATCCAGTGATTACATCAAATATTCTCTCGCTGCAATTGAACGGGGTATACGACTGTGCAATGATAAATCCAAAGAGGTCAATTCCTATGATTTAAAATTTTAAGATTAAAATGCCTTAATTTCATTTCACCTAATTAGATATCATTAATTTCATTTCATTTCATCCTTATTAAATAGAAGAAGCATTTGAATATTTGCATGATCCATCGAGATTTATTGAAAAGAATTTATTCACATCCTGAAATAAATTATTGAAAATATCAAAATTTCCTCTATTTTTTAAATTCTTTTTCTTCTAAAATTAAATATTCATTAAATTTATGTATTTCGCTATCTATTTTGGACTAATTTCGACAATTTCCAGCTCTAATTATTTGTATTTATACCCAAACATCTAATTTTAAAAAACTTACAATCCATTAATCAATTTATATCATCCAAACATCTAAATGTCGTAGTAATTGAAAATGTAAAATCGAAATCGGCTATTCCCACAATCAGGAAAGAAACTCCGGTTTGGGCTTTTTCCGAGTTCGTTTACGTTACTGCGTTAAATCCTCACGATCAGTATTTATCTCCATGTTTAATTATGCAATTATTAATCCCATGTTTTTCTAATTTTAGATTTTTTCTTTTGTTTACAGACTGGGCATGCATTTGAGCAAATGATGATTGTTTTTGATTTGGATCATATTAGCAGTGCGCATTATTCATGCAAAGCATTTGCATCATCTTTTACAACACTTATAGCACTTTTCCAAGAGCATTATCCATTGGTACTTAAGAAAATTCTTATCATACGAGCACCTGAAATGGCTCGACTTGCATTTAATACAATGACTGCATTTCTAAATGATAAATTACAGGTAGATTTTTATTAATTAAAGTTTTAATACCATCAATTAATAATAGTTTTCCTGCAAGAAAAATGCGAAGAAAAAAATAGAAAAAAATGAAAGAAAAAAGTTTTTAGACATGTCAGTTTTAAATTTGAACACACATATACATTATGAATAATAATAAATAAATGTTTAAATAATTATCGTAATGATAATGTTAAATAATACTAAAATAAACAAATAAAAGATAAGACAAGAATAAACCTTATCTTATCATTGAATTGATTTTAATTTTTCAGTGTTTTTTTTTTTCATGCATTAATCGAAATGCCTTCAATTGATGAATGGGAATTAGCACTGAAACAATATGTTAAATTGGGATTCATGGCCCGTTCATTGGGGTGGTAAATTATGCGAAAATGGTGATCCGAAATGTCCATCTAAGATACGTTATGGTCTTGGACCAATTCCTGATACTTGTTACATTGATCCGAATGATGCAATGGCTGATTATGATCAACTTACAACTGTTTATGCCGGTGAAAAACATCTGATCGAGATTAAGGTTGAATCAAATACAAGAATTAGGTTAATAATTTTAAATTTAAATTGCCTTCATATATATATATATATATATATATATATATTCATAGGATAAAAAAAAATATAGATATAATGATATGAATATGATAAGAGGAAGAATTAAGAGGTGTATGTGTGTGTGTTAAAATTGCCTTAACGTAATCAATTCCATTCCGCTTAGCATTTTTAATTTGAAACGATCGATCAATCGGTCAATCAAATATCATCATGTTAAGTTATTATTTTAGGGTATGTTCGCAAGTATATTATGATTGATGATCGAAATCGTTTGGACCGACGAAATGAACCCATTCTCTTCAGCTATGTCAATTTCTGAGATATGAAAAAGATTCTGATTCAAAAATAATACTACTACAATTAAGATATGTAAAATATGCTTCAGCTGGCAATATATGACATCAGAGGAAGATATCGGTTTCGCTATACACTTCGATAAGACATCAAAGGCAAACAATTTAATTGAAATGGAAACCGTTTTTCCATACATTAGGTTAGAATGCTCACAAGTACCCATATCTGGATCCATTCTATGTGAACAGGCTGGAAGATGTAAGCCTTTTTTCCATAATTTGAACTGATAATCTAATTCGAATTGATAAATTCAATTTAAACTAATCAATCTCAGTTAGATACATTGAACTTATTATATGCGTTGTCCAAAATAACCATAAAAAATATTCATAATCCTATAAAAGTCCAGAACACTAATTATATTATACTGCTTAGCAAAGTAACAATTCTTTTTTTTTACACTATAAATACGATTCTACTTTCAACAAATATGGAAAATGAATACTCATAATCTATACTAATTTATCTTTTCAATTACAGATATAATTGAATTTGACAATTATTATTCATGGTTCTCAGCTAAACAATTGCGTTACAATATCGATATTGATCAGTTATAAATGATAATGGAAAGAATTTTTACAGATTATAATCTTTTAAATTCGTATAATTTCTGTTCGTCATGCTATGTATATTTGTAAATTGTTACCTCAAGTATTATTATTATTATATCCATTTTTTGTAAATAAAAAATTAAAAAATTTATCTTGTCGCATTTAGCAAATCGATAAAACATCTTATTTTATGTTGCAACTATGACAGAGTCTGAAGCTTAAAAATTTGTAAGCTCCCAAATGTTTTTCTGTTGAGAATGAAACAATTCAAATATATGCAATTATAAAATACTCAGAAGCAACAAACACTTAATGATCGAGTTCTTAATGAAAGCTAGCATCACTAGGGGGTGGTTAAAGCAATCTCGAGCATACATTCCGAGACAATAGTATTCAAAATAATGAATAAATTTGATTTAAGCACTAATATCCAGCCAAAAAAACAATAAACGAAATCAGAAACATTTTTAAATGATATCTATCTGATGTTTTCAAAATATCAAATGAAAAAATATTATAATCGGAAGAGAAAAGATGTTGCAACGGCCGTAAAAATCTTATCTAACAATACTCAAACAAATTCAATACCCTTTCCGGATAATAAATGATGATATTAATAGCTAGATTTTAGTTAATAATCCAAAACTTCGGAATTCGGTCGAAGAAACAATCAGTTAATTGAAAGGAAGATGTGATTCATACTTTTAACTATTATCGCGCAATCATCACATCGCATAATTCAGTACACATATGTATTTCACATTTTATACAGTAAATCAATACAATTACTGATATAATACAGTTAATAGTTTTAAAGACCTAAAATAAAAAGTGGAAAATTTACCGATAATACTAAATAAAATTTATAAAAAAAATCGATTTAATAAATACTTCTCATTTAATTTTTCAATCCAGCTTTTTCATAGGCCAAAGCAAGATCTTTGGGACAACTGTGCATTATTCCTGGTGAATGTGAGCAAATTTCTTTCACATGCTCATAAGCATCATAGTTCCTGCAAACTCAAATAATCTGAAATCTAGGATATGCTATTTTTACTAATTGAAAACATTTCACTGACAAATAAGTAATCGGACGTAATTCGTACAACCTAATTCGTAGTTTTAACAATACAGCAGCTACTACAAATATAATCAGAAAAATTCATAGTTAATTTTATGTTATCTTTACTCCACAACAATCCCACATATTTATGATTTTAGGCATATACGCTGTGGAAAAATGAACTTACTACGTAAACTAACTGAAACAAAATAAGCGAACTAAATCTTACTTGAAGAAATGTTCCCATTTTTTTCGCCGCATATTTTCATATTCACGTAATTTCATAAAAATAAATCCTGACGTAGCAGTTGAAACTACTATCATAAATGCAGTGAAACGCCACAACGGGTAGCGCAAAAACGGAGGTCTTCCAAACATTCCTGAAAAATGAAATCAAAAATCAATCAAAAGGTTATAGCTAGAAGTGATGATTAATCAATCAAAAGGTTATAGCTAGAAGTGATGATAAGGAAGCAAAAATTACGTCTATAATATCTATAAATACATATTTTACATCATCCACTCGATGATAGATACTATATTTATGCTACATCGTTTATGCAATTGTAATTTCATACAGGATTAATTTTAAACTTATGCTTACTCTTACATAACTAATTTTAAAGTAATTCTCGCTTAAGAAAATCAATGTTAATCAGTAATTAAACTAATTCGGTCGATAATATACGTGATTATGTAGAGATTAAAAATAGATAACTGTAAGGTCATAAGATTGTTTGCATGATCTTAAATGAAGACAGTAAAGAGATATGAGCCATTCAATAAATGTTAACTTTAAATAAAAGTATGAAAAATCTATTCATAAATATTAATTCGAATTTTTATGTTATCAGAAGCATAACTCCAAATATTGCCTTCTGATGAATATATAGACATATAAAATCCATCTCTACGTGTTAACACTTCTAACGGAAATGACGGACGTCACATTTAATTAACTAACATCACGCGTCACCTGAAAATATCACACGCCCAGGCTTAATGATAAGAACTCCGAGTTACAGGAAGCAAACGTGACTCAAATTGACAGCAAAACAGATGTTATCGATTGCGGTGAGAGAATGAAATTAATGGATAGACAAAGATGTCAGAGTATATTGAAAAGAGTTCGAAGTAGACGACACGACAAATTTTGATGACAAGAAATTCGGCGGGAGATTACGTAGGTGAAATGATTGTTGATATTATGTGTACGTGTGAACGTGAGGATTATGCATGCTTCTATAAGTTCCACGTACGCACACGTACGCGCAAAGATGAAATGGTTACTTGAAGTGATGAGAGTTACTGGGGCTTTGTACTTGTAAAGATGTTTAAGCATTCTATGTGCTTTTTACTTGATTAAAACACTCATACGTTTTATAACTTTCTATTGCATTAATAGATAGTTTTTTTTATTGATTATCCGAGAATCTCGAGAAAATATTTTAGCGACATTTCAAAGGTGCTGTTTAATTAATTGCATTATTGATTACTCGAGATTTTTGAGACGATATTTTGACGGCACTTCAAAAGTACTATTTAATTAATTGCATTATTGATTACCCGAGAATTTCGAGATAGTATTTTGGCGGCACTTCAAAAGTACTGTTTAATTAATTGCTACTTTTCACATATATGATCATAGATTATCTGATTTTTAATTTCTGAATATTTGAAATTTTAGACTTCGGTTAAATTTTAAATTTAGAAATATAAATTAATAATTTCTTGCAAACTTTAGTTGCAACGTTTAATGTCATACAATCGCGAAAAATTCTTATGGACGGACGCATTACGCTTGATGCTTATCAGAGAAGTGAAACGACGGCCGACAATTTGGTCCTCGGATTCAAATAATTTCAATAATATGAATGACAAAATAGCATTTGAAATCACCAAAAAATTACATGAAGTTTCCACTGGTATTTGTGAATTAACGAGTAAGATAATTCTTGTAGAAATTTGAAAACGAATTTATAAATTATATAAATTTATAGATTTACATTTTTGTTTTTTTTCCATCCTTTTCTTTTTTATCTTTTTTTTCATTCAAGTTTATATCAAAAAATTCTAATATAAAACATATGTTATTTATATACTATACTTTTAACAGCTACATATAAAATCTGATCATTATGCGTGTTATATACATTCAAGAGAAAAATTAAGGTTTTTTCCCTAGAATTTTAAGGATTTTTTTCTAGTAAATCATGTTAAAGACGAATGGAAGGCCATTAGTAATGAATGTGTTCGAGTTTTAAGTAAAAATGATGAGTTGAAACGGACAGAGTCATCTATTTGGCGTTTCGGTTTTGCGCTGAAATTTATGATCTACGTTATAACGCATACTGAAGAAGGGTACGTGAATTTCCGTGAATTTAAATTAGTTTTTATTCTTTATTCCTAAAAAAATATTTTATGTCATGCATTGAAGTAAAAGAATTTTGAAACTTCCTCTATTCCTTATCTACATTAAGTTCACTTTACTGTCTAGCAGCTTAGAATTTTCCAGTCATGGTACCTTTTATCTCACAAATTATTATTTAGGTAATGTAGTATAATTCAGAATTCTTAATATTGTCATAGATATTGGTCACTTATACTAGATATTTTCAGGAGTGCTCATGTTTTATTGTACGTCAATAAATTGAATATTTTCTATGTAGTTCATGAGAGCGACGTTATAGGAGTTCTTTGGCCTTTTTCTAATGTAAAAGTTCAACTAAAGGGAAAAATTGAGCAAGCTATGATCATTGATATAGGTCAATTGCATATCATGGTTGAAAAATGTAAACATGTACCAGTATCGATAAATTCTTGTAGAATTCCGAATAATAGGGTGGGTTTTTATTCATGAATCCTTTTGGTTCTCTCGCACATTGCAACATTTTTCAAACTAGTTTTAAATAATCGATATTTCTAGATAAGATAAGGGATTTGAGAAAAAATCAAATTTTTATCAGATTTTCAAAATCGAATGTTATATTTTGTGATTCCTTTGGTAAGGGAATTAATTTTGCAATCAACTGTTAATTTGAATTATATAAACTGTTTTGTTGAAAATTTGAATTTTATATATAAACTCTATTTCAGCCTGATGCAACACACATGCTACCTAATAAATCTGTGATTAATGCAAGGCCTTACACTGGTTCCCTTATGAAAGAGGTAGTTTTTAGTTTCGAAAAAAAGTTGTTAAGATTTTTTATTTCTAATTTGAGATACAAACAAAATAAATAAATTATCTTTTCACTCAAATTTAATTTAAATCAAATAACTGTGTCACAGCTAAGATCATTACTGTTTTTTTGAAATTTAATATTATTGTTTTGTTGAAATTAAAAGTAGTTTGATTAACAGTAATAAAAACTTGTGAAGTATGACCGTAATTCTTATAACGTTATGCATGTTTGTAGAATGATGGAATAGTATACTATGATAGCGAAGATTTTATTAAAAAAGCGAAAAAACCATCCAAGTCAATACGCATGCCAGATGTTGCAGAAAACAAACCATTCTCGTCGTTGCAACTGCTGCTTCAAACCCAAACCTTTTCGAAACATACTTTATTCCGTGGTATCTCCGCTTCAACATTAGCTCGTGTTGATTCTGAATTATATAGAAAAGATCCCAATCAACTTTTTCTACGGTCTGAACTATTCGCCAGTTGTAATCAATTGCAGCGTCAGCCTATGACTACATTTGCCGAAAAACAACATGATGTCAATTCAACTTTTCCTTCAAGATTTCTTCAAGTTCCAACTAAGGTCACGCAACAGGCGGGAACTTTGAATTTCAAATTTCACCGTTTATTTCGAAGTTTCGATAATATTTATTATGAAGCAAGTGAATTGAAACAGGTCATTTCTACTGCTAAAAGGGATATTGAGAGACAATTGAAAAGAATTGCGCTCCGCCTGCAACACCTTTCACAATCTTCCGCTCCTCATAAAAGTCCAACCTGCTGCACTACATGTAAAACAGGTAATTTGAGATTCTTATTTTCTCCTCAATCTTTCATTCATTTCACCGATGTACGACTAAGTAATAGGAATTTTTTTAAAAAATATAGAAATAAGCTTTGTCTAGAATTTTTCTAATTCAGTTGACAATTTATTGATAGCTGAATTACACATACACTACACATCTAGATGATACCATCCTTGAAATTCCAATAATTTTGCTGTTCATTTAGCTTTATATTATTTATTCAATTATCACTGTTTTATTTGTATGACTCGAACTTAATGACTTTAGATTACGAAAGGATCTTTTCTTGCTTTAGTTCTGGAAAATTAATCACTCTATTTCGGTATTAATTAGTCCTTGCTATCTTTTTAATTTATAAAATTACGTTCATCTGATTATAAAACATACAGCATTTTAGTATTTGGTTTCTGTTATTCATCAATTCAATTTAAGCATCAAATTGGTTATTTTATGATTGGTGTAAGAGAGAATTTTAAAAATCATTTTGAAAGAAGAAATGCAAATTGATGATTTCATAGGTTTAAAATAATAAAACATTTACCTCCTTCTTTAGTTAAGTTGCATTTAAGACCAACTCTTTATTTTTTAGAGCTAAAGTCGACGCTAGTGCAAACGGATAAAGTTTTTGATGAGGATAATGATTTCTCTAATATCGGAAAAGTTTATGAAGGTAAATTATTCCTTTTTTTCTTTAACTGTCTTCGGTGCTTTTTATTTTTGGTTCTTATGAAAAGGAAAGAAAAATTAAGAATTAGCAGAAATAGCTCCTATTATTGAATTCTAGAAATCATAAAGTCTTTTTTCTTTTTTGAAAAAAAAAATAAATTTATCTAAAATTGTCTTAGAATAAATAAAATGTATAGTTTATTTCAGATATGGTTTACAGATACTGTCCTAAGGATGTTGTTGATCGCCTAGTGATTAATTGTTCTCATCCAACAATGTTTGCTCGATGTCTTGCGAAGTGTATTTTTACACGGGAAGAGATCAGCATGTTATTTTCCGAAGATGTGAAGATGAATCAAATGGAGCGAGTATATTTTAAAAATGTCGAAGATTTAAGTTTTGATTCGCTTACAAAGCTCAAATGTTCGAATTTTATTACGAATTTGAACGTGGATTCAAATCAAAATTGGCTTTGAAAAATGAAATCGAAATATTGAATAAATCTTAAATTTGGGTTCGAAATTGACTTAAATTTGAATCTCGAATCAAATTCTTGGATTTAAGAGAACTAATATGTAGATTCGATGGATAGAAAAGATGATATCCCTGTATTATCCATACAGAAATATTTCATCTACGAAGAAAAGTTGTTTGCAAGCACTATCTGCATTGGCTGATTACGAAAATTTATTGTTGGTACTAGAAAAAGAAAATCTCAACTCTGATAGTCCAGGGCGAGAGAATATTCCAGTGAAACGAATACGATTAGACGATGGTAATAATTCTTTCTAAATTTCATCTGATGGAGTACTGATCAAATAGAATGTGATGTTTTTTTCTGTTTTACTTTACTTTCTGATAAGTTTAAATAACATTTAAACTTTAGCAAATGCAGTTTTCAAATTCGAGTTCCAATCGCAATTAAAGTTTCAATTATATAAACATAATTTCAGCTTGTTCATCAACATATAAGGAATGGAATGAAAAAGAGATACCGAAACAGCAGGATTATCTGTTGCCTCAAACTTTGTCGCGTATAAGACAACAGCAGCAAAATGCCAAAGGATTTGCTGTTAAAGTTGCTATCTTACTCTACAATGGTGATGAGGATATTCAGAGACCATGCAAAGAAAAGAGAGATCAAGCTAAAGTATGTTAAAATTTTAAAGTCTTTTTGAATTTTTAAAACCTTTATTTGTTTTATATATTTAAATTTTAGGAAATGCATTCTTAAGCTTCCTAATCATTATTTAATCCATTTCATATATTTTAGTCTCGGCTTGAATATAAGTTTTCCAGAAATGGCCTAATTTAGTCTCATTAGGTGATTCTGGACAAATGCATCAGATACATGTGACAAACTACTTTATGAATCTCAATTAGATCCTAACTTACTAGATTCAAGTGATGAGTTAAAAATTATCATTAGGACCAATAAAGATAAGAATGAGCTGTATATAACAGACAATGGCTTTTTTTTTAGTTAATCTGGCTGAAGGAAAAGGTACAAGAATTTTATCCTGCCGATACAGTAAGAAATGTAAATTATCAATGGAGTCAGTGTCTCGATGCATTGGATACTTATGCAAATAAAGTAAAAATTATGTCCTTTGATGAATATGATTCAGGCGACGAATTCGGATGTAATTAAAATTAAACATTTTGCTTTTCTTTTTTTTTGGATTTTATAAATTACTTAAGAAAAATTTATTGAATGATTTTTTAGAACTGTGACGTTTTTTAAAATGTCTTATGTAATTTTTGGCTTTAATTTATATTTTTTTTAATTCTCATTCTGATATATCACATGCATGAAAAATTTTCTACTTTTTTATCTCAGAGTTTTGGAAAGCTTTAATTATTTTTCAATATTTGGAAAATTATGAATATAAACATTTACATACGGCTTTGTGATATTTTATCTCTGTTGTTTTTCTTTGTTGCTGATGTTTTCAGGATTTAAATGAGAAAGTTTGATAAAATTCGTCATCAAATTTGTTGCAAAATTCTAATTTTAGAAATTTTCATTCATTCTTTAATAATTAGAAAAAATAATTTGGGCAAAGTTTCTTTCCAAGAATATAATATTCCACTTTATGTCAGTTCAAATCATTCTATCTTGAAGCATTAAAATTTACGGTGATTTTTGAATTGATAAAATTGTACGTTCTGGAAAGCTGTAAAAACTCGGTAGTTTGAAGTGCTGCTTGTCATGTCGATTAGCTCACATAAATCAAATTTCGATACGTGGAATTCAAACCTTTAATAGTTCTATTGGAAAATTCGATTCCTAAGAAGCTTAAAAAGCATACAAACTTACACACACACAAATGTTGATTGCGAGAAAAGTATGTGAACACTTTTCTAGAAATGTTTTTGTTTATAATTTTAATATGAATGTGCATGTAAATAAACATACTTTTCGAGAAATTATTTGTCTAATTTAAATTTTCTATCGCATTTCAATTTTGGAAAATCTATTGCAACTTACTTTTGACCATATTTTATTGTTTTTTTATCCCGATTCGTGTGTGGGATATTTGAATTTTAAAAATTCCAACATGATAATTATTATCAAATTTAAGCAGCATAGTCTTTTTAAATCAGACAAAAATTAAATGATTAGTCGCTGGCTTCTTTTAATTATTTCTTCAACTAACTATTGATTTTAACGCAAGAACATTTATCATTATTGTATTCATTTATGATTAGCAAACTAACTTTCTCATCAGTTCTAAAAATTAACACAGGTTTTTTCAAAAATTAAATTTCCATTCAAATTATTCATTAACAAAAATATTGTTTTTTTTCTCTCCCTTTTGTTAACAAATAAAATCGTTGCAAAAATAAAAGTAAATTATGACAAAGATTTATTTATAAAACATTTTCATATCAAACATGATTCATTATATGATATTAACAATGTTCAGGAATAAAGTGCTAGTTGATATTTAGGAGATGGCATTTATTATTATTATTTTTTTCTTTTTTAATTATTATATTGAAAGGTTTCCATGGTGAGAATGTTTTTTTTTTTTTTTTTTTAATTTTTTTTTTTTTGGAAAGCATTATCAATGTTTTTTATCATTTAGCAACCTTATATTATCACCCAGCGTTTAAGCAAGGAAACGGTACTTTATGCAAATATTATTGTGTTATAATTCATGACTTATAGATGTGAATAATAAGGTAATTATAGATAATAGAATAATTCAGAGATTATGGTATAATTTCAAACAAGGAAATTATATGCAATTATTATATTGTAATTCATGGCTTATGATATGTTATGTAATAGTTCATTGGTTAGGGATAATATAAATTATACGTTACGGTATGATATTCGAAAGGTAAACGGTATTTCATGCAGACATTATATTGTAATTACTGAATTATAATATGATGTCTTATGGACCATGATATAATGTAGTACAGATTACATATCGTCTAACATTCAAGCAATTTTATCAAATATGATTGTATGATAATTTATAGATTATTGTATAATACAGTGTAACTTATGGATCATAATGTGCTGGTACTGTAGCATGTAATGTACTAGTACTGTAGCACAATTTTTTTTCGTTATATAAATTAATATAACAAATATTACATACATAATATTTCTTATAATTATTATTATTATTGTAGTATTATTAAATTTATAAAAAATTTTAGTTATATAGATCATAAAAACGAAAAAATTTTTATTATAGTATAATTTTAATATTATATAATTTATAGAATATTACTTTAAATATTATCATTTATCATGCAATTATATCGTCATTTATCATCAATTATTATCATCAATAAAATCAATATTACGGATCATTTAAACAGAACTTAGTTTATCAGCAAAATCATCATTTATCATCAATAAAAGCAATATTACGGATTATTTAAGCAGAACTTAGTTAAAATTTAAGAAAATAAATCAATAAATTTTTCTTTTTTAACATATTGATAAAATTTTTGAATGCTATTTTATCCGTTTAATGTGTAACCAGTTAAAAAACTTTTTTTTCTCAACAAAATTTTTTTTTTTGGTATGGAATAAGTTTACACTTAATTGCGAGAACCAACTTCGAAAATCACTGTTGTTCTAAATGATTGCGAAATAATTGAACTTCGTTCGAGAATTAAAAATTTTTAGATTAAAAAAATAACAACAGTCTTGATGATAATTAAATTACCTGTTATAATTAATAGGTATATGAGAAATTATTGTATGTTTTTTACATTTTAATCCTAAATTGTCATTATAAAAATCAGTGGAAGAAAAATGATCAAATTGTTCAAATTTTTTTTTCTTTTTATTTAAAGATATGAATACTATTTGAGGCAAAATTATCAATCGAATAGTAATTGCAACCTGAATGAAGTTATCCACAAGTAAGTTATACTGATAATTATCAGAATACACATATATATATATTTGTATGACTGATATTAGAACAAAAATCGTCCATCAAAAAAGTAAATGATATGTTAACAAAGTTATTTCTGGTTTTATCATATACTTCACAGTTGCTATTTCTAACTTAAACAGCTGATAGAAGAGGAAAAAAATTAATAGCCTGAAATAATGCAACAATCTGTTTGAAATTTAAATGACTTACAAATGAAATAATTGTTGAGAGGCCAAAAATGAAAAATTAGTCTTTACACTTTTTTCCATTATTTCAATTCTAACACAAAAATTTTATTAATTTCCTCATAAAAATCATTATTGAAAAAGACAGTTGTTGAAAAAAAAAAATGAAAAAAAAAAACGAAGAGAAAAGAAGATAGGAAAAAAGAAGAAAGACAAAAAAAGTTTGACGAATGATAGGTGGATGACTTTTGAAGAATCTAAAATATTTTTATGTATGTTTTGTTTTGTTAGTAAAACTTATCTTTTTGCATACTAATAAAGCATCAATAGATATTTGATTGAAATGGAAAAAATCTTTTTTTTCATTTTTTTATTTTTTGTTAAGAAATAAAATTTATTTTTTGAGAATTTTAAGTAATTTTTTTTTTCGTGCATCAAAATCTTTTTCTTTTTTTTTATATTTTCAGCTACGATTATTAAATTAGAAAATAATTTAATAAATTTATTTTTTTTTTATTAGAAATATTTGAAAGGCAAAAATATTGCTTATTTACGACAAAAATTTATTTCCTTCTTTCGTTAAGCAAATTTATCAATAAAATGGAGAAATAACTAATATATGATATATTTTTTAATATTTCTTGCTTTTAGTTTTATTATTTCGATTTAGTACTATTTTAGTTGGATAATTATGCATAATGTATTATTAATGGTATATAATTGATTGAAATAATGACAAAAATTCGAAGATATACAAATGAATAATAAAAAAAGATGTGTTCTGATCAATCGTATGATTAGTTGCGAAATTTTTAAAATATTTTATAACATTAATCTGCAAAACATTTACTTGTAGTAAAAGTTATAAAATAAAAATTATGCATTAGTTGCGAAATTATTTCGATTTGATTATTACTTTCTAACAACACTTTCTTATATATAATTATGTATTAATTGGAATTGAAATACAATTTTAGATAAGCAAATTTTCATTTCAATTTGTCATCGATTTGTTATTACTTTCTGGCATCACTTTCGTATATACAATTATGTATTAATTGGAATTGAAATACAATTTTAGATAAGCAAATTTTCGTTTCAATTCATCATCAATTTATTATTGCCTTCTGGCATCAATTTCTTATATACAATTGTGTATTAATTGGAATCGAAATACAGTTATATATTAATTATATATTAATTGATAAGCAAATTTTCGTTTCAATTCATCATCAATTTATTATTGCCTTCTGGCATCAATTTCTTATATACAATTGTGTATTAATTGGAATCGAAATACAGTTATATATTAATTGGAATTGAAATACAATTTTAGATAAGCAAATTTTCATTTCAATTTGACTTCGATTTGCTGCAATTTTCTGACATCACTTTCATATATCCAATTATGTATTAATTGGAATTGAAATACAAATCATATATTAATTGGAATTGAAATGCAATTTTAAATAAGCAAATTTTCATTGCATCACTTTTGTATATACAATTATGTATTAATTGGATTGAAATATAATTTTAGATGAGTAATATTTCATTTCAATTTGACTTCGATTTATTACAACTTTCTGACATCACTTTTCATATAGTTCTGTTTGTTTGTTTGTTTTTTTTCTTGGCTCATTTTTTAATGGTCCTAGTTAAGTTTTAAAATGCTAAGAACACGCATCAAACCACGTCAATGATTTTGATAAAATGCTTAGTTTTCTAAAGAAAAAAAAAGCATTGATTTATTTTAAAAATATTTTCTCGTACTAAAGATTTTTGCTTCATGTTGCCTTCAGTAATGATCAAAAAACCCGTTTATTTAAATAAGTAAAATGTGATTATAAAACTACAATAGAAGTTCGAGAATCGAGAATTCATTTCTTAATCTATTCTTTGATTCTATTTCTTTATTTATGTTCTTTTAATATATTTGTTAATTTACTGTAACTCCTTTCTTTCATTTAATTTTGTCTTAATTACTATTTCTTTTTCATATATTCATTTTTTTTTCATAACTTTATAAAAGCAAATATTATTTTCATTTATAAATTCTAATTTCATCAATTTTTCATTCAATTTTTTTTTAATATTTTCATGAAAATTAAATTATTCTAACAAACATCCATTTTAATTTAGCTAAAATTGATGGATTTTGCCAAATATTTTTGTTAAGTTGAAGCAAAAAAAAACGATTAACAATTTAAATTTTATTATCTTTCATAGTAATTCATCAAAATCCATTTTTTTTTCTTTCATAAATTATATTTTTAATCTAATTAGTATATTGTTTAATAACAGATGACAGTTGATAATACTTTTATCTGCATCTAATCAGTTGGAAATGATGTGATAAATTTTTGTCAGTATATCCTAAAAAATGGATCCTTTAGCATAGCGATATTTTTATTACACGAACAGCAATGTAATACAATTATAATAAATGATATTTTTGAGTTTTAAAACGTTTATTTGTAAGTTGATGTCTAATAAATCGATGAAATATATTATAATTATAATTATTATATTTTCCAGGAATTGATGCATTAATTTTAAAAATCGGCAAAAATATAAATATAATTTCATTTATTTCATAATATTTTGATATTATGAAATTTTTTCCAATTCATTTTTTTTTTGTTTCATATTTCCAATATTCAAAATATTTTTAGCATAGTTCCTAATTATTTTAACAATATCAATCATTCCTTTTTTCCCCTCTTGCAATACTATTTGTCAAAAATTTCCAAGTCAATTATCTCAGATGGGAGCAGATGAAATGATATACGGTAATTTAACAAAAATGAAGGTTAAAATTTATGATCAGAAAAATTTTCGTTTCTTTTTAAATTGCATAAAAAAGAAGAAAGGCGAAAATAAAGACGAAAATATCGTAATCTTTGGATCCATCATGATAAAGGTTGAAGATTAACTAATATTTAAATATTTGTTCAGTAAAATCACTGATGTAATTTTCTAATTTTTGCATAGCTTAAATTTGAATATAAAATTTTGTTTTAATGCTAAACTTTGATATTTTAGAAAGTTGCTCGGTTCAAAATTTTGTTACGTCAAATTTTGCTATTTCAAAAATCAGTTCAATTTTGAAAAAGATCATTTTTAGGACAAAAAAGTTTTGTCGTGTTGTTATGAAATATCGCTAAGTTGTTTTTGAAAATTTGCCATCAATCAGTTTCTCTAATGATATTTTGATGATTGTTTAGTTGGGAATAAGTGAATATTTTTTTTACGCAAATATTTGAAAATTCAAATTTAATAAATTTAATTTCTAATTCTGTAATTGAATTTTGCAGTCAAATTTCATCGAAAGTTATTTCTTTTGCTTATCATTTAATCAGTAACATATTTTAACTTCTCTATTTTGCTCATTCATTCTACCAATCTACTCAATTGCGCAAAATGAAAACAATGAGTTAAAATGAAATGATAATATTGAAAAAATTAAATCCAAACATTTAATAACTCCTATTTCATAATTAAACCTCACATGAAATTTCATTAAAAGTAGATTTAATTTTAGTTTAAATATACTTATTAGCTTCAAAAAATTTTTGATATATTTATTTATATTTTTCAAATCAAATAATATTTTAAAATAAAAATTTTAAATTAACAAAAAATTAAAAAAAAATCCTTTGCTTTTTTTTTCTTGCATCATCGTCAAATTCATCATTTTTATCTATCTCCACTTTTCATCGATTTTTATCCCGATTAACTAAGCCTAGCGAACGAATGATAAAATGAAATTTTCATAATGAAAAGAATTAATTCCCAATCGATCATTGCTGAATTTTTTTAAAAATGAATAATTAGGCAAAACTGATGCAAACAATATTTCTTATTGCAATCAAATAAGAAACTTTTGCGCGCTGTAAAGTGCGCACTAATCATAATAGATATAATGCAATATGATATCTTAAAATAATTTTAAATATGCTAACTTAATTAAAAATAAAATTATGAATGCATGAAAATGTAGTTTCTGAAATTAAAATCATATTATATAAATGATAATATATCAATTTCATAATTTTCACGTTGATAATTTCAAAAATTTATCCGATAATTAAGAATTTCTATTTTACGAATTTATAAAAATTGAATCTAAATTTTAAAAATTGATATGATATTTATGCTTTCCTTGATACAGTTTCTGAATTTTTAGTTTTAGTACAGCTTTTTATTTATGCTTGGATAATTCGAATAATAACAACCTTGAGGTTAATTCGAGGTCAATCAGCATCTTACCATTTATTATCGTATTACATTGCTATTCGTGTAATAAAAATATCGCGATGTTAAAGGATGTATTTTTTAGGATATACTGACAAAAATTTATCACATCATTTCCAACTGATTAGATGCAGATAAAAGTATTATCAACTGTCATCTATTATTAAACAATATACTAATTAGATCTCTAATCAGTTCGAAATCTACATCTAATCAATTCTAATCTTACGGTAAGATCAATTTTTGCATCATAGTCTAAAGTTGGGCATTTTTGATAATGCATATAGAGTAAAATTTAATTGCTAATTTAAAATTCCGATTATTGATGAAATCATTTATTAATAATGTATATTAATTTGATTTGTATCATGTAGTTGATTACTTCGTTAATTTTTATCAGTTTTAAATGTTGCTTTTTAAAGACTTTCAATAATCTAATTAGGCATTCATATCTATAAATTTTATATTTATTAAACATTATTTACTACTTAACTATCGTTAGTAGTAAGTAATGCTTAATTCTGTTTCTTTTTGTTTCATTTCTCATTATTCATTTCTTTTAATAAATAAAAATTTCAAAGGAAAAAATTATTTAAATGTATTGCAAATCTTTTGTTCAAGCGTTTACTTATGATGTATGAAAGTGTATAATTTATATGTATGTAAATCATAGTTTCAGGAAAACTAAATTTAAATAAAAAGAAAAAATTCTAAAAAATTAAAATGAATAGTACGGAAGAACGACGTCAACGTGAACGATCAGTTTCACCGCTTGATCATGCTATAATACCTCAACGAAAGATGACATTTTACGTAAGAAACGGAAGTTAGTTTTATTTCATACTTAAAATTCATATTTTATTTCCTTTTTTGCTTCAATAAATGATGCGAAGGGGAAAAAAAGTTGAAAATTTATGTCAAAAATTTTGATTATTTTTTGCGAGAGAAAAATTTCATTTTATTTCAACTAATATGAGTGCATTATTGATTGATGAATATGAAGTATTCTCAAAATTGGATGACTTCAATAATTGCGAGCTTAGAAAAGTGAAAAAAAAAGACTGAAAATTTTGATAGATGGAAAAGATAATCGAGAAAAATCAAATAAAAGTGAAAAATGATTGTTCAATTTTTTAAAGATAACTAAAAAGGGTAAAAAAGAAAAAAAATTATGCGAAAATACATTCTATTTTAATTGTTGTTTGAGGAGAGGAAAAAAACGAAGAAAGGAAAGAGCAATATAATTGAGGAAAAAGTTAGAGATTGATAAGATTTCCGCGAGACAACGATGTATGCATTGAACAAAATGTAAATAGTGATTGAGAATAAAAGGTTGATAAAACAAAAAAGATTAAAAGAAAAGATGAAATGAAAATTATAGTTGGAAAGCAAATAATATTTCCTAAATTTTAATTATAAATGATGATAAAATCTGAAAAGATGGAATCAGATATGGAAGTAAAAAGAAGTAGTATGGAAAGAGAAAGGGAAAGAAAGAAAGGAAGAGAGAGACAAAAATAGAAAAAAGAATTCGAAGAGAAAATATAATCATGTGACGACGATGATTGCTCTTTTGCAGTTTAGAGTTCACATTTCAGTCGTCGATTAATGCTTAAATGTCTAAAATAGTTGAACGATCGATCTAATCGATTAAAAAAAAAAAGTTTTAAACATTTCAATTTCTTTATGATACCAATTAATGACGTATATTTTCGTTTTTTTTTTTTTGGATATTCATTGATTGATTGATTAATTGATACTACTACATATATGTATGTTATTAGCATTAGCCTAAAAATTTAGTTTTTAACGAAATGCAAAACTCTGAAGACTTCTTCAAAGCTAACAAACATTTGCGACCCTTTTCACTCCTTGCGACAAAATTTATTTATTTAATTAGCACAAGCAATGCAACGGTTGAGTATAAGTCTCGCGCTCGAATGGCCATCCATTTTCAGAGCTGAGCTGAGATGGATAATTTGCCATTTTATCATTTTGCACGTATTATGCAAACTAGTAATTTAAGCATTAATGCATGTTATATTTTAATTTGGATAAAAAATGTTAAAAATTTATTAATTATTATTCAAATTTATTACATCTTACTGCCTTTTTTCATTCCTCTCTCTTTTTCATTCATTCATTCATCGATTCATTCATTCTATTTATTCATTCATTCATTCATTTTTCATTCATTTGTTAATTCATTCATTCATTCACTCGTTAATTAATTAATTAATTAATTCATTCATTCATTTATTCATTCATTGATTCATTCATTCATTCATCGATTCGTCCATTCATCTATTCATTCATTCATCGATTCGTTCATTGATCGATTCATTCATTCATCAATATTAATATATAAGACTGATATTTTTTGCATAATTTTTTTTCATTTATCGCAATACACATTTAATGAATTGTTGTTTTTAAAATTATTTCTTAGAAATATTTAATATTAAAAATTCATTAAATTTCATTTCCAAAAAAAGAAGAAAGAAACTTTCCATGAAAATATATGCTAGTATAATACTGATTGTAATACTGATAAAATATGATAAGATATACTCCCGATAATTTCCAATAAACATCATAATTGGAATTATTTAATTATTTAACGATAATTTTATTAATACGAATGAATGAAATGAACAATATAAACAGGTTAATTGTTCTTAACCTTCATCATGTAAAATTGTGCGCAACATTTCTTCATTTGTATATTCGTATCACTATCATTACATCATCATATTATCATCATATGCAATCTTTATCAATTATAATCATTTATTGACAACAATTTTAAAATTCAAAATTGAAATTGAATGATTTGAAGAAAAAAATTAAAAATTTTTATTTTCGTTCCTTTTTTTCCTTAATTTCAAAAAATTTTTTTTCGCTAAAATGAAAATAAAAAAATATTTACATTATATTGCACAAAGAAGTTTCATATTATTTTTTTATTTTCAAAAATATCTCAAATTTGTTTCAGTCACTATTCCTCGGCCTCGGCCACAACTATTTTCTCAGTTATTTTGCTTTTTTTTTTAATCAGCAAAACTTATTATCAACAAACTTATTGCTCATCGCTGATACATAGCTTGTGATCAAATTTTCTGAGCTTAAATTACGACAAAGTTTTAAATATCGGAATTTGCTCTCAAAAGTTTAGCTTATGATAAATTTTGGCCAGCAATTTCGCTTAGTTCTAAATTATAGCAGATTTAAAGCCAAACAAAATTTTCATAATTTAGATTATCTAGAATTTAGGAGTTAACCATTTTGTTTTATTTTGCTTAATTTTATAATACAGCAAATTTTACTTAATTTTAAAATCTGATTTCGGTTACAGCATAATAATACGCATACTATTGAAATATTTATAATAGATATCTGAAGGAATCCATTCATTTGAGATAAAAAAGTGAAATTTGTCATGAAGTCCTTTATTATGATAGATGACGTATTTATGAATGTTTTCATCCTAATATGTATCCAATGTTTACAATCATTTTTAAAATGCTAAAGGAGCAAAGATCGAGATATATAATTTAAAGAGTTGAGATTAGAAACAATGAGAGAAATGTTAGCCATATGAGTTTATCAATGATGAGCGAAATATTAGCTAATACTCTGACCAGCTAAAACTTTTTATCTTTTCTCATTTTGCTTTATCATTTATTGTTATGCTATCATTGAAATTTTTCAAATTTTAAATTTCAATTTCTATGTAAACATTTCATTACTTCAATCTTTCATTGCCATCCGAGTTAAATAATTAATATCAAAAATAAAAATTAATTCAAATTTTTGAATTATTAAATTTAAATTATTTTAATTTCAAGACTTATATATGTATAGATATCATTTTTAAAATGAAAAATATGAACAATAAAATAATAATCGATAAATAATTCAAATATGGAAAAGTATATTTTGCTAAAATTTGAAACATCGAATTGCTTAATTTAGAGTTTCGCAAATTTTTAAAAAATATTTTTGTTACATAATAAGAAAAATTTCCTAACTTAATTATATTGAAATATTGTTTGAAGTATAAGAAAATTAATTTGCATATTTGAGCGGTCGTTGTTATGGAAGAGAAATTGTAGGATTAATTTGTTACATATAATTAGTAAATATAAAATATTGCAAATAACAACGAAACAGTGTAATTTCGACTTTTTGAAAGCTTTTAAAAAATGTTTTCAACTATCATCTTACAATTTGTTTAGTAAGAAGAGGTTTCTAAATCAAATATATTATTAATATTTTTGTGTTAAGTTAATTTTAAAATTTATTTTATATTTAAATTAAGAAAAGAAAAAAGCAATTTTTTGAATTAATAAATTATTTTATTTTTTATAAGAAATTAAAATGTTTTACTTTTTGTTCATCTTTTTTATCATAATCAGCAATATATTCTCATTGAATCATTTTAGTTTTAATCAGTGATTACTCAATCTTGCAAACTTTTTTTTATCATTAATCACATGCGATGAAATGTCAATTGTTTGATAATTTTATTGATTATTTATCGAATTTTAACATCTCTCAATGAAATTAATTCGCAATTATTCAATGAATTTTAAATGGAAGAAGTAAAACTGATTGACGATTTTTTTTTTTTGGAATTTTATCATTTTTGAAATATTTATTTATTGCATTTTTTTTCGGTTTCAAAATTTCCGCCCCAATAATTTCATGTATTTTTATCAATAAACCTATCTTTTTATTCTGAATATAAAAAACTTGATCAATAAAGATCAATCAATTTAATCAATCAGTCAATCAATCAATTATCTCCACTTTTTCATAATTTAGCACAAGCAAATATAGATTAGAAAAATAATTTAAATTTCCAACTAAATTAATCTGAATGCTATTTTTAAATTGAGAAAATTTAATTACAATTTAATCTTATTATACAAACAAAAAGTTCCATTAATGCATTTCTTTTTTTTGTAGTTTATATTCATTTCCTACGTTCATATGAGATATCAAATCAGTTTTATCAATTTCATCTGCAAAATTTCCATTAAATTTTCGTTTTCCATTGTGCAAAATTACTTTCATCATTTGCTGAAAGCAAATATATATTTCATTTCTATTCCTATATAATATTTTAATTCATTTTCACTTTTTATAATTCGAGAATTTCTATTAATTCTCGAGAATATCAAATTTTAACTAAGACTAAGCAAGAAGAATGAAATAATATCTGCAAAAAATAGATTTAATTACCAAATATAAATAAATGTAAAGTCGGATTTTTTTTCTTTTTTTGAAGGAATTTTTTTTTTCAATTTATTAATTATTCTATATTATCCTAAATTATTCTATACTATCTTGAATTTAATATTTAATTTGTATTAAATTATTATCTTTTCGTTTTAATATTTCTATTTATATTTGATTGTTACTCTTTTATTAAAAATTTAACGCATATTTTCATTGTCATAGCTTATCTGTTCAATAATTTTTTTAATCTTATCATTTATGCAATATTATCATTTTATTTTTTATAGCTTCCTAAAATCAGTTCGATAGTTTTTGGATTGAAAAATTAAAATATTAAAATAATTAAGCATAATTTGTTATAAAATTTAATAAAAAATTAAACTTAATTTTCAAATTGTTTCATAATCATTTCGCAATATTTTTTAAATTTTAACAAAAATTTTTTAAAAAAAAAAGCAAAATGAGAAAAGGGCGAGAAAATTTGGAATGAAATAAAAGAAGTACGGTAGAGAAGATAAGGTCATGGAAAGGAGAAATAAGGGAAATGTTAAATATGATTTGACCTTTCATCTTTTTAGTCTTTTTTTTTGACTTCCATTTTTTTTTAGTCTGAAATTTGACCAACTTTTAGTTGTCTTCTTTCGGCTATTTTCTTATAACATCTATTTATAATATATTCTTTCTTATTCATTCTAATCATATTCTATTCCCGATCTTATTATTCATTGATATTGATTTCTAATTCATATCATTTATCACTTATTGCTATTTTGCTAAATGATTGATATCATGAATCATAGGATTATGTTAATAATGTGATATACTTTTAACATACATAAACTAAAGCGTAAAATTCTTGATATTAATATATATACCAAATATGATACATATATTTTGGTATAAGAAATTATCAAATAATTTTATTTTTAATAAAATATTTGATATTAACATTTTATAAATGTATGTAATATCATTCTTGCAATTTTGTTTAAAAATGCTAATTCGCAATTAATTCAATTACGATATTTTTCGTTTAATTTGATATCGATATATTTCTTATATTCAATTAAATTTCTATCGTTTTGATATCGGTGCATTTCCTGTATTTAATTCGATATCGATGTATTTCCTATATTTAATTTGATATCGATATATTTCTTATATTTAATTAAATTTCTATCGTTTTGATATCGGTGCATTTCCTGTATTTAATTCGATATCGATGTATTTCCTATATTTAATTTGATATCGATATATTTCTTATATTTAATTAAATTTCTATCGTTTTGATATCGGTGCATTTCCTGTATTTAATTCGATATCGATGTATTTCCTATATTTAATTTGATATCGATATATTTCTTATATTTAATTAAATTTCTATCGTTTTGATATCGGTGCATTTCCTGTATTTAATTCGATATCGATGTATTTCCTATATTTAATTTGATATCGATATATTTCTTATATTTAATTAAATTTCTATCGTTTTGATATCGGTGCATTTCCTGTATTTAATTCGATATCGATGTATTTCCTATATTTAATTTGATATCGATATATTTCTTATATTTAATTAAATTTCTATCGTTTTGATATCGGTGCATTTCCTGTATTTAATTCGATATCGATGTATTTCCTATATTTAATTTGATATCGATATATTTCTTATATTTAATTAAATTTCTATCGTTTTGATATCGGTGCATTTCCTGTATTTAATTCGATATCGATGTATTTCCTATATTTAATTTGATATCGATATATTTCTTATATTAATTAAATTTCTATCGTTTTGATATCGGTGCATTTCCTGTATTTAATTCGATATCGATGTATTTCCTATATTTAATTTGATATCGATATATTTCTTATATTTAATTAAATTTCTCTCGTTTTGATATCGGTGCATTTCCTGTATTTAATTCGATATCGATGTATTTCCTATATTTAATTTGATATCGATATATTTCTTATATTTAATTAAATTTCTATCGTTTTTGATATCGGTGCATTTCCTGTATTTAATTCGATATCGATGTATTTCCTATATTTAATTTGATATCGATATATTTCTTATATTTAATTAAATTTCTATCGTTTTGATATCGATGCATTTCCTGTATTTAATTCGATATCGATGTATTTCCTATATTTAATTTGATATCGATATATTTCTTATATTTAATTAAATTTCTATCGTTTTGATATCGATGCATTTCCTGTATTTAATTCGATATCGATGTATTTCCTATATTTAATTTGATATCGATATATTTCTTATATTTAATTAAATTTCTATCGTTTTGATATCGGTGCATTTCCTGTATTTAATTCGATATCGATGTATTTCCTATATTTAATTTGATATCGATATATTTCTTATATTTAATTAAATTTCTATCGTTTTGATATCGGTGCATTTCCTGTATTTAATTCGATATCGATGTATTTCCTATATTTAATTTGATATCGATATATTTCTTATATTTAATTAAATTTCTATCGTTTTGATATCGGTGCATTTCCTGTATTTAATTCGATATCGATGTATTTCCCATATTTAATTTGATATCGATATATTTCTTATATTAATTAAATTTCTATCGTTTTGATATCGATGCATTTCCTGTATTAATTCGATATCGATGTATTTCCTATATTTAATTTGATATCGATATATTTCTTATATTTAATTAAATTTCTATCGTTTTGAATATCGGTGCATTTCCTGTATTTAATTCGATATCGATGTATTTCCTATATTTAATTTGATATCGATATATTTCTTATATTTAATTAAATTTCTATCGTTTTGATATCGATGCATTTCCTGTATTTAATTCGATATCGATGTATTTCCTATATTTAATTTGATATCGATATATTTCTTATATTTAATTAAATTTCTATCGTTTTGATATCGATGCATTTCCTGTATTTAATTCCGATATCGATGTATTTCCTATATTTAATTTGATATCGATATATTTCTTATATTTAATTAAATTTCTATCGTTTTGATATCGATGCATTTCCTGTATTTAATTCGATATCGATGTATTTCCTATATTTAATTTGATATCGATATATTTCTTATATTAATTAAATTTCTATCGTTTTGATATCGATGCATTTCCTATGTTTAATTAAATTTCTATCATTTTCTCGTCGACTAAAAATAATACTTTGTATAAAAGTTTTTTTTCTTTAAATTATTCAAATTAACAAAAATTTGCAAACTAAAAATGAAATAGAAATTTTTTTTTTTTTTTTTTTTTTGTTGATTCAATAAGAGCAAAGTTATTTTTTTGCAAATTCTTTTTTTTTTAATGTTTACATTTATATATTACTACAAATGTTGTTTTTTTTGTTTTGGTATATTGCCAAAGATGAATAAATATTTAAAAAAGAAGCATAATTTTTATACGAGAAATTCCATTCTCAAGATTGATTCTTTTCTTTTTCCTTCTTTTAGTTTTTATATGGGAAATTCTTTTTCAAGATTGATTCTTTTTCTTCTTTCCCTCTCTCTCTCTCTCTTTCTTTTTTTCTCTTGTGACATTTTTATACTACAGATTACATTCAATGAATAAAATGGATTAATTTTAAAATGTTATTTTAATATTACCTGAAATATTTAGTATTTATTTCTTGCAAAAGAAATATTTCGAAATAATCAGAAAAGTTTTTTTTTAATTTATATAATATTTATACGATTAATCATTTATTAATTTCAAAATTTATTAAAATCATTTATGAGTAAAATAACAAAAAAAAAAGGAATTAGTGAAAATGAAATAATTTACAATTAATTACTCAAATAATTAATTATTCAAAATAATTAATTATTCAAAATGATTGTTATTTTTGATAAATTTTGAAATTAAAAACGTAATTATCGTAATAAGTCTTGGAAAATTTTCAAATTTTATATTAATTATAAAAAATGATTATTTTAATAATATATCAATTGCAGTAATTATTTTAATCATTTTAATTCGAAGAATCATTTTAAAATTAATCATTCTGATCATAAAGTGATTAATGAAAAAAATTATCACATATATTTATTATCATATTTTATTATCATATATCAAATTATCATATATTTATTATCATATGAGAGATAAACTATAATTTTATTTGCTTTATTCATAGAAATATTGCAAAATAATTAAATAATTTATTTCTTTTATTTAAAAAAATATTCAACAAAAAATTTAATATATTATATGCAAACCTAATATTTTATATTTTTTATTCATTTCTTCATTAAATTATTACAAATTTGATTAATGATTTTAATTTCCTATTAATATATGCTAGTATTGGAAATAATAATAGCAGTCATTTTTCATTTCCTATTCTGTTTTTTTTTTTTTTCGAAATCAAAGTTTCAACAAATATTTGCTTATCATATATGTATTATCATATGTGATCGATGGAAGTATGCAAAAACTTAATTCATATTGATTATAAACAATCGATTGTTACGGTGTTGCTCTTCGAGAATTTTTCAAAGATCTCATGGAAATGAAAATTAATTGATATGATCCTTGGAAATCATTTGATAAGCGTATTCCTTAATCAGTTAGCATATTCTTTAAAACTGATTAAACCAGGATATCATTCAATTATTTCACTATCTTATATTAATTCATTATCATTATTAATTAATAATATTATTGCTTTTGCTATTGTTATTATTATCATTATCATTATTAATCATTGTTATTGATTATTTTCTCTTTCTTTGCATCTTTTTCATTATTATTATTATTATTATTATTATCATTTCTTTCTTTCTATCTTTCATTTTAAAAATTTTCAAATACATTCAATTTTCCGCTCAAATCTCTTATCTTCTTATCATTTTATACATAAAATTCTTTCAGTAATTAATTCCAATTAATTGATTAATTATTTTAAATTATTTACTCATCCTAACCTAATCTATCTGTTGCAATTAATTAAAGTTAAATTCTTTTTTATTACTTTTTTATTCTCTTTATCATTTATTTCTTATTCATTAGATGATATAATAATTTGAAATGAATTAAATAATAGGAATTGAATTAATTAAAACGGATATTATAAATAGTAAATTATTATTACTATTATTATTACTAGCATGAAGGCGATATTTTATTTTAGTCTTTCTCTTCTCAATACTTTTCATAATGCTTTTGCTTGTATCATTGCTGTTGATAGCGGTCGGCATTTGCGATATTCGTTTCCATCCAAGAAGCGATCGATACTGCAACTCCATCTTCATTTCTTTTACATTTTGAAAATAGTAAATAGTACGATAGAGAGGAATGATGGATAGATGGATAGATGGATAGATGGATAGATGGATAGATGGATAGATGGATAGATGGATAGATGGAATATAGATGGATAGATGAATATAGATATATAGACGGATAGATGAATAGATGGATAGATAGATAGATGGATAGACGGATAGATGATAGACGGATAGATAGATAGATGGATAGATGGATAGATGATAGACGGATAATAGATGGATAGATGGATAGATGATAGATGAATATAGATGGATAGATGGATAGATGGATAGATGGATAGATGAATAGATGGATAGATGGATAGATGGATAGATGGATAGATGATAGATGATAGATGGATAGATGGATAGATGGATAGATGGATAGATGGATAATGAATATAGATAGATTAGACGGATAGATGAATAGACGGATAGATAGATATGATAGATAGATGGATAGACGGATAGATGGATAGATGGATAGATAGATCAACAGATCAATAGATAGATGGATGGATAGATGGATAGATAGATAGATGGTTAGACGGATAGATGAATAGACGGATAGATAGATAGATGGATAGATGGATAGATGGAAGACGGATAGATGGATAGATGGATAGATGTATGGATGAATATAGATGGATAGATGGATAGATGAATATAGATGGATAGATGGATAGATGTATAGATGAATATAGATGGATAGATAGATAGATGGATAGATGGATAGAGATAGATGATAGATGAATATAGATGGATAGATAGATAGATGGATAGATGGATAGATGAATAGATGGATAGATAGATCAACAGATCAACAGATCAATAGATAGATGGATAGATGGATAGATAGATCAACAGATTAATAGATAGATGGATAAATGATGAATTCATCGTAATAGGCAGTTGATATATAATGAATGATATGATAAAAAATAATACACCTCATATTTATCATCTGTGTTTTTTGTTGCTATTGAAATTATGATAATTCAAGAAGAAATGAAATCATTAAATTAAAATGATAAGCATTTTGTTTCATTTTGAATATAATGATTAAGCAGCATAATAATCATTTCATTTAATTCACTATATAAGTAATAATAATTATTATTTATTTCATTTCGAATATAACGACTGATTAAGATAGGTAGTACTTATTTTGCTTACTTCGAATATGTAAATATTAAATCTAATTTAATTCCATAAATACATTGGTATTGATTATTGATTTATTTCAGCATTTCCATGATAAATGCTTTTGTTTTATCGTTGTGTTAAATTTTGTAATTAAAAAAAGCGTTAATTTTAGAACAGATATTTTGCTTTGAATTCGAATACACGAATATCTCATTTAATTTCACATTTATAGTAAAATCGTTTATTTCAATGTTTTCGATTTAAATTTAATTTGAATTTAAACGTATAAAAAATAATACTTTCTATCACTTTGCTTCTTTGCTTGTGTATTTAAAATTTTTATAACTAAGGAAAAAAATTGAAGCAAAAAGAATTTATTAATTTAAAATATAAATAATTATTTAAATAATTAATTCGATATTTTAGTGTCAAATTTAATTTCTTTTTGATACTTGATTATTTATTATTGCATTTTTCATGAATAATTTAAATATGCATATGTCAATTCAGCAACAAATATATAATTAAATATATTAAGTTAATGAATTTAAGTATTTGTTTGATTAATCGATTAAATTTTTTATATTTGAAATCATTTCCTTCGCCATTTATTCATCCATTAATTTTTTCATTCATTTACTTGTTTGATGTGTTTATTTGATTAGAATGAGTAATCGTTATCACCATTATCATCATTATCAGCATCACTGGAAGAAGAAAAGAAGAAGAAGACATAAAGGAGAAATGGAATCAGCAAAATGATAAATACGACATTCTTCCTTTTCATTTGTTAATTTCTGAACTGTATCGTTTCGGCAAAAAGCTACATATATGAATGATCATTATCACTATCATTTCGATAATTATAATTGATTACAAATCATAAAACGAAAATGGTCATTATTATTATTATTATTATATTATTATTATTATTATTATTTATTATTTTATTATTATTATATTATTATTATTATTGTTATTATTATTATTATATTGTTTATTATTATTATTATCACCATTATTATTATTGATTATTGTTGCTATTATTATCATTATTATTACACATAACATTATTATAATAATAATTATTACCATTTCTATTATTATTAATTATGATTTTTATTATTATTATTAATTATTATTACTATTACTATCGTTATTATTATTATTGTTAATATTATTGTTATCATTATTATCATTATTATTGTTATCATTATTAATTAGTAATTAAATTATTAAATTTTTACTTTTTGAAATATTACATGCACTTTTCTCATTTTACTACCACTTCATTTTTTCCCTTTCTCTCCTCTAAAATTCTCTTCCTTCTGCTCTATTTTTGCTTCAAATGTAGTTTGGAATTTCATTTATTCATTTAACTTCCGCTTTTAACTTATCAATCATTTGAATATGTTATCATTGATAATTTTATCACTGATAATGATGAAATAATTTTGTGCAATTTCTAATTTTAGTTTTTTCTTCCTTCCTTTGCAGCAGATAAATTTTGATAGCAATAAACTGTTAAATAATAATAATTGACTTATTTTGTTTATTTTATTGTAATATAAAAGCTAGAATATATTGATTGATTACCAACTGATTGATTGATTGATTATCAACTGATTAATTGATTGATTGATTGATTTTATTGTTTAAATTTCCTTGTCTTATTATCAATGTAATGTATAATATTGTGCCAAATTTTCTCTTCACTCTTTTTTGTTTTTGACATTTTCAATTTAAATTTCAATCATTTGAAAATAACCCATCCATTTCTATCATTATCACACTCCATATCATTATCACACTCCCTATCATTATCACACTTTTTGCTTTTTTTTTTGTGTTTCCATCATTATTTCTTTCACTCTTGAAACTTTCTTTTCTCGTCATTTTCTTTTTCCAAATATCAAACAATTTTTATTTAAAATTGATTCTCCTCTTCTTCTTCCTCTTCTTATCATATCGGTTGATACATTCACAAACTTCTCATTTGACTGATTGCTAAAACAAACGAAAATTTCTTTTTTTTTTTTTTTTTTGTCATTTCTTTAAACATCTAACATTTATACTTGAAAGATTTTTAACATATCAGTGTGATTAATTTTCTTTTTTTTTTTTAACTGATATTGTTATGATATTAGGAAATTAATAACTTTAATTATCACTATGGAATTAATTAATTGTAAATAATTATCACAATGGAATAAAAAATTAATTACTAATAATTATCACAACTGAATTGATTAATTGTTAATGATTATCACAGTTGGATTAATTAATTGTTAAGCGAGAATGTTTATTATTATATGATTTGAATAATTATATTATCATAAATTACATCGATAATTTCTGATTGATAATTGTTCTTATAAACAATTCGTCTATATCATATATTTAAACTTTTTTGAAGTACAATAATTTTTTTACATCAAATACATCAATATTTCAGACTATATATGATTAGCTTCTTACCTGTAAACATACTTTTCACCTGTAAACATACTCCTCACCTGTAGACATATTTCTCACCTGTAGACATATTTCTCACCTGTAGACATATTTCTCACCTGTAGACATATTTCTCACCTGTAGACATATTTCTCACCTGTAGACATATTTCTCACCTGTAGACATATTTCTCACCTGTAGACATATTTCTCACCTGTAGACATACTTCTCACCTGTAGACATATTTCTCACCTGTAGACATATTTCTCACCTGTAGACATATTTCTCACCTGTAGACATATTTCTCACCTGTAGACATATTTCTCACCTGTAGACATATTTCTCACCTGTAGACATATTTCGTTTCCACTTTTTTTTCCTTTTTAATTTCTTATTTAATATCAATAATATCATGTCAATAATATCTATCATAGTTTTTTTTTGTAATCTAATTGATTCTCTATAATAGAATATCGAATTTGCTTTTTAAATCGATTTTAGCTATTAATTAATTTCGTTTGTTAATTAATCTTTGATTCTTTTAATTAATTTTAATTACCAATCAATTAATATTTATCTATTTGTTATTTCGTTCGAAATATCAAAAATATTAATAGATCGAAGCTCTGAGAATTAATAATCGAATAAATTAAATACTAATTTATTTTTACAGCGAAATTAACAACATATTGTTGTTACTACTGTAATGATCAAACATCATCCGATAGCTCACAAATCTAATTAGCGCATTTTTGTGTATTAGTCAAAAAAAAAAAGCAATAAACGAAAAAAGGAAACGAAAAGTGACATTTTATTATATTTGTTAAAAAGGAATCGACAAGGCTTAAATGTTGCTAAAAGGCCCAGGTAGGAATGTAAAAATTAAGCCTAGAAATCTAGGCTTAAAGCCAATAAATTACATCCAATAAATAGTATTGTATCATTTTATTCATAATTTTTTTTTTTTTTCATATCGATAAATGATTATTTCTTGATAAATGAAATGATAAATGATTATTTCTTTTTTGCTCTTTTTTTGTAAATATTATAATTTACATAGGATAATGATAAATGATTAGATGCCAGTATTTATAAGAATATGATTACTCAAATAATTAATTGTACCTAATTTTAAGTAATTTAATAATTGCATAATAATGAAATAAATAGAATGATTAAGATATAATTGATATACTAAATAAAAGATGGGACAAAATTTGAAATAATAATTTTTACTCAATTATTAATTCTCGAATATTCTTCGATTTTCCTGTATTCAATTTTTAAGATTCAACACAAGAACAGGTGCGTGTTCCAAATGTTATTGCATTAGCTGGTTTACCGGCTCGTGGCAAAACATATATTTCGCATAAATTATGTCGATATTTGAATTGGATTGGAATTAAAACGAAAGGTTATTTTCAATCATTCATTCATTCAGTATTCATGTATTTAAATTCCTTCCTTTCTTTTCAACAACAATAATTGCTTTTATTTTTCATTTAAAAATTTCTTTTTTCTTATAATTTATTCCTAATTATATTAATTTGAAAGTTTATTTAAATGAAGTAAAATTTATTTGACTAATAAATTAATATATTGTATTATGAAATACATATATACTAAAATAACGAAAGTTGGAAATTAAAAATTAAAAATAATTTGTATAATTTGAAAAAAAATGATAAGAGTGCGAAGATGATATGAGTGATAATTTATTTTTAGCTTTTAATGTTGGTGATTATCGTCGTAAGGTATGCAGTACGGAGGATTGCGAATCGCAATTTTTTAGCCCATATAATAAAACGGGCAGTAGAATGCGAGAGTGAGAATTTTATTTTATTTTCCTATTATTATTATTGTTATTAATTTTCTTGGCTTATTAATTACTTTTCTTGGCTTATTAATTATTTTCCCTTAGTAATTACATTTCATGGCTTATTAATTACTTTTCTTGATTTAGCAATTACTTTTCTTGGTTTAGCAGTTACCATTTTCTTGGGTTAATAAAATTGCCATTTTCTTGGCTTATTAATTACTTCTCTTGGCTCATTAATTATTTACTTATTTTAAAATATTATATTTTTAATTTACCTTTGTTTATTTTATTTGCTTTTACAAATAATAAATTAGAAAAAAATATTTGTTTTTTATTTATGTTATTATTACTTTTATTTCATCTGTTGATTAGTTACCTTTTTTACCTTTTTTAATTAACCAATTTATTAATAGTAAAATCGAATAGTAAATTACAAAAGAATTCGTTGAATCAAAATTAACAAATACAAGTGATATACTTAGAGATAAAAAAAGTGATATAAAAAATTATTTTTTTATCAGTTCTTTTTACATCAAAATTTTAAACTTATTACCATAATCAACGATATTCAACAATATTTAAGCAATATTTGTTTTAAAATAAAAAATCAAGAGGTATATATTTGTAAATTAGAACTAAAATAATTAAAATATCAATTAATTTAATTTAATGAAAAGTTATAATTTTAAACAACAACAATAATGATAATAATAATAACAGTAATGATAATAATGATAATAGTAATGATGATAAAAATTGTGAATCTTATTTTGTTTTAATTTTTTAAATTTATTTTTTTTTTACAGTGAATATGCAAGACTTGCAATGGAAGATTTGGAACGTTACCTGACAAGTAAGGAAGGTGAAGTTGCTGTAAGTTTTATGATAATTTTGCTATTTCTTTTTTTTTACTAAAATTTTGAAACGTTTTTTTTTCTTTGCCTTAGAAAATTTTAAACTATGTAATATACTTCGAGATGGGTTATCGAGATTGCCGAGGGTTATCGAGAGTGCCGATATCATTAATCTTTTCTCTCTCTTAAAATGCTTTAAAACAAATGCCATAACGATATATCTATCATCTTTATTTCTATGAAAGATTCATTTGTTTTTTTTTTCTTTCTCGATAAAGAATTCTTGGAATTTAATTTTAAAAAAAAAGTTTCAAAAAAAAAATTCAATCTTTTTTATCTTTCTTATCCTTTTTTTTTTGGGATTCCCACATTCCCATTGCAAAAATGAAATGATACATTGATAAGTAAAATACAAAAAATAAATAAATAAATAATATTAAAGTGATAACATTGTAAAAAAATTTGATTTATTTTAATTATTTTAAAACTTATATATTTTTTTCTTTCAAAATTTAAATTAAATAATTGTTTAAAAAGTTTTTGCAATTTTGTTTTAAAATCGATCAAATTTGTATTATCATTTGCCATTTGATAATGCTAAAAATGTTTCTATTTTTATATGTTTTTTTTTAAATAATAATAATAAAAATGAAAAATAATAAAATAATAATAGTAGTAATAATAATAAAATAATAATAATAATAATAATAAAAATAAAATAATAATACAAATTAGAGTTTCTTTTTAAAAATTTTGAAATAATTAAATTTCGAAATAATAAAAGAAATTCGAAATAGTAAAAGAAATTCGAAATAATAAAAGAAATTCGAAATAGTAAAAGAAATTCGAAATAATAAAAGAAATTCGAAATAGTAAAAGAAATTCGAAATAATAAAAGAAATTCGAAATAGTAAAAGAAATTCGAAATAGTAAAAGAAATTCGAAATAGTAAATGAAATTTCGAAATAAATAAATTTTTTAGATTTTTTTTTCTAAAAAAAGAATTTAGAAATAATTGAAATTTCTAAAAATTCAATCATCTCTTTTTTATATTGCAATAATTTCGCATAAATTTCTGCTTTCATTCATTACGAAAAGAAGCAAAATGTTTTTTGCTTGTAAAATAAAGAAATTGAAAATTGTTCAACTCAACTTATATTTTATTTTTGTCACTTCTCGATTGCATTCTCGAGCAAAAAAGCAGGAAAAATTACTTTTTATATTTTAAATTAATTTAGTTCCTCATGCGTGTGAAATGCAAAGAAAATTCTCGAAAAAAAGAATTAATTATTAATTATCATTCTTGAATTTCCACATAATACTCTATTGAAATAGTTATTTAAGAAAAGAAGTAATAATTAATTATTTAAATCGAACATCTAAATTTAAGAATTTTAAATTTAAGAGATGAAATGAAGGAGGAAAGGAATGGATTAGAGAGGTCAGATTATTGTAGGTCATGTCGTATCAAATCAATGGAATTTCCTGAAATTAATTAGAACTAAATTTAATAAATCCATGGAAATATCCTCTAGAAGGAAATGAAATGATATAATAATTAAAAACTTATCAATTTATCAAATAGATAATCTAAAATTTATCAGTTTATTAAAACAACAGTGATATAATTAATATTTAATATAGAAAATAAATAATATATTAAGGAATTGTTCTAATCGAAAAATATTATAATCAAATTTTGAAGTTTTGAAAATTTTAAATTAAATTTTTTTTTTTCTTCAGATCTTTGATGCTACAAATACAACACGTGAACGACGTAGTTGGTTAGCAAATTTTTGTCATCGTGAAGATCGTGATCCGCCATTTCGATTATTCTTCGTCGAGAGTGTATGTGATGATCCGGATATTATCAATGCTAATATTACTGTTAGTTTATTTCTATTTAAATTATCATTTTATATCAGTGATAAAAATAATTTAATGTTTTTGTTAATATTAATTAATATTAAATTCAATTCTTTTTCTATTAAATGTTGGACAAAGTAGTATAATATCAGGAGAAGATAAGATGACATGAAATGAATTACTAGAAATTGAAGTGGAAATATATATTTATAAATCAAAAGTAACAATAGCAAGAAAAGAAATCATAAAATGATAGGAATAACGAATTTTAGGTAAACATATTATTTTCAATTTCCAATTTTATTTCAATTTCTAGTAATCATATTTTATGCTTATATTCTTTTATCATTAACATTGATATAGTTTATCATTGAAATAAGCTGAAATGAAAAATGTTAATAATTACATTCCGAATTTCTTTAAAAAATTTCAAAATGGCGTTTTTCTACTATTCCTCCATTTTTTCTTAAATGTTTAGTAATAATAATAATAATATTAGTAATAATAATAATAATTAACAATAATAACGGAAATAATAATAATAATGATAATAATAGTGATGATAATAATAATGATGACGATAATAATTGATGATAATCGTAATAATATTACTAATAATAGTAATAATGGCAGCTATAATAATCATAATGATAATAGCCATAATAATAATGATAATAATAAGAATTAATGATAATAATGACAATAATAATAATAATCGCGATGATAATAACCTTAATAATAATAGTAATAATAATAATAGTAGTATAATAATAGTAATAATAATAATAACTCGGTAATAATAATAATAATCGTAATAATAATAATCATAATACTAATAATAATATATATATAATAATAATAATAATAATAATAGCTTATTTTCTTTAATAGGAAGTGAAGGTCAATTCACCAGATTATAAAGGTCATATGTCAGAAGATGAAGCAAAGGATGATTTTTTGAAACGAATTGAAAATTATAAATTACAGGTAATGTCAAATTTTAAATAGTGGGGCGGAGAATTGGAGGATATCAGTTTTAATGATTTAATTTAATCGTAAATAAAGATGGTAATGAATGATAAGTAATGATTTAATAATACTCGTATTACTATTCATATTCATATTATTATTATTATTATTATTGTTACTATTATTATTATTATTATTGTTATTATTATCATTATTATCGTTATTATTATTATTAGGAAGAAATGAAAAGGCAAAAAAGTTTAAGCTTACTTTTTTTTTTATTTTATGTTGAAATATTACATAAATTGAAAAAAAAGCTATTGAACGTGAAATGATTTAATAATATACGTGAAAAAATACGTCATTCTTTTTCAAATTAAAAGATCAAAAATATTTTTCTCTTTTCTTTATTGTTTTTGTTTTAAGAATATTTGTAATTATTTACAAATATTTTCTGATTTATATTTTCCTTCCACGTATAACACGTATTTCCACAATTGAATACGTAAATTTACGTACTTATACGTGATGCATCAATTTATATTACTGAATATGATATAGCAGCATTAAAAATAACTATAATTTGAAATAGTCTATGAAATAATTATAACAAATTAATTAATTTCTAATTTTGAAAATAAAATTTATTGCTAAATTTGAAAATTTAGCAAATAAATAAGATGATAAGATGTGGAGAAATTTAGTATTAATAACAAATTTACCACATTATCATAAATTCCTTTTTATACGTACGTGTAGACCTACGTACGTTTATTTTGTAAATGATTAATTAATTAATTAATTAATTAATTAAATTAGAAATATATTATAGCATAAATGAATATTTAAGTCGATAATTAATATGAAATAAATGAACGAATTTTGCCGTAAATTTTGAATAAATGAATAATGATAAATAAAATGATAATTACAGTATCAACCAATTGATGATGAATTAGATAATGATTTATCATTTATCAAAGTAATCAATGCTGGTCGATCATTTTTTGTACATAATGTAAATGGACATGTGCAAAGTCGTGTTGTATATTTTTTAATGAATATTCATTTGCTACCACGTTCAATCTATCTTACACGAGTAAGGAAATTTTTTAATTTTAATTAAAATATTTTAATTCCATTACAATTAATTTCTTTTTATTTTAAATTACTTTTATTTTATATGTGAAATTAATTCGATGTTTTTATTGCAAATTTATGCATTTATTTTAGTATAAAATTTATTTTTTATTATAATTTATTTTTAATTGAAATATATTTTTTATTTTTTTTATATTTAATTATTTTATTCTTTTTTCTCCTTTTTTCTACTTAAATTTCTCTAAATGATTGATAAATATTTTTATCGTTTTTTTTGATAATTTATCAGACTTAGAAAGTTTTCTATCGTTTCTTTGATAATTTATCAGACTTAGAAAGTTTTCTATCGTTTCTTTGATAATTTATCAGACTTAGAAAGTTTTCTATCGTTTCTTTGATAATTTATCAGACTTAGAAAGTTTTCTATCGTTTCTTCGATAATTTATCAGACTTAGAAAGTTTTCTATCGTTTCTTTGATAATTTATCAGACTTAGAAAGTTTTCTATCGTTTCTTCGATAATTTATCAGATTTAAAAACTATCTTTAGATAACAAAAAAATTTTTGTTGATTTTTTTTTTTTTTTAAAATTCTCATTAGAATTAAGTGGAGAAAAAAATGATTGATATTAGAAAGAAAAAAAAGATCGGAAAAACTCGAGCAGTTATCAATTGATCAGTTGATATTTTTAGTTTGAAAATTTTCGAATTTTTTAAATAAATTTAATTTATTATTAAATTAAATTTCTATTTCTTTTTTTTAATTTATTAAAAAAGTATTAGTAAATTAAAATTTTTTACTTTGTAAAAAGTATTCTCTTTTTTTTCGTTTTTAAATTAATTAAATATTTATAAGTTATTTTTATTTTTTTTTCCACTATACTATCTAAAATTAATTTTAATTGAAAAATGTTAGATTTGTAAATTTAAATTTTTTTTTTTTGTTTGTATTTGCAGCATGGCGAAAGTGAATATAATCGAATTGGTAGACTTGGCGGTGATAGTCCATTGAGCGCTAATGGTATTGAATATGCTAAAAAATTACGGGAATATTTTAAGGTTCTTAAATTTCATTTAATTTTAATCAAAATACAAAATAAAAAATTATAATTTTTTAATAATAAAATTTTGATACAAACTTTTTGCTAATATATTTTAAATTATAATTCATTTCCAATGATGTTTTATGTATTAAATTATAATTCATTTCCAATGATGTTTTATATTTTAAATTATAATTCATTTCCAATGATGTTTTATGTATTAAATTATAATTCATTTCCAATGATGTTTTATATTTTAAATTATAATTCATTTCCAATGATGTTTTATATTTTAAATTATAATTCATTTCCAATGATGTTTTATGTATTAAATTATAATTCATTTCCAATGATGTTTTATATTTTAAATTATAATTCATTTCCAATGATGTTTTATGTATTAAATTATAATTCATTTCCAATGATGTTTTATGTATTAAATTATAATTCATTTCCAATGATATTTTACAATGTAATAGCTTTTTTGAAATTTAAATTTCCAAATATTTTCCCAATTTTTTTGTTTATAAAGAAAGTTTATCAGCGAGTTATTTGATTTTTTTAATTTAATCTATTAATCAATTAAACTTTAGAACTTTAATTCTTAAGCTTTAAATAAGTTAGTAAAATTGGAGGATTAGGTGATAGTTTAAAAGATATCATTTAAAAATTATCTTTAACTTATTAATAAAATTCCGGAATGATAAGATGAATGTTCAATTGTAGCTGTAAATATTACTAAATCATTTTAATCAAAACTTTGTAATTTTAAACGATTTTTTTTTTCTTTTTTTATCTGAAATATTTTTAGGCTGAAAAAATACGCGGTGATCTTCGAATTTGGAGTTCGCAAAAAATTCGAGCAGCGCAAACGGCTCAAGGATTGAGTGATCTAGCAGCTCATATTGAATTTCTCAAAGTTCTCGATGAAATTGATGCGGTCTTTTTTTTTTTGACCTCTATGACCTTCATGAATGAATTTAAAATTTCAGCAATATGATGAAATTTGTTTTTTTTTTTAATTAAATTTTCTTTTTTTTAAGTTTATTATATTTGCTAAGAAAAGGCATTGCCAAAATTTATTTATTATTATTTTTTATTTTTATTTATTTTATCACTTAGCATTACATGGATATTGCATTTTGTAGGGTATTTGTGAAGGTTTAACATATGCTGATTTCGAAGAAAGATATCCTAAACAATTTGCTGATCGTGATAAAGATAAATATCATTATCGTTATCCATCCGGTGAAGTAAGTGAATTTTTTTTTATCACCAACAAGTTGACCAATTCGATTATTTCAAGCAGAAAAGAAAATATGAATATTCAGTCGAATAGCGTGTTAAAGAATAGCAATATTGATCAAATTTAAATAGTATGTTAAAGAATAGCAATATTGATTGAATTTAATAGTGCGTTAAAGAATAGCAATATTGATTGAATTTAATAGTGCGTTAAAGAATAGCAATATTGATTGAATTTAATAATGCGTTAAAGAATAGCAATATTGATTGAATTTAATAGTGCGTTAAAGAATAGCAATATTGATTGAATTTAATAGTGCGTTAAAGAATAGCAATATTGATTGAATTTAATAGTGCGTTAAAGAATAACAATATTGATTTTTTTCGATGTAAAAATTGGCTTTATTTTAATAATTATTAGTTAATAGATATTTTTCAAGTGATTTCATTGATTATTAATGTTTTTTAGAGTTATGAAGATTTAGTTGGTCGATTAGAACCAGTGATTATGGAATTAGAACGACAAAGTAATGTGCTTGTCGTATCTCATCAGGTTCTTCTTTTTGTTTTTTTTTCTAAGGTAAAATTAGGCTAGTACTAGAAAGATTAATCACCTTCCAGGTATATGAATAACTTAGAAATGATATTTAAGTAATTTGAATTTTTGAAATTTTTTTTGATTAAATTAAAATTAATTCATTGCAAATTCAATCCTATAATTTATTTTAGATTATTTAAGTGTATAGAAATTTAATAATTTATATTCGTTATATTCTATCAAATATCCTGAATTATTCAATAAGTCGAGATTTTTTGAGTATTTATTATATTCTATCAAATATCTCGAATTACTCAATAAGTCGAGATTTTTTGAATATTTATTATATTCTATCAAATATCTCGAATTGTTTAATAATGAAAATTAAATTTCTCCTTAATATATAATGAAATATAATTCATCTATCATCATCATAATTAATATATATTAAATGAGAATTAAATTTTATTCCTTAATTTTTTTAGGCTATTTTGCGCTGTATCTTGGCTTATTTCGATAATAAAAATTACTCCGAATTACCGTATTTAAATGTACCATTGCATACCGTTATTAAATTAACACCAAAAGCCTACAGTTGTCAGGTAGAAATGTTTAAATTTAAAATAGATGCAGTGAATACTTATCGCTCGAAGAAAGGTCATCAGGAACCTCTTGTAAGTTATTATATTAAATTACTTATATATTTTTGTAGTTTTATTTTTCTCTTGAATTTCGAATAGCATTAATTACCAAATGAAAATATTTAGGAAAAACATTTTTGTGAAATTTTTGAAGATTATTTAAGTTTAGATGATTATAAAATTAGTTAAACAATTACAACTAATGATTAATGGATTGTTGAAGAATTAAAATTAAATGATAAATTTGGAAAAAAAATTTGATATTAAAATTAAGTAATCAATTCAAATGAAAGGAAAAATTTTGCATTTAAATTCTGATTATATTTAGAATAAAAAGATATATTTTATCAAATTGTGATTGAAATTTTTTACTTCTAAATTTCATAAATTTAAAGGAATTAAAATACTTTTAATTTTAATTTAAACATATTTTCTTATTAGTTTGCAATATAAATTTTATCCATTAATTTCCTTTTATTAACAAAATAAATAAGGTAAGAAGGGGAAAAAAATAAATAAATAAATGAAATTACAAATAAATTATTAAAATAATTTTTTGATTTATAAAATTGAAATTATCAAAACATAAATGATTAACGTTAAGACAGAAAGAGAGAGAGAGAGAGAGAGAGGGAGAGAGAGAGAAGGAAAAAAAACATAATGAAATAGATGAAATTAAGTAATCAATAAAATATAAACAAATTAAAATAGCATTGCTATTTTAATAGGTCAAATGTGGCGTATTTCAATGAATCGCAATTCAACTTCTCAATAATATTAATAATAATGATAATAATAATAGTAATAATAAATGATAATGATGCATTTCTCAATAAATGCATTATTATCATTATTTATTACTATTATTATTATTGTTGTTGTTATCACCATCATTATCATTATTGTTATTATCATATATTAATCAACCTTGTCGCAACATTTGATTTCAGTGGGAAATGTCAAATGAAGCAAAACTTTGTCATTCACCTTGGTAAGTTTATTTTTTATATGAATTTTTCATGCATGCTAAATGATATCGTAAATTATTGAAAAAGAAATGAAAATTTTTATTTATTAGAAATTAAATATTGCTAATCGTTCAATAGAAATATCTTAACATTCAGGTAAATAATTAATTATGCAAAAAAAGTTATGCTAATAAGTATTAGGATAATAAGTAATTAAGTTAAGCAATTATTATGATTTCAATAAAGTAAGTAGTTAAGTTAAGCAATTATTATGATTTCAATAAAGTAAGTAATTAAGTTAAGCAATTATTATGATTTCAATAAAGTAAGTAATTAAGTTAAGCAATTATTATGATTTCAATAAAGTAAGTAATTAAGTTAAGCAATTATTATGATTTCAATAAAGTAAGTAATTAAGTTAAGCAATTATTATGATTTCAGTAAAGTAAGTAATTAAGTTAAGCAATTATTATGATTTCAATAAAGTAAGTAATTAAGTTAAGTAATTATCATGATTTTAATAACAAGCATATAATATTTTAATATGTATAAATTAAACTTTTATTTTTATTTTTTGTTTATTTATTTGTTGATTAGCACATTTTAACGTATTTCTGTGAACACTTTTTTTTTTTGGTTGACGCATTTGACGTAATTTCCGTGAACATTTCCGAATTGTTTTGCTTTTTTTTCTCCGGAAAATATACCTAAATTTTATGATTAAGGAAGGAAATGATATGTTCAGTTTAGTATTTATTCATTTAACTTTTTATTAATTTTTAAATCATAAAATTTTTTTTAGTTTTAATTGAAAAGAAATGAAATTTTTATCACTGCTGATTAGTGATTCCTACGTGTTCATACCTGTCCAGTCAATGATAATCTGAAATATAAATAAATATGAACAAATATTTTTGTATAACTTTTAATTATTAGGGAATATACAGAATGTATAATTTCAATGATAACATTTTTTATGAATAATTAATTGGAAGTTGGGCTATTATGGGTATAAAAATTTCAAGCATTTTTTTGAATATAATATTTAATGTTTTGAACGAAAAAAGTAACTGAATAATTGAAATAAGTAATTGAATTGAATATTATTGGATAATGGAAATTGAAATAATGAAATAAATAAATGTTTTAAGAGTTAAAAAATGTACTAATATATTTTGAATAAACAATAGATTTTTCATACATTACTCATTTCTAATATTTAATATTTGAAATGAAAAAAATACTTGAATAATTGAAATAAGTAATTGAATTGAAATATTATTGGATAACGGAAATTGAAATAATGAAATAAATAAATGTTTTTTTAAAGTACTAATATATTTTGAATAAACAATAGATTTTTCATACATTACTTATTTTCCATTTGAATTTATTCAAAATTATTTTCAATTTAAAGATACTTCTGCTTCGCTTCTAATCTACAGTATATCATTACGGTATAAATATTTATATCATTTCCATTTGCATGTGCATTTACTATCCAATGTTATAAATATTCGTTATCTTTAAGCTTTTAAAACTTATCTTTTTCTTTTTTATCGATTATATACCTATATAGCCTTATATTTCAATGATTTCTTATCTTTTTATCAGTACAACACAGTATTTCGATGATTTCTTATCTTTTTATCAACACAACACAATAAATTCTCAAGTTTCTTCTAAAGAATAGATTTGAAACTTTTTTCTTTTATATTCTTTTCTACTTGATAATTTCATTATATGATAATAGTTATCATTATTTTATAACAAATATTTTCATTGATATAAAAATGATAAAAAAGATTTAGAAAATAATATAAAAGATGGTATAGAATATTATAGATATTATAAAAGAACAAAATAATTTAAAATATGATATCAACAGATAAGTGTAGATTATATAAAATTTTATCTCAGTGATACTGGCGTAACGCTACGCGAATATATCAGTTATAACTATGTAAAAATTTGATAACGCATGACGTCACTCACATATTATATGATAATTTCTTTTGGATCGTATTTTTTGCAATAAAAAATTTTATGATTATCAGTGAATTTAAAATCATCTTCATCATGCATCATGCCTACATTATCAGTTAGTTAGTTATTGTTATTCAATATTTATCTTTTATCACTTATTTCATATTCCAGTATTTAATTTATATTCCGCTATTTAAGTTTTATTTTATTTTCTTTTATTCCATAATTAATTTATTTTATTTATATTTAATATTTTTTTTTTTCTTTCATCTCTTCTCTCTTTTTTTTTACACTATTCTATTCAATCGTTTTATACTTTCTTTGTTTCTTTCTCCCATACTATCGCTTCATAGAATTTATTCAGTGATTATATGTATGATAGTAGTATGCATGATAGTGATAACTTTTTAGCAATCATTTTCTCAATATGTTATCTTTCTTTTCTTATCATTTATTGTTTTTGCATATCACATTTATTGCTATTGTGTTCGTGCTTTAGTAAATTTAAAATAATTTATTAAATTATTTCATTCATTAATTTAACTTATTTTTGTTTTTCATTTCAGATAATAATCCGCAAACTAAGACAAACGATTAAATCACAATTTAACTACTTATTTGGCATATATTTGTATTTTTTTGCTGCGAATTCAATTACAAATATCGAGTACATGTATATACATATATTAAATATAGTTATATTCAAATTATCAACTGCCCCGGTACCTTTTTGACGATATCAATTATTATCACATGCATATTAGATATACGATATATACGGTGAAAATTACGAAGTATTATTTATTATTTATTTCAAATTATTTATATTTTAGATGAAAAAAAAAGGAACAAATTTTGTATTTAATAATGTATTTGAAATGGAAATTGTATTATTTGTTATTGATTTTCGAATTTATTTTATTTCTTATGTTTTTTTGCAAAATTTTCCCGATTTTCTATCATTTTTTGCTTTTGATTAATCATTGCGCCAATTTATCTATTAATTAATCTTATTTTATTATTAATTACTACTATCATTATCAGCTTTATCATATTTAAAATAGTTCAAGTATTTCTATTGATAAATATTGTTTTATCTCTTATTGGTGATAACAATTTGCGATGAGAATAATTCTATCTCACATTAATATTTACTTTGCATTTGAAAAAGAAATTCTCGACAAGAAAAAAAGAAACATTAATTCCAAAATGATTTAATCTAATTTTTCACATTATAAATTAGTAAATTATTGATTAAATTTAAATTAATTAATTAATAAAATTAAATAAATTTTTGTTGCCTAACAATTATAGTAATATATTTGAGTATATTTTGCATCATTTTGCCAAAAAAAATTTTTTAATAAATATTTTCTGCGAGAAAATAAATTTTCAATCAGTCTCGAATTTCCATTACTTATATGCTTTTCTGAGTATTAATAATTCTACAAAAGTATATTATAATTATGTTATAATTTTCAATCAGTCTCGAATTTCCATTAGAAAAAAAATGAATTTGGAAATTTCTGGAATAGATTTTTACTGAAAATATCAAATTTTTAATCAAAATAATTCAAATTTTTCATAAAATATATAAGAAATAATATTTTTTGAATTAATTTTATTTTACAATTTTAGATTTTAGTAAAAATATAATTTTTATTAAAATTGAGAATATTTTCGCTTAATTTATTCTGTCATTTTGATTTTCTTTTAAACGAAATAAATTTGAATAATTATGGAATGGCAAAAATTGGAAATTAAATGAAAATTAATTCGAAATTATTTATTACTTTTCCAGTATATATATATGTATGACAGTATAATGAAACAACTGGGCTTTTTTACTTGCTATAATCATTGCACGATAATTTGAATTTAAATACATAATTTGAATTGCATTTTTTTGAATATGTAATTTAAATAAGAATTAATCTCATTAATTTTACTTATGCCAATGCTTTATTTTATATTGACATTTGAAATGATTTTATAATGTTTTTAAATTCCTCATAATAAATGATCGGATTTAATATTTTATAAAATTCCTCTTTTTTTTTGAATAATTTCCTTCTCAAATAAATGTCATTTTTTTGTTTTTTTTTTATTATTTATTTTAATTAATAAATTATTATATTCGATATTCGTTTAATTGATCATCGATTAATTGATTAAAAAGCAAAATGAAATGAAATTAAATTTTACTTTTATATTTCATTTTATTTTTGATGTTTGATTTTCGCAATCAAAATGATCTTTCTCCCTTTCGTTAATATTCTTTTAACATAACTAATTAATCAATTAATTAATTAATTAACTAATAATTATATAAAAATTTCCTCCTCTCTCTTTCTCTTAGTCATTTTTCCAATTTTGTTTTATTGATTTTTGAATTTACAAAATCTTTAATCTTTAACAGATTCTATTTTTTTTGTTTTCAAAATAAACTTATGGAAACTTTTTTTTTTATTTTTACGTGGCTGTTTTATCAAAAAATTTATAAATTTTTACTAATCCAAACTTCTTCATTAATAAATGGTAATTCATTTCCTTTTTTGTTAAAAAATTTAATAAATATTTTCCAAATATTTTAATTCATTTTGGTTATTTGAATTTGTATATCTTTAATGATATAAATGATATATATTATAATTTATCATATCTATTTATCCTATATATATATATATATATATATCTTCGTCGAATTTATTTTCTATCTTTTCATTAATTATTTCTTTTTAAGTAAAAATTATATTTTGAATTTGAAAAACTTTTTTGCTTTAATTCATATTCTTTTTTTTCTATCTTCCGTATTTTATTTGATTATTTTTCACTTTCAAATTAGTGATAATGATAATAAATTTATTAAATGAAATTAAATTAATTTTATTTTATTTACTTGGATTATGTTAATTAATCGTATGTTTTAGTGATCGAGAAAAATTTTTATCTTTTTCATTTTTTTTTTTTATTGATATGATATGATTAGTTTTACTTCACATTTTGAAAGGGTTTTTTTTTTTATTTCTTTATCATTTCTAATTTTTTATCACAACCATTGCGCCTTTTTTTTGTTTCTTTCATTTTTTTCCCCTATTGTTTCTCGAAATTATGTAAGTTTTGATCGTTTTTTTCTTAATTTTATAGTTTATTATTTAAAAATATTTTGATTATTTTATAAAAATATATCATCAAATTATTATCAGTCCTTTTCCTTCTCTCTCACTCTTTTCTATTCTCTTTTTTAGAATGTAATATTTGCATAATAATATTTTTTGAAATTGTTTTTTTGTCGAACTTATGCTATTTCTTTTATCAATGTATTATTTTGATTATGTGTATACAAATTCATTAATTAAAAATTAATTTCTTTTTCAAATTATTTGTTGTTGTTTTGCATATTAATAATACATGCATACACAATACAGTGCATATTTGATAATAGCTGATAAATGATAATATATCACATTTTGATAAATTTATTATAAATTTAACAGATAACAACACATTATCACTTAAACATCATTTTCTTAGCTTTATTGATGTTAACGTATCAATATGAACATGCATAAAAATATATGTAAGTGATTATTTATTTATCAATGTTGATAAATGTGGATAAAAATAAGATGTAAATATATTTCTCCTAATTTTACCTGCCTCATTTTGCTTTCAGGTTACCTATTAATTTATCAGTTTTATCCAATTTTTTTTTTAAATTTCCTAAATGAAAATTTGATAAATATTTAATAATTTTAATTTGAAATTAAATAGATTGAAGAAATTTCTGTAATTAATAACAAATATGAGAAAATTTGCATATTTTATTATAAAATTATTTCCCAGAAATTTAGATATAAAATTTAAAATTTTATCACTTTTAATCACTTTAACATAGCTTTTCTTTAATATTTAATTAAATTAAATATTATGAAATAATTAAATGTACGAAAAATTAAATTTATTATTTTAATATATCGAAGAAATGAAATGAATTATAAAATTATCATTTAAACTACTCAGCATTAGTATATGTGTATAATCAGTTAATCTATAGTCAAGAAAAAATTTACAGATAATTTCTTCTCTCACTTGAATGATAATTTTATAATTCATTTTCATTTTTCTTCGATATAATCAAAATAATAATAATTGAACTTGAACTTGAACTTGAACTTGGATTTGAACTTGTCGATTTATAAAGAACAATCGAGCAATCGATATTTTGGCATTCCAACATTATTTCAATTTTCAATTTTATATTATATATTTTATTATATTATAATTTTATTCGTATATCATTTATATCATATTTTATTATATATTATTTAATAAATTAATTTCTATTACGTTCTATTATAAATTATTCCAATATAATATTTCCATTTTTTTCTATTACATTATTATTCCAATAATTTATTTTCTTATATTCTATTACATATTAGTTCTATATATGATTTCCTATTATATATTGCTATATATTATTACCACTTATTATATTATGTATTAAATTCTATTAATATTTTATCTGTTCAATATCCTCGTAAATAACTATTATTCCAATATATAATTTCCCATTATAATTTCCTATTATATATTATTCCTGTATATATTTTAGTCATTTCTGGTATATTCTATTAAATACTATTACCATATATTATTTCTATTATATTTTAATTATATTCTCTTAATATATTATTCTTACATATAATTTTTGGGACATTTCATTAGCTATAATTTTTATATATCATTTCCGATATATTCTATCATCGTGTATTTATGTTCTATGAACTCTTATACATAATGCATGATAGAATGATAATAAAACTTGCTGAAAATAGTTGATCACAGAACAACAACAACATTTAATTCCATCCTCGTAGCTATAAATTTTTCCTCTGCCTTCTTACCTTTCCTGCTCTCATCGCAGTACATACCTGGTTGACTTACCTGTATTATTGTTATTATTATTATTGTTATTGTTATTATATTCGGCAAATGTTACAAGATGGTGAATCGATGAATTGTTGATTATTTAATTGAAAAGATGCGAGCAAAATCGATTTAAAATTAATGAAATGTATTGTTGAAATGGAATGAATTGAATTGATTAAAAATTTGAAAGTAATTACAAAGAGAAGTGATAAGACGAATTCTTTGCTTAATAATCATACCTTTCAGGTATTGTTTACAATTATTTATTATTCGTTATTTCCTATCATTCATATATAGTTATTTTTATTATTATCATTATCATTATCATTATTATTATCATTTGCTAGCACTAATATTTTTCTCTTATTTCTCTTCCTATACGTATCCATAGCAATATTAAGTAATAATAGATATTTGCAATAATAAATGAGCAATGACAATAGCAATAAAATAATTTATTATATTATCATATAATTATCATATTATCATATAGCTATGAATATAATCTCTATAATCGCAATTTTTTCATATCAGTCTTATTGGAAATTATTTTTTTATTTTTTTATCATTTTTAAAATAAGCATTTATTGAAATATCAATCAATATATATTATAAATGATAACAATAAAAGGTATGAATCAATCGATTGATAAGCTCAATTTTTAATGATTGCATAAATTATTTGATTATCAATTTTGCAAAACATGATAGCAATGATTAATTCGCTAGTGTGATAAGTTTGTGTGTTTAGAATGAATTATAAATTATGCATTAATTTATCAGTAATTATAATCAGCAAAAGTAATATGATTTCGTTTAGTATTACTTTACTATTTTTTGATATATAAAAGAAGAAAAATCGAGATTAAGAGAGAGAGAGAGAGAGATGAGAGATTAAAATTTAGAATTTTCCATTCATTTGTTATTGTTGGTGATTTTAAGATAATTTCATTTTAACATATACATTCAATTTTAGTATTAAGTCTCTCTCTGAATTCATCGATTTTTTAAATTCATAAATTTGATTTAATTTTTAAATTCGAATAATTTCAATTTCTTCAATTATAAATTTTTCTTTTCTTAATTTAAAAATTTTTCATTTTATCATTGTCTTCTTTTTTACGGCCACATATTTTTATTTTAACTTTTTTGCTTCTTTTTTATATTTTTACTTTAACTTAACTTTTTCACCTCCACATATTTTTAACCTTTAACTTTTACAATCTTTTTTGGCCTCACTTTTATGTTTAATGTTTAAAGTAATGAAGAAATTTAACCTTTTAAAGGTTAAATTTTGTCCTTTTTTTTTTGATTTCATATACTTTCATTGGTTCATTTTTTTTTGATTTTATTAAGAAAAAATGATAAAATTTATCATTATCATATATAAGTTAGTGAAGAGAAATGGAAATGGAAATTTTGAAAATTAAATATAATTAAAATCAAACACTTCAATTGATTAATTATGCATCATTTAGATGAACTAATTTCATCCAAATAATTTAAATTTATTTTTCGTTTTTTTTTTTTTTTTTTTTTTTTCTTTTAAATAATCAAATCAATGAGCAGAAGAATGATTTAAACAAAAAATTTTTATCATTTCTTTTAATCGATTTTCTTCATTCCTTTTTCTTCTCTTCTCTCATTATTACTTGTTTTTGTTTTTTGTTTTTTTCCTTTCTTCGTTTTATCAATTTTTTTTTCAACGCATTTTTATATTTCATCATAAAACCTGTTTGATCCTTTCTTCAATCAGTTAATCAATCAATCAATCAATCAATCAGTCAATCAATCAATCCATTTCAATTAAAAAATAGAGGAAAGAAAGGAGAGATAAAATGCCGAATATTGCACTTCATTTTAGTTAATTTCTCTTCTTATCTATTTTTTCTTTTTATATAAAAATTTTGTTTAAATAAAATGAATAATATTTGCATGTTTTATTTGTATGTATTTATTATTTGTTAACATATTCATAAAATTTGATAATGTTAAAGTGATATCATTTTACTGATATAATTTGATAATATTTCTATGATTTTAAGAATGAAACTCATTAATTTCAATTATTTATTCAAATTGAGCAAGAATTTAAGAAATGGAAATTGATAATAATTAAAAGATATAAAAGTTTCATTATTATATAAATTATACAAATTCTAATACATCTAATTTTTATATTTTTTATATAATAATAATAATAATGATTTATATAAATAAATAATTACAAAATAATATTTTTAAGATAGCAAATTAAATATAAAATAATATTTTTTAAGATAGCAAATTAAGTATAAAATTGATAACATATTTTGTTTTGATAAAAAACTGATAAATATTTTTACTATATAAAATTCATAAATTATTTTCTTATTTTTCAGCTTTTTTATTTTTCAGTTTTTTGCAATATGACAATACGTATTACTAACTGATAGAATTGAAATGCATTCTAAGTAAGTTTTATTTCATTTCATATCTAATTTTGTGAAATTTAAAATTTAAGTAAAATTAGAAACGAATTAAAAATTTAATTTATCCATTATAATTTCAATCTTTCCTATTTTCCCTTTTTTTGCAATTTATGCAAATCATATTTATCAGTAAGGAATTGAAATTTAGCTCTTATCAGCAAGAAATTGAAATTTAGCTCTTATCAGCAAGGAATTGAAAGTTAGCTGTTATCAGCAAGGAATTGAAATTCAGCATAATCAATCATAAAGAAAATAAGCATTAAAAATAAAATGAATTAATATATTAATAAAAATGGATTTGAATTGATAACTATGATAACATAATTAATTTAGTGATGCATCAAAGAAGATATAATTAAATTAAATTAACTTTTGATTATTTTATTTCTCTATAAGTCTTTTTTCCTCTATTTCAATTTTAAATTTAAATTAAAATTTCATTTTAATTTCTGTTATCTTTCAGAAATGTAATTCCTGCAGCTGATTTCTTATCATCAAAGGAAACGTACGAGAAATATGAAAAAATCACATAATCGTAATTTCAGTTTTGTACCTATTTCAGTTTCAACTGTTACACCTGTAACCTATCTAAATGTAAGTTCATCAAGGTCATTGTTTTTTTTTTTTTTTTTGTTCTTGGAAAATTTAAATTAACTTAATGATTTAAAAATAAAAAAGAAAACATAACTAATTGACTAAATTGACATATGATAAGATTATTTATCAGTCATTAATGCATTTATGTTAAATGAATAGTTACCAATTTCTAATTTATTATATTTTCTATTTTACTAATATTTTAATAGTTTCATTTATTTATTTATTATCATTTCTGTTCCTTATGTATTTTTGTTATCTTTTAAATAAAACATTTCAGGAATTTAAGGTCATACTTAATTTAAAAAATTGACCTTATGTTCATGGTTTAAGCAAAATTTCGAGAAAAAGTTTTTTTTTTTGCCAAATATTTTTGGAATGAACAATTAGGCTAAACATTTTAGAAATATAAAGTCACTTTATTAGATTAAATATTCTGAAATCTAGGGTCATACTTGAAGCTAAATATTTAAGAAATATAAGGTCATTTTATTAGATTAAATATTTATAAAATCTAGGGTCATACTTGAAGCTAAACATTTTAGAAATATAAGGTCATTTTATTAGATTAAATATTTCTGAAATCTAGGGTCATCCTTTAAGCTAAATATTTAAGAAATATAAGGTCATTTTTTAGATAAAAATTCTAAGAATGCAAATGATAATTTAAACAAAATACATTCGAGAATGTAACATCATCTTTAGACAAAACATTTCAAAAATATGATATTATAAGAAAATATTTTAGGAATATAAGGTTGTTACTCGGACACCAGTACCTCAAAATGATACCATGGTACCAATGCCATATGAGGAATCTACCTTAAAACCAAATATACAGTCTTCAATACGAAAACGAAGTTTATTTCTTTCTTTGTATATACATATATTTATTTATATCATTTTTTAGATATCATGATATAGCTTAGGCATATTTCCTTGGAATTTATTAATTCCTTATCAATTTTGCTATTTTATTGATTAATCATTTATCATAAATGCTTTAGGCTTTATTTAAAATTTTATTATGAATAATGATAACGCTGAATTCTTTACTGATATTGTTGTGATATCATTTCGAATTTTAATTATATATTTTTATTATTTTGGTATAGTTGAGTTCAAAGTTGAATTAAAATTAAGTAAATTTTTAGTAAACAATAAATTTATTTCAAATATTATAAAAAATAATAATACGATAAAAATAATACTTGGGAAAAATTTTTCGTTTCTTGACCTTTCACCTTTTCATTAGCCTTTTTTTTGTTTGTTAAATTATAGAAGAAATTGGCAAAATTTAAAAACTTTTTTAAAAATATCATGCATTATGCATATCAATTATATACATTTATATATATAATAATGTATTTTAAATTATTTATAATATAAAATATGAGATTATAATATAAAAAGTTGTAATATTTATTGCTAAAATTTAAAAATAATTAAAGAAATTCAGGAAAATAAGAAATAAATTATTATTGTATTTAAGTATTCTGAAATATTTGTAAATTAAAAGAGGACATTTTTAATTATTATTATTATTATTATTATTATTATTATTATTTTAAATTTTAATTATTATTTTATTCTTTTCAATTTGCTTTTTTAGTATAACATTAAAAAAAGAGAACTAACTTAATTCATTTTTTTTCTCTCTCTCTCTTCTCTTTTATCGAATTAATGATATGATAGTTTTATCAGTTCGTTAAATATTTATTGAAATAAAATCATTCTTATAGTAATCTTATCCTGATAAAATAATGATATTAATTTGCTAAATATCATATTATAAATAAATTATTTGATGTAATTATCAAGAGTAAAGTTTTAGCACTAATCATCAACAATACTCTTGTCTTTTCTTATAGCAATCAATGCAATATTTCATTTCATTTCGTTTGATAAATAATTAATTTTGCTATTGATAAATTAGGATAAAATTTGATTATCTCATTCAGAATTTTCCTCTTATCATTTGATATCCGGAAGAAAAATTAGTAACTTTTTTGCTTATATTCTTTTCAATTTGCTATAATTAAGCAAATTTAATTTTTATTTTTCAAATATCATAACCGTCAAGGTTATCACTAATCTTTTCATATCAGTTTTTTATCTCTACGTATTTATTTACAAAATATCTAATAATAATAATAAATGGATTTTAAGTTATTCAATTACTATGATGAGAAACAAAATAATATAAATCTAACAATTAAATATATAAATAACAAAAAAATAATAATTAAAATTTGAATAATTTTGCTAAAATAATAATTAAAATTATCAAAGATTTATTAATTTAATTTTAAATACAAATTTAGTAATTATAATTTAATATTCTAACTTTTTCTTTAAACAAATTGCCAATCATAGAAAATTGAATGAAAAAAAAAAGTTTCTTGCATATTTTGATTGATAAAATTTATCGAATAAAAAAATCTTTACAAAATTACTGATTAATCAGTAATTAATGATTAATCAAAACTTTATCAGTTTTTTGTGTATTTAAAATTTTTTGAAAATTCAAAAAAAAGGCATGAAAAGCAATTTTCAAAATTATCTAAAAAATTTCTTCCTCCGAAATATTATTATTTATTTTATCAACAATTAAAAATATATGATTAGCAAATTAATCTTTTATCAAATAATTTATCAATAAATTGATAAATTTTTTTTTATTAATTTTCATTTTTCTATTTTACAGTATTTTTTTACAGTACCATTTGGTCGAGTATTAGCAGCTACTATTGCTGTTCCATTGTTTGTTATGTTCTGCCTATTTATCGCTATATGGTTCCAAGAATTGGGATTCATTTAAAATTTACTACGGTGTTGCCTTATGCTACAGTATGATTTCTTATCAAATGATACGGTAAAAGTATAAATTGCATTATATCAAAGCTATGAATTGTTAATGAATGTTTTAAAATAAGCTGAAATAAAAATTTGAACAAAAAAAAAGATGCTCATATAAAAAAATGTTCAGTTGATAATTGCTTACTCATTTACTCAAATAATAGTATAATTCATTTATCTTTTCATACAATAATTTAGACGATTCTTTTCATCATTCTTTTCAAAATTCTTTTTTTTTCGCATTCACGCAAATCTCACGTAATTCACGTATTGTTTATCAAATGTATTTTCTTTTATTGATAATTTTTATCAGTTGTTTGTTTATCTAACATTTATAGAGCAAGTTGCAAATGTTTCCTATACTAATTATATAATCGATCGAATTGGAATTTGAATTCCGCATTTTCTACAGTTTATCCTAAATTGTACAATCGATCGTAGTTAATCGTAAATCTATCTTATTCAAATATAATCTTATCCTAATCATTTTATTCGTAACTTTATCTTACATAGATAATCATCATGCAGATGATTTTATGAAAGATACGGAATACCATATATGTTGATATACTGATTATCACTATCCCAACTTCCTGATTGATAAGATTAAATATGTAAAATAATTATTGGGTAAAAAACATTGGTGCTGATAATTTTGATTCTTTTTTCATTTCTATCATTAATAATACTTCAACTGTGATTAATACTTTGTAATAATAAATTGAATAAATTATTTTAATCGACTCAATCAATTGTTATCAAAAAAAAAATATTTGGCAATAATAATTGATCATCGATCAATTTTATTAGTTGTAAACATATCAAACAACAACTAATAACAACAACCGAGATTATCCGAAATATACGACAATAAAAATAGAGTATTATTATTCAATCAATAAGAATAGAATATTTATTATTCAATCAATAAGGAATAGAATATTATTATTCAATCAATAAGGATAGAATATTATTATTCAATCAATAAGAATAGAATATTTATTATTCAATCAATAAGAATAGAATATTTATTATTCAATCAATAAGGATAGAATATTTATTATTCAATCAATAAGGATAGAATATTTATTATTCGATCAATAAGAACAGATTATTTATTGTTCAATCAATAAGAATAGAATATTTATTGTTCATGAATAAGAATAGAATATTTATCATTCAATCAAATTAAATATTGATCGAGTGAAAAATAAAAAAGATAAAACAATTTTACTGTAAAATTTATTTGATAAAGTTATTGATAAAAAAAATCAGAGATCAATCAAAAATATCATTTTATTTTTGATTGAATATTATTTTAAACTTATGAGAATTTTATCAAATTTCCGAAGACAATCACTTATTCGAATAACATTAAGAAATTCAAGAAAGAAGAGAGAAAAAAAAGCTAAACAATATTTGATATTTATTCATTATTGAAGAAATAAAAAAATTTTTTTCAACTTTCATGAAAGATAAAATGAATAAAAATTCAGCTATCAATCAATGATTCTATTCCAAAATATTATCTATTTTTTGCCTGATAACGATCATACAAATTAAATTCAACCTATCAATCAATAATTCTATTCCAAAATATTATCTATTTTTGCCTGATAGCAATCATTCAAATTAAATTCAACCTATCAATCCAATAATTTCTAAATATTATTTATTTTTGGCTGATAACAATCAATAAGAATAGAATATTTATTATTCTACCAATCAATACTATTCCAAAAAATTATCTTTTGTCTGATAGCAATCATACAAATTAATCCAACCTATCAATCAATAATTCTATTCCTAAATATTGTCTATTTTTGCTTGATAACAATCATACAAATTATAATAATAGTGATTGATTAAAACTAAATTTCATTCTGATTGCTTTGCAATGAAAGAATAAAAATTTTCTTTCGCAATAATTTTCACATTATCCGGCCGTGAAAAGCATTCAACATCATGTGTTAAATGTAAACAATCTAATTTATAATCAGTGGTGATCTGATATTTTAGTCTATAACAGCTGATCCAATACCGATAATACTTGTTCTCTTTCATTCTGTTCATTTTTTTCATTTTCATTTCTTATTTTCATTTCGAATTTTAAATTTTTATAACTGAATTTTTAAAAAATTTCACATTTCAAATTTAATTAATTTTTATTTTACAAAAGAAAAATTCCATTTAATCTTTTATTAACATTTTATTCGTTATACTTTATAATACACTGATAAATGTTAATTAAATTTCCCATTGTTATCAGACATTGACTGTAGCAAATGAATAATTTATCAAAATTTTTTGAAACAACCAGTTTGTCGCAAAAAAAAAATTTTTTTTTTCATTATTTCGTCATTTTAGGGAGAAAATAATTCGATGTGATTTCGCAGAATATTGTAAAAAATTTGTGAATTTTTCAACGAATGTTTGTTGCATTTACTGATAAATCAACTCTCGTCAAATTCAATTTATTATTATTATTATTATTATATTATTGTTATTATTATTTATTATTATATTATATTATTATTATTATTTATTATTATTATTATTATTATTATTATTATTATTATTTATTATTATTATTATTATTTATTATTATTATTATTTTTATTATTATTATTATTGTTATTGTTGTTATTGTTGTTATTGTTGTTATTGTTGTTATTGTTGTTATTATTATTGTTGTTATTATTGTTTATTATTATAATATTATTATTATTTTACAGAAATGAAAATAAGTGATATTATTATTATTATCATATTATTATTATTATTTTATTATTATTATTATTATTATTATTATTACATCATGTTATTATTATTTTACATAAATGGAAATAAATAATATTTATTATTATTATTATTGTTATTATTATTATTACTACAATGTTATTATTATTTTGCAGAGATGAAAATTTTAAATAGCAATAAAATGCTATCAAATTTTTTTTCCTTCCCAAGAAATTTAATTAGCTAATTTAAAATTTATTTTGCTTTATTTTTTTCATTTTTAACAAAAATTTTTTTATTCCCTTAGATATACTTTTGAAAATTTCCAATGGAATTTTTCTAACATTTATTCAATTACTTATTTACTCAATTACATATTTACTTAAATAACCAGTTCTTGAGAATTTTCTCTCAAATTAATTTGAGGTTTGGAAGAAATAATTTACGATGAATCATCATCGAATAGAATTGATTAAGAGTTTGATTAATTTTAAGTGGATTATTGAAATTGAAAAAGGAGATGAAAAATGAAAAACATACAGTACATTTTCCGGTTTTATCTTTTTATCAAAAAAAAATTATTTTGAATTAAAAATTTTCGCTACAAAATAAGCATCCATTTTATTTATCATTTTTTACTTTAATGTCATATTTAATCAAAACTTTTTTATTCCTATTCTATTCTTCCTAATTTCATATTTAATCAAAAACTTTTTTATTCCTATTCTATTCTTCCTAATTTCATATTTAATCAAAACTTTTTTATTCCTATTCTATTCTTCCTAATTTCATATTTAATCAAAAACTTTTTATTCCTATTCTTTCTTCCTTTTTTTTCATTTTCAATTTATTAATTTAAAAATGTTTCAAATTTTCAGTAGTGCAATCGTTCCGGTTCGTCCAGATTCTTTTTATATTTCGATTTTCATTTATATTTTTTTTTTGTAGAGATAAGAAAATCGGAAAATTATTTATATCGTTTATCACCTGCTCAAATAGTTTGTTGATTTTTTTGCTGTTAATTTTTCAATATGATAAATGATAATAGATATCATCATCATTCATCATATGTTCATATATCAAATATTACTATTTTAATCGATGAGTTGATCATTACATATTGCTATTTAATATGAATCAACAAGATTAAATCTATAAATTATTCTACTTAAATTTACTTGGTGATTAAATTATCAAACATATCAATCGGAAATATATCTTTGCAAAAGATATATATCTTATGATGAATATATTTGATTCATTAAATTTTATTATGTTTATCACTTCTGATAATTTAATCATAGATGAATAAATTTTATAGTCTTATTATTAAATAGTAATATAAAGCGATCATTCACCGATTACAACGAAAATGTCTGATATATGCTGATATTATCAGATCATATGATAATATACTAAACAATGTATTTTTTAATTCTTTGTTGAATTTTTTTTCTTTGCGGAAATTTTCAATTATTACCATTATCAAAGAGTAGTGACTGATTAATTTAATTAATTGCAGACAATAGCTTACTGATAAAATTTTTCGATTGATAAAAAATTTAATATCTTTTTTTTTAAAGCACTAGAAAACTATTTGTTGCATTTTATAACATTTACAGTGTATCATTTGTTAATAATTTTGCTTAATCAACATAATTTCATTTTAATTTAACAATGTTAATGAACAATGATTGCTGCAGTGATTAAAATATATTCATGATATCATTATTGATAAGAATTATATGTACTGTGATATATAATGCTATCATAGCATTGAGAATTTAATAGCTTAAAATATTGTATGAAAATTGATATGAAATCATTTTTTATCACTTCTTGCTGAAATAATTTTAATTTTTCATTTTCTTTTCTTTGAATTGATTTTTTCTTTTTCATGAATTGATAAATCAAATATCTTTTAAAGATAATCAATCATTATAATTAATTAAAAAAAATATCTGCAATATTCTTTTATTTTCGATATCAAAAATTTTCGCTAGAAGGCATTTATTTGATTTGTATCAATAATTGATAAATGATTTATTAAACTTTCCTTTTTTTTAATTCTTTAATTTCTATCAAATATAATGGAATTTTTCCACGGAAAAGAAAAAAATGGCTATTTAATAAATGAAAAATTGCTATTTAATTTTATTTTAAATAAAAATTTCTTTTCATTTTCATTTGTTTTTTCCGAATTTAATAATTTTTTCAATTCAAACTAAACCAAACTAACTAAATAGCATAATTTAATTGAATTTTCAATTTTATATTTTTTCCTCAAATGATATAAATTAAGTACTAATTTTTGAAATGATAAGATTAAACAGCGAAAAGTAGGATAAAATTTCAAACATTTTATTAAAACAAAATGATTGAAATTGATTAAAGTACATCGCGGAATTTCACTGATTTTATCATTTAAGAAATTTGATATCATAAATTTTTTATCGTAATTAAATAGAATTTTTTGGAGTTATTTTTTGATTTTCCCTGAAATTAAGTTGTTTTTTTTGTTTCCTACAATAAAACACTTGCAAATATTATCAGTGTAATCATAAATATAATTATCAGTCGTTTTTGGCTCTTTCATATTATGTTAATTCGAATTTTTGCAAAATAAATATTTCATTTTTTTTCATTCTGTAGTACTGTATCATTTCACATGATTGTTGCTTTTATTATTTGTCCGAATACGTAAGTGCTTTCTCGAGTACCCATTATTCAATGTAAATATTAAAATTTGAATGCCAAGTGCCAAGTATTGCCTTATCATTTTCAAGCGAAGAGAAAAACTTTTTCATAACTCATTTTTACGGTCAACTATTTGTTGATTAGGTAATAAGTTCATGCAAATATAAATGAAATGCATATATTCGTAAGAAAAAAAATTGTTTCCACAAAATTTTAAATTCATAAAATATTTTATTTTTTACTAATTTAAACTTTACCAAAATTAATTTTTAATTGATTTTGATAAAATTTTTAATTCGATTTTTTCCTTATCATATGTTAATAGCAATTATTGACTTTGTTTTTTTTTCTATCGTTTTATTTTTGTTTTTATTTGAGAGAAGAAGAGAGGAAGGAAGAGAGAAAGAATTTAAGTTAAAATTAATTGATAGGCATATTTTTCTCTTCAATTCTTTTTAAATCGTAGTTATGTGAAAAATAGATTTTAAGCATTACTTGGATAAATTTAGTGTGAGAAAAAAAAAGGAAAACTCGAGAAAAAAAGAACAATAGCAATTTTTTTTTCTCGGAAGAGAATTCTAATTAAAAAAAAAATGAGAAAATATATATTGTTGTATTTTTGAAAAAACAAATGATAATCTTTATTCTTTTCAAGAAATTATCACATTTTAAAATAATATTTTTTATCAAATGATAATTAATAATGATTTCTTTCCTTCATGCATGTGAAATTTTTATTGCGAATTGCTTAGAGAAACAACAAGCTATCGTCATATTTTATAATATAATCATATCATTTTCTTTTTTTTCTATCTTTCATTTCTCTTTTCAAAATTATTATTTACGTTTCATTTATTTTATAGCAATCTTCGATAGCGACGAAATGCAATTATTTAGAATTTTTCAAACAATCTAAAATATCCTTCTAAGTTGTCAATTTTATCATTAATCATATCTTGATTAAACTAGAAAATTTCATCTGCATAATGTTAGATAAGTTTCATTCTCGAAAACATAAATTGAATATTAGGAAAACGAGGGAGAAAAAAAAACGAAAGAAATAAATCACCTATCAATTTTATAAAAACTTTTTCATTACTAAGTTTTTATTCTGAATTAAATAATTTTTAGATTTCTCTACCGTACCATTCAAAATTCCTGACATATCGTTTTTTTTGTTCGAATAAAATGATCACGGTTTGATAATGAAGTGTCCAATGATATCATCATTTTTATTAAGAAGGAAATAAATGTGATTTAGAGTTTCTCTTGTTAACATTTATAATCTGTGAGGATGAAAAAAGGAAATTAAACAAAAAATGAATCCTTATGCAAAAATTACATTTAGTCAAGTTACAATAGACAAGAATTACGGTAAGCTATAATTTTCTCTCTCAAAAAAGTCTAAAGTTAAATTATAATCAGCTGATTACATAATTTAGACATGGAGAAAAAAATTTTTTTCAGTAAGAAGAATCAAAGAACGATTTCGTTGTCTTATTTATAAAACTTACGCTTCTACTAATTCACTGATTAACGGATATGAATTAACTAATTCGAGAGTTTACAGAGATATTAATTGACTAATTCGAGAATTAAACAGGAACACTAATTGGCTGATTCCAGAGTTATACAAAGATATTAATTGACTAATTCAAGAGCTATACAAGGATATTAATTGACTAGTTCAAGGCTAATTCTAGAGTTATGCAAAGATATTAACTGATTAATTCGAGAGTTATACAGGGATATTAATTGACTAATTCAAGAGCTATACAAGGATATTAATTGACTAATTCGAGGCTAGTTAATTCGAGAGTTATACAGGGAATTAATTGACTAATTCAATACAAGGATATTAATTGACTAATTCAAGGCTAGTTCTAGAGTTATACAAAGATATTAACTGACTAACTCAAGAGTTATATAGGGATGTTAATTGACTAATTCGAGAGTTATGCAGGAATATTGATTGACTGACTCGAGAATTATGCAGGAGTATTAATTAACTAATTCGAGAGCTATATAAAGATATTGAGAGATTAATTCGAGAAGTGCACAGATACTAATTAATTAGGAAGCTATAACGGGATTAAGATAACATTCTAACTAGGCATGGATAAACGCCTAGTTAACTAAACAGATCAACTGATAAACAAAAAAGGATAGAGCGACTGATAGATAAATAAATCCATTGATAAAAAGACAAATAGATATAGAGAGGTGATTAGAAAGATGAGTACCGAGGAGACAGGTAGACAAACGAATGAATCATGAAAACTATTAGAGATATTAACATAGCCAATATTTCACGGCCTATATTATATTTAACAGACCGTCATGAGGTTCGTACTATGACAATCAATGAAAAAGAATTATATCGAAGCAAAGGCAATTTTTTTTCAAAAAAAATAAATTGGAAGTATTTTAATTTATGTCTTAGTTTTTTTTTCTATTTGTAGTTCACTATAATGATTTTTATGGCAAAAAAAAATTAAATTAGGATGTAGGATTTATTGAGGATTCTGAATGCTTCAATGGATTCTGAAAGATTAGCTTATTATCGGGTCTAGTATACTCGCAGTGTTTTGAGTAAAAGAAATTAGAAGAAAAATATGAAAGCGAAAGCAATTGAAACAACCACAGAGAGAGCATATGATTCCTATGGAAGACGATTCCTATGGAAGACATAGTATTGTATTTTTTAAGATTTGAAAGAACTTTAGAAGTAGAAGAATATTTGCTACTATTTTACAGTGAAAAAAAAAAGTTCCATCTATATCCAAATTTCTAAGCTTAGAATAATTTAGTGAAGCGAATTTTTGAAAATAACTTGATTCCTACGAAAGATGCAAAAGTAATTTGATTCTTGTGAAAGGTGAAAAAGTTTTATGTCCATTTGATAAGGGTTGCTATTTTCATTTTTTTTTTTTGCTTTTGTTTGATTATTTGCTCATTCGATTAGATATTCATCAAAACTTTTTCCAAATCGATGATAAATTTAAACAAACTGATAAGCATTATAATGCTTTTTGCTATATATCTGCTTTGGAGAATTTTGATATTTGTTGAATTTCCAAAATTTGTCAAACTTTACTTTCAACTGAATAAGTTATCTTCCAATTTGCAAGTGATACATGCAAAAGTTATTAAGTTTTAATGCAATAGTATTTTTTTAAGCATAACTTTCATTAATTCTCTATCCATCGATGTTTGTTTTTTATTTTGACGGTAAAATAGGTTTAGAAGAGAATTAGAAATTGACAAAAAATTAAGGCATATGCATAGAAAAGATAGGAAGGGAAGAAAGACAAAACAATTTGAAAAGAGAGCATAGATAGTTAAGAATCTCGGATGATCATTCTCGAGAATGAATGGATTAATAAACAAAACAAATTGAAGTGATTAGACAAGAAGACAAGAAGGAATGATAAGCTTTTTAATCATATTAGAGTAATGTAATTAAAAATTTAAATAAGATAGAATAGTGATAAGTTAATCGTTATAGCGAAAAGTTTAATTAGAGTAAAATTAATAATTTCATTTGGTGTTTAATGTTATGAACTTGGTAGAATATCATTTATTGAAATGATAAGTTAATCGTTATTTCAAAATATTTGATTTCCAAAGTTTAATTTGAGTAAAATTAATAATTTCATTTGGTGTTTAATGTTATGAACTTGTAGAATATCATTTATTGATTGTTCGATTTCGAGAAGGAAAATATTTTAATTTAAATTCGATGTTTGCATAAATTTTAATTTTCAGTACATTTGAATCATTCGATAAATCCTCAAAGGTAAGAATAAAACGGTCAACATTCCAGTTTCAGCATCGAAGAGCTTTGGCTCAAAAGCAGGTATAATAAATTAATTTTTTTTTTTTTTGTCTTTGACTTTTTCTTGGCAATTTTTTTGGCCATATTTGCTTTATGCAAATCCTATTATAATTTTTCTTTTTCAATTTATTTACATTTGTCGTAATTCTTGTATAATCAATAAATTAGTTGTAATTTGATTTCAATACTTTGGAAATCAAATATTTTGAAAGTTTTCAATTTTTTTAAAGAATAGTATATTGATTGATTTCCTTATTCCTTTTAATTGTGGAATATCCAAGATAGTTCTTCTTTATCAATTTATCCCAGTAGTAGGTAGTAAATATTTCCGGATTTTTTTTTCGGAGTTTTAGTTTATCTTAGAATATAGGACGGGAAATAGTATTATTATATAGATCCAATAAGTAAATCGAATGATTATATTACGACTGTATAGATTTATTTATGCAGCTTTATGTTCTAGAGAAACGAAATAGCATTGTTGGAAGGAAAAATAAGTGTTAATGAAGATGTTGATATTATATTCTTGTTTTGTTGCATATTCTCGGAAATCAATTAGAGAATGTTTGTTATTATTATTTGTCAATGAATGTCTTGTGACAATGTTCTCTTTCTGTCCTTGTCTTCTCTTCTTTTATATTATTTCAACAATGATTTTATTCAAAATAACTTCGATTTTCGATTTAATCATTTTATTTTTGTCTTAATTTACTAATTTCAAAAGATTTCTTATACTTTTTTTTTGCAAGCCAAAATGAATTAGATAATTATTACTAAATATTTTTGGTTTTTTCGTCTGGAAAATTATTTCATAATTTGCAAAGTAAATAAGTTAATTTTTTTTCTTATCTAAATATTATTTGATTAATCAAAATCTTTATCAAAAAGCGAACGTCAGAAACTGAAAAGGTAAATAGAAGTAAAATTAGTCAGCAGAAATAAGCTAATTGTTCTGATTGTAATTGCTAAGAATTATTTTATGATTAAAATATTTCCAGAATTGTAGTAAAATAAGCGGTGATTAAGAGATATCATTTATTCGATTCCATTTATAAAATATTTTCCAGTTCGGAATTCAAATATCAATTTATTGAATTATTATGACAAAATTGTAAAATAAATGATAAGAGATTGGGATCGTTGATAAGAATTAGTAATGCTTTTTTTTTTCGTATGAGATTGCTTTTTTGCTTATCACGTTGATTAGTATCGTCGCATGTACATTCGTATTTGGTAATATATTATTAATTGAAAATAAATAATTATCTGAAATTATCGGGATTTATTAGAAACTTGCGTTATTTGTTGCAGATGTCATCGGTGTTGGTTGGTTACACGGATGCAGCTGCAAATGCAGCCCAAGCAGCTTCATTAATAAATAATAGTAAATATCGAGCTTATGTTGCGGCAGTCGATAAAGCATTAAAAGCTTTTGAAACCACCAATGAATGGGCCGATTTGATCTCAGCACTTGCAAAACTTAGCCGGGTAAATCAAATTTTTAGCCTATTTTTTTCTTGGAATCATTAGAAAATTCAAAGTATTCATTGATAATCCATCTATAAAATATGGCATTTTTAAAGTAATACACAGGTATGTTCTGTGCTATTTTTCTGATTCTTATTTTTGTCTGATTTTAATAAATTGTTTCTGATTCTTACTTTTATCTAATTTTAATAGATTAAGCAAGAATATTTTAGTTAGCTAGATTTTCATGAATATGTTAACCCCACAAAAATTTATTATTTGCTAAGTTTCAAAACTGGATATGGAGAAAGTTTAGATATAAGCAAGTTCATATTGAGTTTATTAATAACAAACTTCTCAAATTTTTGCAAGATTTTGATGATTAATTAATTGTTGAAATATATTATTTGTGAACGAGGTTATCGAGAATCTGTGGCTTATTAAATTTTTGAAATCTTTGTAATAATCAGACTTTTTAATTTGCAAAAATTACAGGTATTTCATGCAAATGCAAAATTTGGTGATATCCCGAAGCTAGTGACTGTCGCAAAACGTCTTTCACAATGTTTGCATCCAGCTCTGCCACATGGTGTTCATTTAAAAGCATTAGAAACTTATCGACAACTTTTCGATATCCTTGGTCGAAAGGATCTTCCACGTTTATTATATCTTTTCGCTGTTGGACTTTTTCCATTGATGGATCACTGTGGAATAAAGGTCTTTTTTTATAATTCAAACCTAAAGTACTGAATAATATTAAGAAGTTGGATTTCTGTTTCCGAAATTCTTTTTTTTTTTGGTTTTTATAGAATTTGTTTTGTCTATTACCTCTAAATTAATTTTGACAAATTTCTGCATGAATTTCAATTCTAGCGATTACACCATCCTTTCCAAATTTTTGTAGATTATCTTTTTCAGATTTCTTGTTCGAAAAAAAAAAGTGAAATTCATTTGCTTAGATTTTTAATTTTGATTGTCTATTCAAAAATATTTAAGGTGAAATTGGAATTACTCAATATATTTGAACAATATCTCCTTCCATTAGGTGTTGAATTGAAACCAGCGCTTCCTGGTTTTATCGCTGGTGTTTTGCTAGGTCTGGAAGAAGGAACGGAGTTCTACGATAGGTTTGTTAAATTATTTTATGCCAATCTTTTCGCACTGATAAATTCTCGGATTTATTAGGCTTCTAACTTCTGTTTCTTGCTGTCGCAATTATTTTCGCTTATATTCATTTAGATCATTTTCTCTTTTGGATCGAGTACAAGACAGTGTTGGTCCAGAAGTATATTTTGCATGTTTATGGGAAGCAGTTCTTGGTTCACCCTCTGTTCGTCTTCCAGCATTGATGTATGTAAATGCGAAATTTAATCGTCAAAAAAGTATGCACGATCAAGAATATATCATGGGAAATAACATCGATCATATGGTATCTTCAGTATTGTCTATGCATCTTTAAAAATATAACTTTTTTTTTTGCTTTTTAAAAGAGAGAAAGAAAATGTTCCCTCAACTTTCTGAAATTTTTGCTTCAAAATTTATTATTCATTAATTTTTCAGATAGCAGCTCTTTGTGCAGCAGCAGATGATGACGGCTCAACACTCGTTCAGCGTCATTTACTTGATTTTTTGTCCTCTGCTTTTCCACTCAATTCCGATCATCTCGTAAGGGAAGATTTTGTTCAGGTAATTAAAAAGATACATTTTATTTCTCTTCAATTGGTAATAATTTTCGGTATATTTTAATGAACTCGAATATTTGTTGGAGAAAAATATAATTACATTGCTGTCTTTCATTTGTTCATTAACATTTTATGATTTGTATGTAGAATGCTTTTATCAAAAAGAAATAAACCATTATTGAAAGACGATTATATTTATATAAATAGTTAATCATTTCAGAGTTTCGAAATACCAAATTTGTGTAATCGTAAATTACTGTTTCCTATCAATGCTGTTAGTAATGTTATGTGAAAATTTAACTTAAATTCGCATTTAAATTTATTTTTTTTTTCAGCTTCTCAGACGATGTCTTTTTTTGGTACTTCGTAGAGATATGAGCTTAAATAAGCGCCTGTATCAGTGGTTACTGAATCGTGTTGGTGATTCAGCTGTTGCTGGATTACCTGTTGCTGGAATAGATGAACAACTTGATACTACTTTCTTCATGTATTACATTTCCTCACATTTTGTTTTTTGTGTTTTTTTTTTTTTTTTTTTTTATTATCAGAAATGTTGATGTGTAAATTTGGATTGTGGGAATTGTTTTAGAAATTTTAGTATCGAAAATTTTATTTTAAATTTTGATCTTATTCATAGTATATTCACACTATACGTACAAGTGAATTTAATTTAAGCACTTATGCTTTGCCGATTGCAAAAAAAGCAATAGAAGAATATCTGAAATTGGATACAGTTCAAGTAACCAGTGGTCTTGCTTCCTGGGACGGTACGAAGGTAAGCTATTTCAATAATTTTGAATTTAGGTAAATAATTTGAATTTATGTATTTTGGCTTTTGAAAATCCCAACAGAGTGTTTTAGTATTAAAAAGAGTATGTGTTTCTCCATTAAAATATTGAGCATCTTCAAAATATACTTTACTTTTTATTCATATATGTATAGATTTAAAATTTAGGAATTGAAAAGCTCGAAATTATTGAGCTTCCTTAATAACCTTCAATTTACTCATGAACCTGAACTTTTTTTTTTAATTCAGGAGCATCAAATCCAGTATACTGAAGTACGCGTTGCGCGTTTGCTATTATATTTTATGGATCGACCTGAACTTGGCTCTCTTTTACTTGAAGAAACATTACTAATTTTGCTGGAAGCAGCTTCTAAGAATGATATGCGTTTAGAATTGGTTTTAGTGGAGGTTAGCATTAGAATTTGATTGTTTTGATTTGTTGGAATTATATAATTTTAAAATGGTTGAATGATACTTCCAGATGAATTTTTTCATATTATTTATAACAAATTTTCTTATAAATTTGCTTCACATTTATTGAGAGATCCATAATTTTTTATACTTAAATTCTTTTAAAATATAACTTTTGCAGAAGGAGGAAATGTTAAGTAAAACAAAAAGGTTATCAACTTCATTACAAACGATTAATGAACAGAGTCGGCGATTTAGCGTTGCGAGTAAATCTTCTATCAGTTCACGACAATCACGATTAAGTATTCTTTCAGTACCTATGGAGACTTCTACTGACCAGGTATTTATGTTTCAAAATTAACGATTGATGTTCAGTGCGGTACTGCTCAATAGGCTATCCATTTAAATCGGAAATTTTCAAAAACTATGCTAATATTGCATTTAAATTCGACTTTTCAGATTAAACGATTGGAGGAGTTCGAAAACAATAAATCTATTGATGAATTCACTTGATGTTGGCTTTATTGGAATTTTCTTGAACGAAAATTAAAAATGTAAATTCATACTTCATTTCACATGACGTTTTCAGTGAAAATTAAAGAATTTGGTTAACACAACTCATTTCTTTTTTTGAAGAGTACACTCACTTCCTGAAATCTTCTCAATTCACAGTGATAAGATTAGGCAAAATATTTTACAGTGAGGTCTTTTTGATTGCTGCAATAGCACTGGATATTGAAATTGGATTTTAGGAAATAAATTTCTCAAAATGTAGATATGAAATTCTGGATTATTCAGTTGGTTTTATAATCAGTCATTTTGAGATTAATAAAGCGAAAACAAAAAGAACAAAATGGAATAATAGATCCACATTTGCTAACAAATGAAGTAAAAATGTTAAAAGAAGAGGAGGAACGAAGGACGAATCAAGAATTGGCGAACTTTCCACAGGTTCTGATATTTTAAAACTTGTTGTTTTGACCTATTTTTAATTCAGTAGTTTATTGAATTAGACAAAGGATAATAGACAATAATGATTTGTACAGTTTATAACATTTTTATAGTTCAATAAAAATTTCTTAAAGACCAATTCAGTCCATTTCGAAAATTCAAAATTCAAAATTAAGAAAGATAATCAACTTTTGGAAATTTCTGCAAAATTAAGATAATAATAAATTAGACATTTATTGTTTGTAGATCTTATTATTTTGCCTAAATACGATAGAATTGGATTCGCATGGTGATATCCGAGAACGCTACTTGCCTCAGTTGCTGTCATCGATCCTCACTACTGTAGCTGAGAAGAATGTCGCATCGATCGATGGTCAATTACTCGTTCGACTCTTGATTGTTGCAGAAGCCATTCTAAATGAAATTAATCAAAGTGCTGTTGTTATGGAAGCTGGAAGTTAGTATATCCTTAAAATATATGTAAATGTACTGTTGAACTTATAAATAGCCATATAGTTGTACAATGCTAGTCTACTAACGATAATGATTAATGAGCATTATTTAAGTATAATTTGAGTGAAATACCTGAAACAATTAAATTTTTCGTTTTGTAATTCGGAAGAATCTTTGAAATCTAAAATTTAATAGTATTTGTTGATTTTACACTTTTTTAAGTTCATTTGCTTTTTTGCTGATAACATTTTGAAAAAATTCTGTAGCAAATTTCTATATTCATATCTAAAATGATTAATATCTTAGAAATTTTATTTGTTACAAATTTTAGTTGTTACACGAAAACGTGGTGAGGTCTATGAGATAGTACGTTGCGAAGAATTTGATTCGATGGAGAAACCATCTACAGAAAGTGGCGCGATTAAAGGTTTCTTCAAAATATGCTCGAATTCAGTGACATATAGTAATTTGCATTTTGCAAATATTTATGAATTTCTGAAACTGTTATAAACTCATATTAGTTAAATATATATTTTGCAAGCCGATGAATTCAATTTTAGTAACTTAGATTAAATAACAGTTGGCAAAAATAATAAAAAAAATTTTTTCTTTTATTCTTATTTGTTATATTACAGAACAGTGGAGGGTGGAGAATTGTTTGAGTAGTTGTCAACGACTTCTTGCACAAATTTGTGATTGGTATTGCAAAGAACGAAGTACAGAACGTTTGCAAGCATTTCATGCCATCTCAACTTTGACACGAGAATTTGCCGATTTTCCGTTATATGATTTAAGTACAAAGGAAATCAAGGGTATGCTTTCATTTGTAAAATATTTTCAATTATTTAATTTTCTTATTTTTTTTAATTTGTATAACCAAATTTCATTACTAAATCTCGATGTTCATTTGTTTGCATTACTGTTTGTTTAATTCTATCATTCCTATTTATATGATTAAAGTAAAATGTTAATTAATTAATATTAAATTTCATAGATATAAGACATCGGAAACAGCATTTATCAAGTAATTATCCAATTTGGTTAAATGCTTTATTAAACATATTGTCAGTGGACGAATGGGATGCCTCGGTGAATTCTATAGGTCCGATTTTTCTTCTCGTTTATTTATTATATCTCTGATACTTATTATTTATTTCGTGTACTATCTTTCACTTCAGTTTGATTTGACTTAATTCAGTTTAAACATCTCGATTGATCTGATGTAATTCAGTTCATTTCTTCTACTATGTGGTATCAGATTATTGAAGATCCATTATAAAAAATGTTAGAAATTTATATGTTTTAATAAGTTATTGTCATTTAAATTTCATTTTATTTATAGCTCATCCTTAGAAATTATTTTTGTAATGAATTGTTGTATTTCTATAGTGAATCCTCCTGAAATCCGAGTAAGTGATATATTTGCTCGAGCAAATGCTTTGGATCTGATAACTTATATCTACGTGAGAAGTAGTTCTGTTGCTGAACAACATGCTGCCATAATGCGGTCTCAGAAGAGGTTGGTACCATTCGCAAAATTTAGAAATCACTTAAATTTTCAAATGTTCGCTTATTTGATCTACATTTTACGTTAATAATTGAACATTAAAGAATAACTATGTATATCATGCAGTGTCATGGTAGATACAAGAAAAGGGAACTAATGCAACATGTCTCTATGTCCTAGAAAATCGATAAAAAAGTTTTGTCCAGCTGGAGAAGTAATTAAATGATACAAAATAAATTATGGACATGTTCCAATGAATATTATAATTGGATTGTTAAATAATGGAAAAAATGAATTTATGCGACAATGAACTTTCTAAAATTAATTTAAACAACAGTTGCGAATAATTTTGTAATCAATATCCTACGATATCTAAATAATAATGGAATGTTAATAATAACGATAGCTAAACATCTTACATAATTGTAAGGTGCTGTTTCTTTAACAGAAAAGAGTATAGTTAAACTTTTCTTAAATATAGACATATAGATGTCCCACGTAAATATCAAAGAGAATGGAAGAAAAATTATGTTGCATTATTAAGCAATTTTTTCTAATATTAGTGATGTAATATTAAATTCTTTTCAAACTAGTAGCCAAAATTAATATAAAAATCTACAAATTTTTTTTTATGTTTTTTAAAAAGTATTTTATTTGGAAAAAAATTACACCTTCTTTTGCATGCAAATTTAGACTCTGTTCATTTATTTAATTTAAACGACAAAATTTCAGAGATAATAAAGAAAGAACAACTATTTTATTGAAGCCATTGATTTCTGAAATTGATTTGAAACGTTTGGATGACGATAACATTTTCAAGGTAAAATGCTTCCTATTCATCAAAAAATTATTAGTAGTATAATCAGCGATTGAATTGGATTAAAAGATATCTAAATTTTAGACGATCATTTCTGTTTAGAAATCGATTCTGTACTATGTTTCACATACAGTTATATCACAATGAGAAGTTTTTGCAATGTAGAGAAATGTTCCTGCTAATTTATGAAAATTCTGGTTCATATTTAGTCAGCTTTTCATTTTTCGTTTTCAGAAGGCTGCTACTATTCTTTGGTCATATCTGGGCGAAAGCGATAATGCATATTATCATTCGACAGTTACTCGATTGCTTTGTTTATTTCATTCACGAAAGCCTTCTGAGCCGAGTAGTGATGTTGAGGATTTGATCGTTAACAATCTTACAAGCATGGATAGGGTTGGTTTTTTTTAATTCTCTTTTTCTATTAAAATAAAGTTATTAAAGGAACTTAATGACTTTTTACACTAGTGCTTTATTTTTTTCAGGAACTAAGTTGTTCTGCTGCTAAAAAATTTCGAATCTTATGGATGCTAAATAGGCCTTCTTCATCTGAAGAACTCTATCTTGGATTACCATCTAAACCGTTCAATAGGTTTGATAATTATGCAATCTCTAATTCTTGCCTGAATTAATTCGTGAAATTTCAAATTTATTAAAACATTAAGTGGTACATATTAGATAAAAAGATGAAATAAAAGGCTGAGAATGTCGATACTACTAGTTCGGTTCAAATTAAATTACTTTACTTGATTTAAATTAATTAACTATATTCGGTTATACTTGACTAATATAAATTAGAAATTAATTGTAATTTGAGTTCTTTGAAGAGTCGTCATGCTATTATTGGGTTTTCTTTCTGATGATGCAATTGGTTATGATAAAACAGAATTGAAAAATATTTCGGCCTGTTGGTTCAATGATTGTGCTCAGCATTCGGATTTGCCATATATTTTGCAGGTTCTTAAGATTTATTATGAATTTCGTTTAAATCCGTCATGAAGTTACAATAATGAGAAGTTTTCACCTTGTTTTTCATTGGTGGTTCATTGTGTTAGTGGTAACCGTAGGATAGTGTTGCACATTCTGTGCTGTTTGTTGAGCATATTTTAGTTATATTGAATTTTGAAAAATATCGCTAGCATTTACTGATCGCAATGTTATGAGTTTTAAGAGTGAGATAAATTTTTATCAAATATTCCAGATGTGGGCTACTATGCTCTTGAATCCGAGCACCTCACGTGCTTCAATTCAGTATCTTAATATGCAAAGCAGAATGAATAAAGAGAAGGTTTCTATTTATTGTTACTGAATATTAAAAGAAGAAGCAGCTCGATGGAAATTTTTTCTCTTGATTATTGTGGGATGAGAGGATTTTCATTTTGCTTTTTTAAACCTAGCAAGTTATTGACATTTTGTTTAGCAATTTATTATTGAGAGATGTAAGAATGACTGAATGGAGTAAAATAAAGATTGGATAAAAAATTTACTTTTTCTTTGGTGAAAGAAAAAGATATATATAATCGTTAATTTTCAGTTCCCAAATATACCATTCGGTATTTGTGCTATTACGTTGTTAACAAATGGTGGTCATCAATCATTACATCATTTATGCGAAGATGTTTCAGTAACAGGTTCAAATGAGGCTAAACGGCATTTAATTGAAGCTTCTGTAGCGTTTGAGAGATTAAGAATCGTAGAGTTAGTTTTTGAAATTTAATAAAATGTGATGAAGATTTTCAGTTGAAATTTAGAATTTTTTTTTTATTTTTTCTATCATTGTTTTTAATGAATAGATTGATTTTATCTAGATCTGTTTGGAAATATTTTTTAGATATCCAGCTTGGTTAACTGAATTACGGAATCGTTTGTTGCAAGAAGGTAATGATAATAATACGATGGATTTAAATGTGGCAAGTGAAGCGCAAAAAACTCATCGCAGGACTGTATCGGATATACCAATGTTTGATGATGATAATGTATGTTATTAATAATCTTCGTCTAGGTGATTTTCCCAGAATTGTTGAATAGATGAGCCAAAATATGTGATTAAAAGGTTAGTAATTATTGAGTATATTTTAGGAAATTTAGTGTGTGATTTTGACCAACGTAAATCACCGGATTGTTTTGGTGTTCAAAGACAAAATTTTTGAATTTTTGGCAGAAAAGTTTATTTACATAATTTTTTATTAATATCTCTATCAGCACAAACTGTTAGATGCAGTATTTAATTCTCTTTATAATATATTAATATTCTTAAATACATTCTATTGTTTTGGTTTCTCTTTTTAATTCACTAGGAAAATTCTCGGATTATCGGATTAGCGATATCCTGATGCTTTTTCCAATTCATCTGTTACTCATGATAGCAATCTTTGAAAGTGCGTTCTTTCGAATGATAAAAATTTGAAGATAGCAGTTAGGAGTTGATGGATGTGTTATCATTCAGTATATTATATTATAATATTCTTATAATAATATCAGAAATTTGTTCCGATCATATCTTCTATTTTTTTCTTTTTTTTGGAATATAATAATGCGACATTTCAGGATTCTATTGAAACGACATCATTAGATTCATTGGATCAGGAAGTATTGATGTACTACAATATATAATTGACTTTATTTGTGCTCAAGAAGAAAGCGAAATGGAAATACAAGCTTGTTTTGCCGGTGAACGGTTATGTTCCCATAATCAGACAACACTGATCAGTGATACACATTATACTGAAAGCGAAATTAGCGACAAAGAAAGGTCATCAAGGTTCGTTTGCATTTGCATTTACCTCAAATCATTCCAATGTTTTTTCGGTTAGTGATAAATTTAGTTGAGTAATGATAATTTTTATCTTATTCAAGCTAAAATTATTTTAATTCCATTCCAAACATTAATAATGCTAACATCAATGGATTGATTATTATTAAATGTGCAGTATTCGAATTCTCCCTGTATATTTTCTAGAAATATTCCTGGGAATGCAGATTCCATCAAATTCATGATATTTTTTTTTATAATATTTGCTTGGATAGCGGGATTCTTATAAATTGCAGTGCAGTAGCAAGTATACCACAGAAAAGAGCAGGAGAATCGCAGTCGGTTTCTGCAGTTTCATCATGGAAATCTGTTGAAAATGGTCCACCAATTTCTGAAAATTTGAAACGCTGCAAAGGTCATCGAAGGCAAGATTCATTGCAAGAAAGCATATTTACGATGTCTGAACAAGAACTTAAGTGAGACTTGCTTTTATTGTCATGCGTTTTTTATTTCTAATTTAGAGTTTTTATTATTATTCCTTTTTTATTTAAGTTTTTGTTTTTATTTGTTTTAAAAAGTTAATTATGTATTTACTTAGGTTATTTGATACATCGGAATTACCCCGACTGGAGGCAACTGGTGATGAAGTACAACCATTATGCCATGAATTACATGCACATATGCTACTATACGTAGAAAGTGGCCAGACGGTGGATTTGGCCCGCTCTGAAAAAGTGTTTCGAATGTTAATTGCATTGATGCGTACAAAGCTTAGCTTTTTAACTCCCAGGCTTATTATTAGGTGAGTCGCTAAAAAATTGAGCATGCCATTTTAGATGTTTGCTTGAACAAGTTTTCTAATAGTTTTTTTTAGTTTATATTCTTTGCTTAAAATTGATTTGCGAATTTATTCCTACATTATCATGTAAAAAATTTAAGACTGTTATTTCAAATTAGTTTAGATTCTCACTCGAAGCTTTCTATGATTATTTTGGGAAAGTTGATTACATTGGGATTCGAATTTGTAGACATATAATTGTTTTTTGTTATGAAAAATGGACGTTCAATAAAGGAAATCAAATTTTTAGTTGCATGGTTTCATCTGGAACTGCTTCGCTTCATAAATCTTCAAATGCTAATTCTGGACAATTAATGGATCTTGTTTCACGTCACATTCGTTCCATATTGGGACAGGATTTTTGGGCTTCAGAATCAGATAGTGCAAGTGGAACGGATACACTGAAATATAAACATTACACTTTCCTTGAACTTTTTATGACTGTAAATTTATTATATACTTGATACATTCTTAATCTTTTTTTAATTAATATTTCGAAGAGTAAACGGGGAAATTTGAGATGCATAGTTTCGTTCTTTTCAAAAGTTTTCCTAAATAATATGTTTGATTATATGGTAATTAAGCTTTGATTTTTAGGTTTCGTATTTGACAATTCTGAAATGTTTGAAACATTTATAAAAATAACTAAATAATTTCATTTGCTTAACTCAGTTTGAAATTAATTCGGAATTTTAATATAGCATATTGCAGATTTCTTTACATTTCCTTCGATCGTATTTTGTCAATTCTCCCACTGCCAACGTTTCTAGTCTTGATTTACGCAATGCTTGGAAATGTAAGGTAAATTTTACAACCTATTTAAAATTCGTGGATTCATGGTAGCATGACAAAAAGCACTTTTTAAAGATTCAAATGCACAGTTAATTTCATGAATATTGACATTTTCAGATTTAATCTTCTGGACAAAAAAAGCTGGCAAAGGACATTTCTATATAGTATTTAATATCATTAAAAATAATAATATAACTACATAATATGAGAAAGTAGTTTATCGACAAAGATTTATTATTAATTGATGTTTATTTTTAGATGGCAGTTTTGGATTTTCTTACCGAGCTAGTGCGTGGATTAATAGCAATGATTCAAGAGAATCAATCTCGCACTTTAACAGCTTATATTCATTGTCTTCTGCAACGTTCAAAGCTGCAGAAATGCTTGTTGCATTCTCTTCTAACTTCTGTTCATAATGTTCGACAACATAATAATGCTGAAATGTAATTTTTTAATCCTTGGAACATTTTGAAGAATCCTGGAAATTGTTTCTAATGCAAAAAATTGATTGCACTGAATTATGCTTACAATTTTTTTCAACCAAAACTCTCTAAAAATATACCGTATAGCATGAATGAGTAAAGTATAAAATAATTAATGAAAGTCTTAAAAGTATTTTCCAATAACTTTAAGACTTACTTTCTCATTCCTATAGCTCAAATGTCATTATTTTTCAGAGTCCCATTATCGGTAGATATACTGGAATTTAATGATGGTACTGCAACGTTCAGCAACAGTTTCTGTGATTTAATTATTGGTTATCAAAGCTCACTTCTAGATTTAACTGCCACTGTAATACAGTTAGAATTGTTGATCAAAAATGGATTTCAAAATTTTACTGATCAAGTAATTAATTTTTTTATTGGATCTGACCTGACATATTTGGTTTTAGAAAGAGATTTGAAATTTTGGAAATAGACTGAATCAGTTGTATAATAAATCAGCGAAAAGAAAATTATAAACTCATAATACATGAGCTTATTTTAGCAAATAAATAAATCTTGTTTTTTATGTTAGATTTATAAATGATCAATGAGAAAAAAGCAATGAATGAATATTGAGTAAATATTAAATAATAAATGAAAATTGAATATGGAACAAAATCACTAAATAATATCAGTAAATTATAATATAAATTAAGTACTAATTCATGATCATAGATTAATGATGAATTTTTTGTATCTCAAAAGAATGTATATTAGGAAAATTTAAATAATACACTCATATTATTGATTATCAAAAAATCTTAAAAGGCTTAATTAAAGTTTCAGAATAGCAGTAATATAGATAAACTATCAATAAATAATCATATTTATAATTCTCCACAACATCGTGCATTATTTCGTGAACCATATATTGGCATGGTTGAATTGCGTATGTTTCTGTTAACTGTCCTAAATGCTCTCAAAAAGCATTCAGCTGAACAGGAACAATGGTTTACATTTGTTGTACGAATACTGCCATTTCTTGATAGGTTTATTATATATATATATTTTTATAATAAGAAGAAAATAAAATATTCAATTAAATAAAACAAAAATTTTGTTAGATTAAAATATTTTTCTAATACCTTACTCAAATTTTGGAATTTGTCATTTCTTAATGAATGACAAATTAATTTTGATACAAATTTAATTAATAACAAATTTAATTATTTGCAAAATTGCTTATGAAATTGAATATGCTGGAATAAAAATTTAGTTTTTTTTTTTTTCTTAGAAAATGTATTTTAGATCGCTATCTACATTTTCGGTGCATATTATCGAACAGTTGTGCAAAAATCTAGAAATTGTTATAAATGTTGCATATTCTCCTACAGATGATAAAATATGCAATATTCCATCGACTGAATCAGTTCGTCATCGTTCTTTAGGCATCAATCAAGATAAGCCAACCTACCCAACTAATTATGCTATTGCGGTAAACTTTATTTTACATGTAATATTTTTCTAAATATTTCATTTCCTCCAAATGAAATCACACATAATTCAGTAGAATGTTTGCTAACGAATCATATGATTTATCATTCATTCGTAGTCAGATTTTGCTTAGAATAGTACAAAGCAAAAAAGGATAAATATGGATTTTTCAATTCTGCCGAATTTAAAAGCAATCATGAGAGAGCTGACTTTTCAAATTTACAGATATTGGAAACATTGAGTATGTTCTTTCATTATTGTCTTATTGATAATTCATCTCAAACTGGTACAACTTTAGCACTCGCCAGTGTTCATCAACCATCACAGGTATCGCTTCAAAAAAATTGTTGTAAATTAAGATAAAATATTGTACTGCAAAGGAATTTTTTTTTTGGTTATTTAATACTAAAGATATTGTGCTATTAGTGATTATGATTACCTAATAGTAATTACTAGATGATAATATATTTTTAACTTATATATCTTTGCTTTCGCGACTTTGACTTAATATGTCTTTTCTCTTCTAGTGTGACAGTGTTTGAGTAGTTCGTAGTGATTATTTTAGTCTATTAAGTTAGATAACTTGATGAGTCCTTCAGTAGACCAAATCAATACATTGATTGTTCATATCATTAGTTTTATCAAGAAGTTCATCCTAACATTATATTATTTGGTAGTGAGAACTGTTTCAGTAGAGAGTCTATGATCTTGATGACTCAACAGAGATTTTCATTTAATGAAGTATTACCAATTAATTTATTAAAATAAGTTTAAATCTTCGGTATGTAGTGGTATCATAAAATTCTTATCCTTCGAAATCATACTAATTTATTAAAAGGTAATTATTATTAAATAAATAATAATTTATGGAATGTTTTTCAGGTCAGTAATCCATCATTGGCATCTTCGGTAATGAATGCTATACCGGGTACACGTGGTGCTACAGAGCTTATTTCCAATCTCGTTAAAGTTTTCTCCTTCAGCGATAATACTAATGTGGTAAATTAACACCTTCGTATTTCTTTTTTTGTTTTTTAAAAAATATAGTTTTATAAATTTTTTTGATATTCATTAGTATAGTAAAAAATCTTTTCTCGATAATTTTACTGAAAAGTGAGAAAGTTAGTGACAAAATTCTAGTCAATATGGGTTGTTAATTTTATTAGTTCAAATGGAGTGACAGGTAATCGGTTCTGTTACTGAAAAACATTAAATCTTCGCGGATTACAATTTTCAAATGGAAGAAAAAATAATACTGCTATAAATATTCAGTAAAATTCTTTCCTAATTATTGAGCGTAATATCATCATATGGTATTTGAATTAATTCTAAACTCAGTCATTAAAGTCAAGCTGAAGAAAGAATATTTGAAACACTTATGTGTTATCATTCATTATTTGCTTTGAAATGAAATTGAATATATCAAATTTCACTTTTGATTATTTCTTATCTAATTCTTCGTTGTAATTCAAATTAGAATTATAGTCATCAAATGCGGCACTTAGTAAATTTACTGATCTTGCGGCTGATGATGTTTGGAAGCAAGCGCGATCTGATGTGCTTAATGCTTTTCCTCATGCTCTTGCGACACTTTGTGATGTTTGGACGCAACTGCGAAAAGGAGAACCGAATGTGCCAATTGGAAATCCTGTGGTATTTTCTCACATTTTTAAAGTCATCATTAACTACTCTAATGCCGATCTTATCAAACTCATCTCTATATCGATAATGTTTATGGAATTTTTTCTTTTCAATAACTGAGGAAAAATTCCTTCATTATTCAAATATCAGTGCTGTGAAATAATACGGTAAACATATTAAGACTGTTCGCCAAATAATTCTTGATCTGCTCTCACCAATAGTGCAACATCATCAACAAGCATTTTTGTCATCACTTGCATTGGTATGGATGACCCGAAATTCGTTAACATCACCGAACCAACGTACTGCGCGTGCTGAATGTGATCAGGTTATTTTGTTAAAATTTTTTTTGCAATTTTTTTCAATTAATTTTTTTTTCTGTGAAAAAATTTGAATTAATTAAAAATATAACAGGAAGCGATTAAAGGAAATTGATGAGTCTTAACAAACTTTCTTTATATTTCGAAATATATTTTGATTCAAATTGATTGATGTGCACAAATTGTTACAGATGAGTTCTTGTTTCATTTCATTTCTATCACTTTTAGCCGTCATTTAATTATTCATTGGCACAACTCGATATCGCTGATCTCTTACTGAATATTAAAATACTTCCATTCGAAAATCTTATTTCTACGGTTACTGAAGCACTGAAGGAAAGCGCATCGAAAATCGTGAAATCGGGTGTATCTTTAGAAAAGGTTTATTTTTCAACAATCGTAAATAGTAAAAATGCTGAAGTGCTAGTAGAATATTAGTTTTTTTTTTTTTTCAAATATACTTATAAAATATTATATTTCATAATCACATGGATCTATATCAAATATTTCATTCGCTTATTCAGAATTGATTACAGCAAAATGCTTTCCCAACTGAACTTGCACTATTGGAAATGCTTCATGGTTGTATCAGAGCTACATCATCTACTGCTCTATACAATTGTTGGCCTTCATTACAAGCACTGTTTGTCGAATCACCGGTTATGTCATTACCACCGAAGGCTGTTTTCATCCAATTCATGTAAATTTTTAGGACTTTTTTTTTCCGAAAATAATTTGAGTATTTCTTTTATTGATTTTGAAATTATATTAGTTCGATGCAAGCTTTACACTATCATATATTATTATTTATTTTATTATGCTCATAAAAAAAAATCAAATCTGCCCAAATCCTGATAAATATGGCAATTTATATGAAAGACCCATTTTTAGATTAGTGTATGAGATTTTTGATTTGTTTTGCTTAGTTTTTATTTAAATCTAATTTTGTCTTGATTTCTAGTATGCTTGTGGATTTCGTACAACTTGCTACAAGTTCAGTCATCATTGAAGATAAACAATTATCACGAGCTGCTCAAGATGCATGTCAGAAACTTACGGAAGCAATGAATGTTATCGTTGGTTGGCAATTAGAACAAACTACTTGGTTGAAGCGAACATTGGTTGTCAAGCATGATTCATCTGGTGAATGTTGATTTCTTATATATTTGTTACTTCAAATGATCATTTTTTTAAACGTTTGAAAAGTTACATGAATAAAATTGCTTTTTGATTTTGAAATGAAATTATCATTAAAATAGTGAAATTATCATTAAAATCTGGCAAAACCGTTTTATTAGATTTGTTCTAATTTCTGCTTTGAGCTCAGAAAAAATGAAATATCAAGTCTTTTACAGCGCAAAAATCACAAGAAACATCACCGGTGGTGGAGTTCGCTACTGCGCCAACATCACTAGCTGCTTCGGAAAATAATTCTTTACGTGGTTCTACGTCATCTTTAGTACCATCAAGGTTAATTAATAAACAGTTATATGTCTTCAAAGTCTAATGAAGATAGTAAAGATCTGTAACACAGTTATGTTATGAAAGATAGATGTCGCATGATAAATCACCAAATAAATTCATTTTTCAAATATTTCCGTTTAATTCACGATTTTTATGATAATATTTTTTATAGTACCGCATTATTAAATTTTTTTCACTTTCAGAATCCCCACCTTCGATACAGCTACACAAATAACAGTATCATCTCAGAGTACTTCAGTCTCAGCAGGCGATAGGCGTAGTATATCGAATTTGCGGTCAAGTTTGAAAGATTCGAATAACCTGAAGCGTGATCCGACTCACAGTACTCAAGCTTTGTTCTTGCTTGCGGAGGTTATTCCTCTTTTCATTTATTACATAGTGTTTTTTCTTTTCTTTTTTTTGTGAAAAATGATCAGAAAAGAAAGACAGTTTTAAATTTTTAATTTTAGACTTAATAATTTTGCTACTGAGTTTCTAAATTTTATAAAAAAATTATAATTAATATCAGAATAAAGAAAATATTAGAGATATTTCTGGCATTGGATCAGATTCACATATTTTAGATTTTTTTTTTCAGTCTTTCGAAATTTTTGGAGTCGTTCCAGTAATGTTTGAAATTTCTTCTTAAAGTCTAAAAGTTAGAAGACAGTTCAAGTTTTTTGTATTTAGATATTTTGAACCTTGAAAAATAGCTTTCACGATAGTGTTTGATATTGCTTCTGCTCTAATTTCAGCATTTAGCTGAATTGATTGATTCGATATGTAAGAGTGAAGATAAGGAGAGATTATTGCCATTGCTTCATGCTGTTTGGAGTAATACATTGCCGTATTTGAAAGCGAAGAAGTATGTTTTCAATTGTTGGCTTTTTCTTATATAATGAATTACAATACTATCTATGAAATTTTATTGTCTTCATCTAGTTTTTGTTAATGCGCTAATGTATATTTTGGCTTCGTAATCTCTTCAGTTTATTGCTTCAACTATGCTGATAAATCTATTAACCAAATTAAAAAATCTGCAAATTAAAAAATCAAAATCTTATGCTTAATCATGTTTTAAAATTACTATAGTATTCTGTTTATAATCATGAAATGCTATAGTGAAATTTTTTTTAGAGATTATGAATAATAATTCTTTAAATTGAACAAAGTTTTTGAATTGAAGAAATTTTATGAAGACACAATTTTTATAGAGTTGTATAACTTTCTTGATAATTATGCAACTATTAATTTGCAATTTAGTGCTCGAAATGCTCGATTCTTCCTTGCTAGTTCACAGCTGCTAGCATCGATGAGTAATTTCAATTATATGCGACCAGTGTGGCGTAAAGCTACGTTGGATCTTCTACTTGATCCAGGTAATTGTTTCATGGTTCCTCAGATTAACTATATTTTCTTTTATTATCCTAGTTGAAATCATAATAATTATAATGTACAGTTAAGTTTAATTTCCTTTTGATGATGCATTCTATTTTTTTGTTGGTTGTTTCTTGTCGAAATGAAAATAATCGTACTATTATTCATCATAATGATGATTACCATTTCCGTAGAATTAATTTTATCAGTCATAAAATTATAGCATTTTTCAAAATGGATATGCAGTCATTGAAATATTGGTTGGTTATAACGGATCATTTGATGACTTATGATAAAACGTCTTTCAAAGAGCTACTTGGTTTGTTCTTTAGCAATTTTGATCAATGTAATAAAAATTAATATATAATAACAATTCATAACCCATTATCTCAAAGATCGTTCGGTTTATAGGAGCTCTTTGTCACCTAGCTTTCGCATTTTTTGCGGTGAAGCAAGTTTATACACCAGATAGATTCCAAATTCATTGAAGTTAGTAGAAAAGATTCACTGTCACGATGTTAGTTAAGTAGCTAGTTGGGTATTAATGATTAAGCCAAATATCGTCAATATATGTTGTCTATTCGTCAATATATGTTGTCTGTTCGCATTTTCTGAAAATTTCAAATTTCTAGGAAGGATTTCAACAACACAGAATTCGACGCTTTCAAGTCTGATAACAAGCAAAGAAGCCGAATATGAAATGCGCGCACAGGCATTGAAACGTTTGGCATTTATAATATTAAGTTCAGAACTTGGTCAGTATCAAACTCAGCTACCTGATATACAAGGTAATTGAAGGCTTTCAAAATTTATTAGTATTAAATATTTGTTGGAAATGATATGTAAGGATTTTTTGTGTATCGCATGCAGATGCAAATTTCTTTCATTTCCTCTCAAGCATTGATTGAGTTTATATCAGAATGTTTTAAATAATTCATTTTTTACCTATTGTGGTGAAAATATTTGGAAAAAACTATTTTGAGAAAAACTTTTGACAAGAAAACATTTTTTGATACTTTGGAATTAATCAATATGTAAAATTATATTTTTCCAGAACGCTTATCGGACAATTTACGTTTGTCACAAGTTCCAATTGTTCATGCTCAAGTGTTTCTTTGCTATCGGGTTTTGCTTATCAGGCAGAAACCACAACATATTGTCAGCATGTGGCCTTCAATGGTTACAGAATTGGTACTATATTTAGTTTGTAGAAATGCGGATTATTTTTGCTAACTTTTTGAGTTATATTTGCATATCGAAATTTTCGAAATCAGTCGCTAATAATCAAAACAAATTATTGGTTTTCGAAAACATCAAGAGGATATGAATTTTAGGTACACGTGTTATTACAAATCGAACAACAGTTATCAGGTGCAGCAAATGTTTCGGACGATCTAAAATGTGATCGAAATGATCAGTGGATGCAATTATATCTTGCAGCATGTAAATTGCTCGAAACGTTATGTACACTTCCTTCTGGTTATTTAGCCCAATTTCAAATGTAAGCAGTTTTAAACGTCTTTAATATTTATTGTATTAGCAGCTGTAAATTCCTGACTTTTTATTTTGATTTCAGGATCTTAATTGCCAATTAGTATTGTGGTAGTTTGCTGGTAACACTATCAGACATTAATATGATTCTCAGTTTGGAAAATAGATTTTATTTTTAGGTGCCATTGGGCATTTGTAAATTCGGTAGCTGCAAGTAATATCGATTCATTCGTACCATTTGCGAGCCGTATCGATCGTTTACTTCATAATAAAGTATGCCCATATGAAAATTGATCATTAAAATTCTTACTTTAGAATTTTAATTCGATTTTTCTCCATTCACTTTTTTTTGCTCACTTTCAGTATGGTCAATTATCAATCCGTGGTCGGAAGTTTATGTCTGCATCACTGATTAATGTTAAAACGCTTACAAGCTTTAGTGAGTTACGCTCATTTTTCATGGCTCTTGCAACCCAGAATAAAACACGCGCTTTGACGACACAGCTTTCCTTTGATAAGGTATTTAATTTCTTTTTAAATTTAAAATTTAATTTCAGAAAACTTTGTACTTTAAGCTTTCCTGGATTTTCCTCATAGATTTGAGAACATGAGACTTAAAAATTGGTTGTATTAATAAGCATGCAAACATATGAGAGAAAGACTTCTAATTGAGACTGATTTTTTTTTTTTTTTTGGTTATATATCATTTCAGTAAAGATAACAAAAAAAAACCAATATATTTTAAAAGGAATACATATGCTGTTAATCTAACAAAGATATATTTATACATCAACTAGAAGAATCAGGATTAATATATATCATTAACAAGAGTACATAAAATTAGAGTTGGTTGAGTTGATTATCTCTGAAGGAAGAAGAGTGAATTTTAGGAGGATCAATTACGAGATGCTCATTTTCTTAATGGTTCATTATCGTACAAGGTTGCAATTAATCGACTGGAATATGCATTATATGTTGATTTTGCTGAGCATTGGCAATTATAGCTACATTTAATTTCAGAAATTCTGTAATATACATTATTTGACTAATAGTACGAGCTAGTATTTCATTGTTTTTACTGCTTTAGGATATTTCATCATTTAATTTAAATTAATTAAAAATGCTATTGTTTGGATCCAAACATGCCTTTTTAGTTGCACATATAATCAAAAAATTGAAATTTAGATTATAAAAATCTCTTAAGAAAACATCAAAAATGTGATAAGATCAGAATCATTTTTCGAATATTTCGATATTTTCAGTAAATTTCAAACAAATCATAAAATTTCAATGTCTTTCAAATTTTTCTGTAAACAATCAAAAATGCCACTACATGATATATATGTATTATTTTTTTTGTTTTTCTTGCCGATGATTGTATATAATTTCATTCGAATTTTAGCACAACTTTATTATGAAATTAGAAATTTTGTATTTTTATGATGTATAATCGTCTCTTTTAGAATTGATCTGCCAAAGTGTATGTGAGCAATTTTTGCCAATGAGTTGGACATTTGAATTAAATTTGTTTAATAAATAATAATTTGAAGATTGAGGAAAATCTTTTCTCAATATTATTCAAATATTTGTAGAAATATGATTAATCACATTATTGTACACAGTGATTACAATTTCAGTTGGTCATAGATATTCATTTATCAAACGTCCAGTAAGTATTAATTTTGCCTCATATTTGTTATCTTCTCATTCCATTTCGAAGATATCCAGATAATCTCTGGATGTTTTTTCGTCTCATTATATGATGAATTAAAAATGATAAAAATTAGCAATTTCCTATGATGTTAATCAAACAGTCAGCTAATCTTAATTAGTTAATTGCTGATTTAATTGTTGGTGATTTATTTTGATCATTAAATTTGGGCAATAATTGCATCATTTTTAATATTCTTCATCATTTTGTAAAAAAAAAAATATCCTTCTTAAGAAAATCCTTCTTAAGAGAAATATCAACAAATATTTCGCAAAATTTAGTATTCCTTTTGTAAAAATTTGAATCTGGGAAATTTTCCCATTGTTTACCTTCAAAAAATATGTATAATAATAAGTAAGTATTATAAATATTTCTTTCCTTTTTTTTTGTTGCTGTTCATATTTTTTACATAAGTTATTTCCCAAAGTTTTATTTTTTATTTTTTTTTTCAAATTTATTACTAAATTCAAATAATAAAATTAGGATAATTTGTCTGAGAATCATAGTATTGCAATTATATCTATAAAAGATGTCATATAAAGCATATTATTCTTTTGTTTATCTAATTAAATTTATATCATAAACAACATAGTGATAATGTAAGTAGAATCTAACCAATAGTATGAAATGTATTTATCGGTGATAGATGATATGATAGAGGCGACAGTAATAGATAATTTCTTAGTTCTTGAGAATTGAGTTTATTTTTTTTTTTTTTTTTTTTTTAAGTTACTCTTTCTAGATGAAATCATAGTAATTTTTGATAGATGAAAATAACGCTACATTGACTATTATAAATTTTATCAGTTTGGAATTTCAAAAAATCGTGCAAGAGAAATCATTGTAATTATAATTATAGCATTTAAATTTTACTGCTCAAAGATGAGATTGAATATGTTTGGGGAAAATTTAATTCATTTTGCATAACTAAAATATATATGATAAACTTTCTAATCATTTTTCCATGTTAATCTTTTTTTATCTGGAAGTTTTCAGAAACATTATTAGGAATTGATTTGGGCAAGATTTTGTTGAAAAAAAGTTGAATCAAATATTTTATGATTTTCTCACATCTCAAATGTAATGCTAAAAATTCATTTTAATATTTATTTTTTTTTTAATAAAAATTTCAACAAATTTTAAACAAAAATTAATTCGGAATCTGTTGCTGAGAATTAATGCTTTTTAATTTGTTTAACTTTTAATCAATTTTTAAATTAATATCACTTAAATTATTGCTATCATTTCTGTGCATTAATAATGATAGAAATTCATCATATTAAATATGCCTAATATTCAAATTCGCATTTTTTTATTTTACTTTTAGTAGCTAGCAAACCTTTGCATATATTTTTTATCTTATTTTGATAAAGAAAAAGAATTTAAATCAAATATTTTCGTTATTACTATCATTTTTAATCATTAATGAAAATAGAAATCAAAAGTAAATATGAAACAGTTAACGTTTCATATTTATCATGATTAATTAGCTTTAATGACAATTTTTTTTTCAACCTTTCCATTCTTATGTATCGTTATTTTTATGTGTTGTCATATCTTTTAAAAAATATTCAATAGAATGATCTGAAATGATTTTTTATTTTGAGTTTATTAAACAAATTATTTGCAAATGGAGAGAAGGCTAAATATACGGAAATATGAAGTTGACTTTCATAATTTCGAACAATTTTCCGATTATCAATTTTCCACGAGATAATTGATTTATCACAATAAACGATATGTTAATCAATGATAGGAATGGATAATTAATTAATCCGATAACAAATATTTCTAAAAAATTATAAATTTACAACTAGAAATTTATGAGAATATTATTTATTGTAATAGAAAGGATAAAGTTTAATACTAATATAATATAATAAATTTTTGAATATATTTTCAAGTTTAATTTAAAATTAATGATTATTGAAGTGATAAATGCTGATGATGATAAAGTATCATTTGAAACTGTCCTCCACTTAATTCTATTATTAAATTTTTTTATTTGGAAATATTTTTCTAAAAAACTATTTAATACATGCGATATCCTTTTTTTTTGCTCCCTTTTATGATAAATATGACAACTTTCCGATCATCAATTTTCCACGGGATAATTGATTTATCACAATAAACGATATGTTAATCAATGATAGGAATGGATAAGTTATCCTGAGAAAAAAAAAACAGGATAGCCTGATATAGATCAGGTATATATAGAACAGTGATATGTTTTCCTGATAATTCGTGAAAAGAAATGTAATGATTCATGCAAATAGCAATAGTAATGATAATTAAAATTATGCTATTTACTCATTAGGAGAAATAATACAAAATAAATTATTAAATTAATTAATTAATTATAAACAGTTGCAAATTAATAAGTGAACAATTTGATTGAGGAAAAATGCCAAATAATAAATTAAAAAATCGATCTTTTATAGCAAATAGAATAAGTAAATGCTAATATTTTTGCTAGAAATGAGTTATCAAAAAATAATGATAATGATAATGAAGTGATTATCTTATGCATCAATCAATAGGAATAGTAATTGTTAATTATAAAAATTCATATTTTAAAATACATAATATTCAGTCGAAAAAGTTGTCTCTTTTTCTAGATATATTTATATTATATATAAATATATGAGTATAATTTGATGATATCATATCACACACAGTAAGATAAGCAATAGCTTATTTAGAGAGATGATGAATATTTTTAATTTTTAACAGAAGAATTTCAAAAAAAGTTTTCTCCTATCTGCTATATTATATGATCAAAAAATATGCAAATATATATCCTCATCCCTAATTTTATTATTATTGTGATAATTTAGAAAGATTTAAACAGATAATAAAAGCTATCATTAATTATATTCATGATTATCTTATCATTTTTATTATACGATTTAAGCTGCTGAAATGAGAATAATTTTAAATTCCAAATATTTATAACTTTGATAATATATACTTAATTATCTATAAGTTTATAAAAAGCACTCTAAAATGATAGATATTAATAGTAATTTAGCTTATCATAAAAAGTAATGATAACCTTTATATGATAAGATTAAAAGAAAAGAATAGTTTGTTAACACTTACTTGAACACACGATAAGATCTTTTCTGTTAAATGTCATGATAATATTTGTAAAATGAAATAAACTATTCTTTTATCAAATATATATATGTACGCATACATACCCCACACATACATACATATACATACATACATACACACACACACACACACACACGCACACACACACAGACATATAAACACACACCATAGATTCAGTAAACATGAAATGTTGTGACACCGTTAAATTATCGTCATCATCATCATCACCATCATTATCATCATCATCATCATCATTATCATTATTGTCATCATTATCATCAATGTGACTTGGGATGGAAAAATAGGACAAAAAGTGGGAGAAGGTGAAATGATAGGAATTATGAAATATTTCATATTTAAAAAGGTAAAGATGGATTGATTGAAATAGGGGGAATGAATTATTAATGTTACTTTGGAATGTGATTATATTTGAAATAAAAAGATTAGCAAATGATAGTGAATGATAGTGATATGATAAATAAGAAGATAATGTTGTAAATGAGTACATCAGTAAATATATTACTATGATAAATAATGATAAGATGTAAATTTCAATCTTATATTTCTCATATTATCTGGTTCTTTTTTTTTTTGTGATAAAATTTCAATCAATAATACTATTGCGCTAAACGAATGAATAAATGTTACTATCATTTTTCTTTTTAGATTTTTCTTTTAAAATTTATAAAAATTTTAAAGGAAATTTTAGTCAAAGTATTATTATATTGATGAATGCAAAGTTTGTGGAAGGAATTGATTTATTACGAGATAATAATGTGACACAATTTGAAAAGCTAATAAAGCAATTTCCACAATTACTTGATATTCGACGACGTGGACGCTCCTTACTTACCTACGCCTTACTTTATGATCGTTTACGTGCGCTACAAATTATCGTAAAGTTTGATTTTTACTTATCAACAACATAATTTTTTAATCGAATAAAATATCTAAAAAATTTTGTAATAATTTAATGAAAATTCATTATGCCTTATTGAAGGAAATGATAAAAATAAATTTTGCAATGATTCGTAGTATTATTTTAATTAATAATGATTGTTAATCAATCGTAGATATTTTCATTATCACTTCTTTCTTTTTTCCAGACGATCATTATCATCATTTGATGGTGAAGAAAATCCCGAAAGTGCATTACATTGGGTTGCAAAATTTGATGCACGTAAATGTTGCAAATATTTGCTAGGTTTACCTCAACAATACTCTGAAATACCACGGATTGTGATGAAAAATAATCGACAAATTACACCTATTCATCTTGCAGCACATTATGGTCATGTGAAAATTTTAAAAGTATAATTTTATTATGAAATATTTTAATTTCGAAATATTAATCCATTTCAAATTTTTAAAATATGATTAACTATTGTAAAAGAATCTAAAAACAAAAAAACTGCTAACAAAAAACAGTAAAATATTACAGCATATATTGCATTTAATAATTTTTCGATTTTTAATATTAGAAAATTTTTTAAATAATTGGAAATTATTAGATGAATTTAATATAAGTAATTAAAAAACGAATAAAAAATTTTTTAAATAGTCGGAAAGCTTTAAATGAATTTAATACAAGTAATTAAAAAACGAAAATATCCAATGATAATGATTTATATTCTAAAAAATATTTTAAATAAATTATACGTAATTTTTTTCTATCTTATATAATTTTTTTTTAGAATCAAATATTTTATACAAATTATACATCAGATGCATCGCTAGATAATCAGATTTACTACAAAATTTTTAATTTTTCAATTTAATTCCAATTAATTATTTTGTACGATGGCCATATCGATTTTTATATCAAATTTAGTGTAAAGTTTTATTTTTCTGCAGAAGCATATCTATTTTTTTTTTTGTTTTATTTTGTCCTTGATTTGATTTTAAGAAACTTAATATTATTTAAATATTTTATATAAATTATGAAATACAATAGACTGATTGAAGATTGAATTTATATTTTATCATTTTTTTTTTTTTTTTTTTTTTGTAATTTCCAGATGTTACTTCAATCTATTATATTGGATAGTGAAAACTTTTATCAAATGGTAAATGATAATTTTGGTCGATCACCGTTACATTATGCTGCATGTACCGCAAGATTGGAATGTTGTGAGATATTGCTCGATGAAAAACTTGGATTACCGGTGGATCAAAAAGATCGGGATGGTCATACACCATTAATGTGTGCTGCTGCTAGTTGTTATCCAGATGGTTTAAATTCATTTTTTAATAATTTGAAAAAGCAAAAACGAAGGATGAAACATTTATTTTTATTTTTAAAAATATAAACAGAAAAAGACATTTTATTTGTCAAATAAATATTTATAAAATAAAAGAAATTGAAATTTTTCTTTTCTCAAAATTTCTATATTTAACATTTAAATGATAAAATTTTAAAGAAAAAGAAGAGAAAAAAGCAAAAAAATGATATGAAATTGCTTTGCTAGATGAATGATATTTTTTACTCAACTTAATTCTCATTCATTTTAAATTCAAAATATTTTTTATATAATTAATTTCTCATTCAATTTAAATTCAAAATACTTTTTATATAATTAATTTCTCATTCAATTTAAATTCAAAATACTTTTTATATGACTAATTTCTCATTCATTTTAAATTAAAATGAATGAAATTTAAGCTTGAAACTTTTTTTGTGTAATTTATTATTATAAAATAAATTTATTATTAATATAAAAAAAAATTTGTTACAGAATTTGTGAAATTTTAAATTTTACTAATTTTTTTTTGTTTCTTTGCTTATAGCATCAGAAGTTGTACGTCTGTTGGGAAGTCGAAAGATAAATTCGGTAACAGCTCGTGATAATGATGGTCGTACGGCGCTACATTTGGCGGTAATTGCTCAAAATACGGTTATTGTTGATATTTTGCTGAACTATTGGAATGTCCGGCAGAGGTCATTCATTCATCTTATAGATTTTTCCTTTACAATCAATTAATTCATAATTTGTTAGTTGCGAAATTTTATAAAAGAAAAAAAAACTTTCGTTCTAAAAGCTATTCAATTTTGTAGAAAAATATTATAATCTTTCTCATTATCATTTTTGCTAAAGCTTATCAGTTAGTTGATAAATTATTTTAGGTTTAATTATGCTTATTTTTAATTATGGTTTTCAATTATAGTACTATCTCTTATACTTAAAAATTTTATTCTTTTTTATCAAATCAAATAATAAAATACCAAAATTTGAATTTAAACTTTCTCAAATGATTAATAATTTGAGAAATACGATAAGTTAAATTTCACAAAAAAAAAATTTTCAAAATAAACTTTTTAAAAAAATTCTACGAAATTTCTTTTTTTTTTTAAATAACAAAATTTGAAATTCTAGACATTTGATAATGATGCTCGTACACCGTTACACTATGCAGCAAAAAATGGTCTCGATGAAGTGGTCAAGAAATTACTAGCCGCAAAAGCTCGAAATGCTACCCGTGATTGTTTTGGTATTTCACCAGCACATTATGCTGTACAAGGTGGTCATCGTAATGTTGTTGATCGATTAATGCTATCTGCTGGTCGAATGGTCATTTCTTATAAATTTTTTTTATTAAATCTATTAATATTAAGAAAGGAGAAAAAAAAAGCAACAAAATCTCGGATAAACAGAAGGAAGAGAGGAAAAGAAAACAAAAATTTCAGGAACAATATGATAGTGATGGTCGTTCATGTTTTATGTGGTCAGTAATTGCTGATCAAGAATTATTAGTGCAACATTTCTTGCATAATTATCAACCAGATCGTAATCATAAAGATAAATATGGTTATACAGCACTTCATCATGCGGCACATGTTGGAAGTTTACGTTTGGTAAAATTATTAGTGAAAGAAGGATGGAATATTCATGTATGTTTTTTTTATATAATATTTTTATTATAATAATAATAATAATAATAATAATAATATTAATATTAATGTGAAAAAAAAAAGAAGATAATAATAAATTGTTCAGTTTTTATTAAAATTTTTTTTTACGATTAATTCATTGAATATTTCTTCTTAAAAATTTTTGAATTTTAGAATGGATGACTTTTAACATAGACTAATTTATTATTATTATTATTATTATTATTATATTATTATTATTATTATTATTATTATTATTATTATTATTATTATTATTATTATATTATTATTATTATTATTATTATTATTATTATTATTATTATTATTATTATTATTATTATTATTATTATTATTATTATTATTATTATTATTATTATTATTATTATTATTATTATTATTATTATTATTATTATTATTATTATTATTATTATTATTATTATTATTATTATTATTATTATTATTATTATTATTATTATTATTATTATTATTATTATTATTATTATTATTATTATTATTATTATTATTATTATTATTATTATTATTATTATTATTATTATTATTATTATTTATTATTATTATTATTATTATTATTATTATTATTATTATTATTATTATTATTATTATTATTATTATTATTATTATTATTATTATTATTATTATTATTATTATTATTATTATTATTATTATTATTATTATTATTATTATTATTATTATTATTATTATTATTATTATATTATTATTATTATTATTATTATTATTATTATTATTATTATTATTATTATTATTATTATTATTTTATTATTATTATATTATTATTATTATTATTATTATTATTATTATTATTATTATTATTATTATTATTATTATTATTATTATTATTATTATTATTATTATTATTATTATTATTATTATTATTATTATTATTATTATTATTATTATTATTATTATTATTATTATTTATTATTATTATTATTATTATTTTATTATTATTATTATTATTATTATTATTATTATTATTATTATTATTATTATTATTATTATTATTATATTATTATTATTATTATTATTATTATTATTATTATTATTATTATTATTATTATTATTATTATTATTATTATTATTATTATTATTATTATATTATATTATTATTATTATTATTATTATTATTATTATTATTATTATTATTATTATTATTATATTATTATTATTATTATTATTATTATTATTATTATTATTATTATTATTATTATTATTATTATTATATTATTATTATTATTATTATTATTATTATTATATTATTATTATATTATTATTATTATTATTATTATTATTATTATTATTATTATTATATTATTATTATTATTATTATTATTATTATTATTATTATTATTATTATTATTATTATATATATTATTATTATTATTATTATTATTATTATTATTATTATTATTATTATTATTATTATTATTATTATTATTTTATTATTATTATTATTATTATTATTATTATTATTATTATTATTATTATTATTATTATTATTATTATTATTATTATATTATTATTATTATTATTATTATTATTATTATTATTATTATTATTATTATTATTATTATATTATTATTATTATTATTATTATTATTATTATTATTATTATTATTATTATTATTATTATTATTATTATTATTATTATTATTATTATATTATTATTATTATTATTATTATTATATTATTATTATTATTATTATCATCATTAATGAAAAATTGTTCGATTTTTAATAATATTCGAATATCAAATTTAAGATAAATCGAAATCGAAATATTCATTATCATTCCAAATTATATTTATATTAGCAAATTTAGCATAAGATAACTTTTCTCAACTTTTAATAATTATTTGAGTATATATATATAAATTATTGCAGAATTCTTTTAATTTAGGTAAATACAACTTTTAAGTGATAATGATAATAATAGCAACAACAATAATAATAATAATAATAATAGTAATAATAATAATAATAATAATTAGATGATATTAGAAATATTAGGAAGTGGAAAATGCTGGCGCAACATCTCTTCATCTTGCCGCAGCTAAAGGTTTTACAAATGTTGCTCGTTTATTGGTAATGATTGGCGCTAATTGTGAACATACTGATCAACAAGGAAGGTTAGTTTTAGATTTTATGAATTATTTTATTAGAAATAATCGATATAATGTTTGATTAGAAATAATCGATATAATGTTTGATTAGAAATAATCGATATAATGTTTGATTAGAAATAATCGATATAATGTTTGATTAGAAATAATCGATATAATGTTTGATTAGAAATAATCGATATAATGTTTGATTAGAAATAATCGATATAATGTCATCCATAATTGTTTCATCAATCATGTGTATATTCTTTTTTTTTCAAGATTCTGAATTATAATTGTTAGGAAATAAATATGTTGAAACATAGCAAAATTAATTGAATTTTTAATATATTTTTTATAAAAAATTGCTTAATATTCATTTTAAATTGCTTGAGATTTAAAGAGAGATTTAAATTAAATTGCTTAATATTTAAATTGAGATTTAAATTGATTTTAGGATTTAGATTGCCTAAGATTCAAATTGATTTAAATTGATTTGAAGATTTATATTGCTTAAAATTTAAATTGAGATTTAAATTAATTTAAATTGCTTAAGATTCATTTCCTTTTCAAATATATTTTATTTTCTTAATGTTGCATAAATTTTAGAACACCGATATTTTACGCATGTTTGGGCGGACAAGCGCATACATTAAGCGTTATGGTGACGGAATTGAATTGTAAAATAATGCATACTGATAAACTTGGCCGAACTGCATTACATTGTGCTGCATTTGGTGGTTATATTGCATGCATTGAAGTTCTTCTCATGAAAGCCGTTAGTTTATATATTTTTGCTGTTATCAATGATTAAAATCTTGCTGTTATCAGTAATTAAAATCTTAACACAACTAATCGATCATATTCAATCAGTCATATTATTGATCTGCTATATTTCATTTTTTTTTTTGAAAATATTTTGAAATTTAAAAAAAATGGAAAAATTATTGAAATAATTTAAGCATTAAAAAAAATGAAAAATGGAAAAAAAATTTTCTTTAGAATTATTTTTTGATTATTTTATTTATTTGTTGAAAGAAATTGTAACACATATATGAAATAGAATACAAAATATAGATATACGAATAGTTTATATCAGAATTGATAGAGAACTTTTTATTATCAATAAATTTTGTATTTATCAGGATTGTTTGATTCATAAAGAAGATTTGGATCAATTTACACCATTACATATAGCATGTGAAAGAGGTAAATATGATTGTATGAAATATTTATTAAAATGTGGTGCAGCTGTAAATGCACTTGCACGCATTGAAGATTGCACACCGTTAAGTTGTGCTCAAGCTAATGGACATCAGCAGGTAAGATTCAGAAGGTATTTAAAAAAAATAGCTATTCAATTATAGTATATAATTTTTAGATGACAAATGAAATAACTACCAAGCATAATAAGGAGTAGATAATAAATATCAATAAGTAAGATTCAAGAAATACAATGAATAGTTAACAGAAGCAATAGAAGGATTCAAAAGATTCAGAAAATGCAACGGAAAATAAATTCATTGAATGAGATTAATTAATTATAATATGAAATATTGCTAGATATGCTGATTAAAATAGGATTAATAACAGCTATATGAAATATTATCAGTTATGTTCAGAAATCAGAAATCTTAGCTATTGATATTTATTTTTCTTAATAGATATGCTGATTAAAATAGGACGAATAACAGTGATACAAAATATTATCAGTTATGTTTGAAAATTAGGAAGAAACATATTGAGATTCAGAATGAATTTTTCATTTCCCTTCGCTTTCTTTTCATCCTAATTCATTTAAAATAGCAAAAGGGAAAGTTGAAAATTAGCAATTCAAAAGCAAAAATTTTCTCTGAACTAAATAACTTCAAATTTTTGATGTGATTAGGCAGAAATAAAAGTTTTCTGTTGTGAAATTTTTTTTTGGTTAAATCAAAATTAGACATTTTTTCTCTCGAAATATGTATGTAAAAAATATGATTATTAAATATTTCAATCGAACTTTTTTCTTTTTTTTAAGATTGCAAACTATTTATTACGTAATGGTGGATTGTTTCCATATCAGTTACGAAATTTAGCCGCATTAATTATTCAAAAATGGTGGCAAAAACATTTGCGATTGATTGCTGCAAATAAATGATTACAATTAAATGCAATGATATACTTGTGATAATATTGAATAATTGTTGTTATGAAAAAATTATCATTCTCCTGGCTAAAATCTATGATTTATTGAAATGCTGAGATTCATTTAGTATTAAATAAAAATATATCGATGAAATTTTATAATCATACAAACTTATTCTAATTTAAATTCGAGATTATCATAGCATTTAATGATAATGCTATGCTGATAATTTAAAACATTTGACCATATGTTACGACGATATCAATTCATTCTATTCTTAAAATGTTTTTTACAAATTTATAAAAGTTTAATAATTTTATGAAATATTTTTCAAAAATCCAACGGCGTGTTGCTAGTCTTATTACGATAATCGCAAGAATAGTGAGAGTTTGCTAGTCTTATTACGATATCGCAAGAATAGAGTTTGTTAGCCTTATTACGATAATCGCAAGAATAGCGAGAGTTTGCTAGTCTTATTACGATAATCGCAAGAATAGTGAGAGTTTGCTAGTCTTATTACGATATCGCAAGAATAGCTAGAGTTTGCTAGCCTTATTACGATAATCGCAAGAATAGCGAGAGTTTGCTAGTCTTATTACGATAATCGCAAGAATAGCGAGAGTTTGCTAGTCTTATTACGATATCGCAAGAATAGCTAGAGTTTGCTAGCCTTATTACGATAATCGTAAGAATAGCTAGAGTTTGCTAGTCTTATTACGATAATCGCAAGAATAGCGAGAGTTTGCTAGTCTTATTACGATAATCGCAAGAATAGCGGAAGTTTGTTCGGGTTGTTTCTTTTCTGTGCCTACTTTTTAAAACATTAATTAAATTTATTAAATTAATTAATATTATCAGTAATGCTATATGAAAGAAACACAATTAGGGCAATTACACGAATACAATCGTCAAAAAAATTCAGTTTTGATACTTAAATTATCAGAATTTTAATTATCCCAGCAAATTTGTTAAAAATTCTCTCAAGGATCTGAAAATTTTTCGGAAAAGTCTTATCCCCTATCATATCTGCAAAAAACAAAGAAAATAAGTTACCGAAAATTAAAGTCTCCGATCCATGTGCTGATAACGTTGCTTAATTTGACAGATCAAACGAAATAAACGATTGCTTTAACTTGACAGATGAAATATCATATCTTCATGTTAATCTAATCAACTATGAAAATGTAGTAAATACCCACCTGTATTCATATTTCCTATCATTGTACCGTTTTCTAGATTCAGATTGTTTGTTGTTTAATTGATACGAGAAGTTACAAAATTTGACTGTCAAAATCAAAACACAGCAGTCGAAATTTTAGTCTTTGTCATTGGAGCAAATCATATTTTTCCAAAATTTTTTTTCCTAAATTTCAAATTATAATTAACCTTTCTTTTATAATCTTATTTTTAGTGCTTTTATGTGAAGCTAAAACTATCTTTCATAATCATCATTTGCTTATATAGAAGATTTTATGTCAAAATTATAATGATTATTTAAAAAAATTATTATAATAGATCATACCAATTTATAACAATCGCTTATTTGTTTTAGAGGTTATCATGTTTGAAGAATTATTTTAATTTTGGAATTTATTAAATCTTAATCAAAAAGTAAGTTTATTTTTCAGGTATTTTTGTTTTTTTGTTTTTAAATGTAATCATTTAATTTTTATTTTGATTTGCGTTGAATTTTTTTTTTTTTTTTTGTTGATTATTTATTATGCTTTTTTCTTGAATTTGTTTTATTTTATTTTTTTTTGGGATTCTTTCTGAAATTACTTGGTTAGTTGTTTTTTGTATTAAGGATTCTGATTATGGTATTGACATTACGGTACTGATAAGGTCATGTTTTATTTGTTTAGAATATTAAGTTTGATTTTAGTTTTGGCTGTATTAAAATAGGATCATTTATTTGAAATTAATTTAGTATGTAATTTCTTGTTCATTCGTACTTTTTTTGATTATTTTATTGATGTTCGAGAGTAATCAGCTATATTGTTTTAATTTTTAACTCTATTTAAATTTTCAACTTAATTTTAACTCTAATAATATTACTTATTTAATTTCTTTTTTATGTTTTTTTAAAATATTTTACTGTGTTTTTTTCTGCAATATTTAAAATTTGATTTTTGAACTGGATTAGTAATCAGGTAATCAAAGTTTATTAGTTCGAGAATAAAGTTCTGTTTAGGATTTTTCTTTGGAACAAGTGTTTTTTAGTGAGACGTCTTTTTAGATAAATTTTGTTGGTGCATGTATGATTGTTTAGTTTTGATATTATTTGTATCACTATATGTGTAAGAAATTTATTTTTCATTTGTTTACTATTATTAATTTTTTATTTTATTTTTTTTTCGAAATTGGAAAAAAAGTAAATTTTGTGATAAATTTAATAAACAAAATGATGCAAACCATCCGTCAATGGCCTAAAGTAACCTGTCAATAGCTTAAAGTGACCCTTCAATGGCCTAAAGTGAACAAGAGACTAAATAATTGAGTTTTGGACAGGAGACTAAATAATTGAGCTTTTGTATATCTTTAATTGCTTGAGAATGTGTAGCAGAGTTGAAACTGCTCCAAAATTCCAGAATTTAGCATCTCCGCTGAATATTGGCAGCGATAATTGCGCAAATTTATCGTCGATAAAAGGGCAATTTTTGCAACATCTTGTTGTTTAAATTCTTCTTTTAAAATAAATTTTTTTTTTCAATTATTGATTCAAAATCATTTTTATGCGTGTCTAATATGATAATCGCTTCTTTATCTTCAATTATTAAGTTTGGAATACCTTTTTCATCGTCAACCATTCGGGCGTATTTCTTCATCCTTTTTTGTGAGGTGACTATTTCATTGATATAATCCAATCATTTTGTATTGACCGATTCCAAATGACCAATATGTATTTAAAAGCGACGTAGTTTTACTTCGATTATTCTTTCTTTTGTTTCGTACTGTTGGCACAATTCTTCCAATGTTAGCTCTCGATTTGAAGGCGACAAATTCAGGTTTTTGACTTCACTGGGGAGTTCAATTAATTTAATTATTGCTGGCTGCGCGCTTTTCACTAAATCTGTCGTCATGTTCCTAGCTCGTGGCATCACAAACATTGTAGGAAAAATTCTGTCTTGTTAATTGTCGTGAGAAATTGGGCAAATAGTATTTATTAAGTAGTTGAATTAACAAGTTTATACAATATCATGGTTATGATATAGCGAATAAAAAAGGTACTTTTTTAATAAAGCAAAGTAGATGAATAATTTCGATAATCAAAAGGGATAATAGAAGACTTCATTTTGTGAATCCAACCGCCCTCTTGCAAGCAATTTCTTGCAAGCAATGTATATAGTTTTAGATCCCTTTTTGGTAGGTGGTAGTTAATGGTACAGTTGTGATTATAAGAGGAAGGAGCTTTGTTCGGGTGTGGATATGGCTTATAGACAAAGCATACAATTTGAGTTTACATCTTACATAATACAGGAAAAATGCACGTACACTTTACACCCATGCATGCTGAACCAGCAGAAAGAAATCACTGTATTCTCTTTCGATTTTTTCCGACACCATTCGCAGAAATGATCAAGACCGGAATCCAAACAATAGAAAGGATATTTCGTCAATTAGAAGCTATTGGAGAGGATTTAGAAAAATCCAGCATTATCATTGAAAACAGATTGCGAACCTATCTAATACATCCATATAGGATAATGTCAGCAAATAAAAATGATCCATTGGTAGTAACTAGAACAGAGCGTAGCTAATAATCATTTGTTATATCATTTTTTGGGAAGTCGTTGTTTCGGCAGCAACAGCATACAACGATAATGACGAATCTGAATCTCAAGAAGCATGACAACATACACATCCATGATGGCAAATCGGATTCTCAAATAGTTTATTGCAAAATTAGTGAATTCCGATTTTCGATCAATATAATAAATTTTCGATTAATTAGAGCGCAGTAACAATTCTGTAATTCATTTGGAAATGCTTATTCTAAACAATATTTTTTCGTCTAAAACATTTATTCTAAAAAAAATTGTAGAATTATGATTGTGGTAAAGATTCTATTATTTTACCATTCGATTTTCTCCACTTTAATATATAAGAATTTATTACCAAAGAAACACATATGACTGGAATATAATTTGAAAAAAAACTGCATTATTTTTAGTCTGTTTCACATACTCTCAAAAAATAAAATAAATGAATATTGGACAATTAACCATATAATATTTTGAGATTAGGAATTTTAGCAAGATATTGTAATTACGATCAAAGACATCGTAGATTAGATATTCGGTAGGTAAAATGTGATTATGTAGGAATTCTTATTTACAAGGTTCAGCATTACATGTTCACTTTTTTATTGATTCATGCAAAATAGTTGAAGCCATCCCGTGACAGTTCAAAGATAAAGTTGGTCGAGATTATTTGTACTTAACTGACTAACGATGAAGGCATATACTGAAAAACATAACTTTCAAATATGATATCATCGACCATTTTCTGCAAATAATTACTTATTTGATGGGCTTATTTCAATTTATCTATCTTTTATTTTTTAAAATCTGTCCATAATAAATGTTAGAAGATGGAATATGAGATTTTCATTGAGACATTCGAAATTTTGGAATTCAATAACAAAGTCATCTATATTTCTTTGTTGAAGTTCAGATGCTTTTACAATAATATTATTTAAATGCGCTGCGCAATCAATGTGCACCGTATTGAAAGTGACGTGCAATCAGTGCGCACTATATTGAGAAAAGTGCTGTATCGTATTGAAAGTGCACATTTATACATCTTTTCTTTGTCTTTCTGGTCATCACTGATTAGTAAGCTGTTTAATGTTGGCATCGTTGTGAGTTAGAATTGAAAGAAATTAGCAGGAATATTTCGATTGCCATTGAATGCTACCTGTCTGGTCTGATTGAAAAGTTTCTGAATGAGTAATTGGTTTAAATGTTAAGTCTGTCTATTCGTCCGTTTCTATTGGTAGTAAAAACTACTTTCTAAGAAAATGGTTGGGAATCATATCTTCTGGAATTTTTTGGAAGTCGTTGGTTCAGCAGCGACAATATACATCAACAAAGACAGTATCGGGAGAACCGAAAATATTTATAACTATAAATAAAATACTGTATTTCTAAATAATTACGTAATCAAAATTTCTTCATCATTTTTATAGATGTAAATGATTGTCTACAGTTTTAACAATTCCATTTATCATTTCTTTGTTAAAAATATTTTCATTTCTGTTACATTGTTAATGTTCATCTAAATATGCTTTTCTCATCTCAAAGGAAAATAATCTAAATATTCTATTCAATTTTATATCCTCTGATTCCATTTATCATCTCTTCATAAATGTGTTTAGCACGGAAGGTTAACTTTACTGATTTTTCTTCCGCACTGATTCTTGCGATAAACGAAGTAAGCACTGAGTCAGCTTTCTCCTTACATATAACAAAATAATCAAAGTATTGACAGCTTATTTACCTTAGCGTATTAGTGTGGATGCTATTTTCACCTTCGATTAATTTGGCATATTGTACGTGTATATATAATCAGTAATGATATATTATATCATTTATATATTGATATGAAAATGTCCCAATTGGGAATAATAGATTAGTACGGAAAATATCTCGATGTAATTTTTTAAAATATAATTCATAATTTAACAGAAATAAATAATTCACATTTAACAGATTTTTAAAAATTGGAAAAAAAATTATATTTCTGTCAAACAAATTAAAAAAGTAAATATACAAAAGATGTCTATTTGTTTATTTATTTATACTTTCAAAAAATGTTTGTGAATTATACACTTATATGTTTATATTTGATGAAAAACAAAAAACATATATTACAAATGTGCATTTGCAATACATGCACACTGATTGCACGGTACTTTCAGTACGAGTGAAATAAGCCCATTAAATAAATAATTATTTGCAGAAAATGGTCGATGATATCATGTTATGTTTCTCAATATGTGCCTTCACTGTTAGTCAGTTAAGTACAAATAATCTCGACTAACTTTTTCTTTGAACTGTCAGGGTAGCTTCGATTATTTTGCATAAACCAATAAGAAAGTCTAATTCTGAATCTTGTAAATAGGAATTCCTGTATATAATCACATTTTACTTATCGAATATTTAATCTACGATACTTTGATCATAATTACAATATCTTGCTAAAATTCCTAGTCTCAAAATATTATATGTTAATTGTCATTTATTTTATTTTTTGAGAGTACGTGAAACAGACTAAAAATAATGCAGTTTTTTTTCAAATTATATTCCAGTCATATGTGTTTCTTTGGTAATAAATTCTTATATATTAAATGGAGAAAATCGAATGGTAAAATAATAGAATCTTTACCACAATCATAATTCTACAATTTTTTTTAGAATAAATGTTTTAGACGAAAAAATATTGTTTAGAATAAGCATTTCCAAATGAATTACAGAATTGTTACTGCGCTCTAATTAATCGAAAATTTATTATATTGATCGAAAATCGGAATTCACTAATTTTGCAATAAACTATTTGAGAATCCGATTTGCCATCATGGATGTGTATGTTGTCATGCTTCTTGAGATTCAGATTCGTCATTATCGTTGTATGCTGTCGCTGCCGAAACAACGACTTCCCAAAAAATGATAGAACAAATGATTAGCTACGCTCTGTTCTAGTTATTACCAATGGAAACTATCGAACATACAGACTTGACAATTAGGCTAATCATTCATTGAGATAGACCAAACAAACCAGACAGGTAGTAACTAGTTGGGTACGTTATTTTTACCACAAATATCTGTTTTTATCTATTCTTTTCATTTTTTCAGCGATGCTAATATTAGACAGTTTATTTTATTATTCAGTTATAGAGTAGAATTAATAATGAAAATCTTTCCTTTCATATAAAACAGCGTTGTTTTTAGATCAATATGAATATTATAATGACTTTTTTGAATAATCTGGCATAGAATCTTCGAGAGACTAAACTATGATTACGAAAGATATTTTTAGCGATTTCATAAAAGTCATAAGAATAAAATTAATAGCAGAGGTGAGCCACAATTTGAAAATTTAGAAAAAATTAATTTTGAAAAGATATGACATAAGAGAAGTGCAGAGTTTCGGTTGCTTTTGCCTGAAAAAAAAAATTCTGGATCATCGTGCATCAGTAAAACAATAAACGATCCGATATTGATTCCATATATGACAAAGAAGGTTTATCGGTGATAATAATGCGAAGTATCAAAAAATTAGCTTAAAATTAGCTGTACTATTATATTGTTGCGAAGAGATTTATGTGTATTTTTAGTCTCGCGAAATTGAAATTCGCAACACTCCCAAAAGAGGGGGGAAGAAAAGGAGATGTTAATATGAAGCTTTAACTAAGTTTTCAGGTATATAGCCAGAGAGAATTAAGATTTGTATTTAGAACTTGTTCTTCCTTGTCTAAAGTGGGTGCACCTAAAGGATTTGTAGGAAGAACAACAATATCTCTTTGGTTTGAATTTCATTTGGGTTAAGAGCAAATTAAAGATTGGAGCCACAAGAAGTTCGATCTAAGAACAACCAATATAACTAACATTGCAATAATAATTATACAGAGAGTTAATAATTGCCAATGGTGTGTGACACCTTTAAGTTTGCTTTGAATCGAATGAATCACTTGATCGAATTCGTTTCCTAATTGATTCGCCAGTTCTTCTCCTTGTTCGCAAATCTCTTGCCAAAGGGAAACATCATTTGGTTGTTGGGTATCGAAATTGTGGTGTCGTGATTACGAAATAAGAGTTCTAATCCAGCTTCAATTCTTTCAATTTCAAATTTATTTATTAAACCTCCTTTAAATTCAATATTTTGAATTGTTACCATGCTATTCTTACAAGGTGCTATAATTAAATTCCCATGTACTCTCTTGTCTATCACGTCATTTCTTTGCAGGATTAGCCTTGTTGCGAGGGCTGGATGTTTGACAGATAACAATTTGATATAAAATAATAAGTTGTTTCTGTTTTGGCAGCTTTTACGATATGATTCCTGGAGTTGTTGTAAAATTTCTCGTTTCAACGAATCGAAGACATATTGAAATTTCGCATTATTCTGATCGAATAAATTCTTCCGATACTACGTCATCAAGCATGAAATCATCACTAGTTTCTTTGTTGCATCCTTCTTTATCTTCTTAGTGAGGGTTTCTTTATTACTATTGTCTTGATCTAGAAACATTTCTCCCTCTTAATTTCTCTGATTATATCTTGGTTTTTGTCCTGGCTTATGAATTGTGGGTTTGATATCGGCATATGCCGACGGGCTTTGACAATTCTTGATTTGTTGAGTCACGTTAACCATATTTGATAAAAATTTCCTGAGTTTTAGGACTGACCAAGGTTTATCTATTTCTTTTTGAGTATTTACCTTGTTCAAAACCTTACTCTCAATCATAGTTTCAATACTCGAGTACTCCAAGTTTTCTCCTAAAGCTTCGAGCTGACGTATTACCCGTTCGACGTTTTCGATAACTCCTATAGAATCCTTTTCATTTCCTTTGATCGATCGGAATTCGTTGTATAGTATTGTTGTTATTGTAGCGGGATTGCCAATTTTTCTCCTTAATTTCTGGATTTCGGGGATTGATTGTGAGTGGACCTCTGCGTTGAAACTGCTCCAGAATTGCCTTCATTGCCGTGGATCTCCGCCGAAAGTGGGTAGAGACAAATAGGGAAGACTGACAGTCGGAATTGAAGAAGTCGTAGTTTTCGCTTCCTTTGTTGACTCCTTTGAGAGTCGTATTAGGGTTTGATCAATTTCTTCTTGATGCACTATTAACGTTATTATCGCTTCCTTGGCCTTATGAAGGATTCGAAACATTCCTTGATCGTCCTTCGCTATTTCTTCGAATTTACTTTCTTTCTCCCTTCTTTTTGTTGTTGCGACGATTTGCTGTGCATAACTGAGCCATTTTTCGTTTGCGGACTCGAGCGTATTGATACAAAGTTGAATTCGTTGTAGCTTGTCTCCAGTATTCTTTTCCTTATTAAGTAAAATTCTTCCTTTCTTGGATGTCGCCTGCACAACGGTGACGTTAACTGTATTGATTTGATTTCGTTGAGTAGATTGATCAACCTTTCTTTTGCAGGTGTGATACTTGCGATGATATTGCTGAACATATCGACCTCACGTCGATGCACCAAAAATTGTTGCGAAGAGATTATGTGTATTTGGGGGTTCTGAAGGTCTGAACAGGAAGATCGATCGCCTATTTGAGTTGATGTTTGTTGGTTTGATGCAACAGAGCGAATTTTGTATTATTAAACTTTATCGTGGTGATACAAGTTGAACAACAAAAATTGATTATTGAGTAAACAAGTAAAGCAAGGAAAGCCAGTCAAACAAAAAAAAGAGGTCGATAGGGAGTAGTTGTCGCAATGCTTTTGGTGACAATCGATCCCGGCTAATACAAGGTTTATATGTATTAGAAGTGGGATGGTCTTCATTAAGCATAAAAACGGTTGTCAATTAACATATAGAAAGAAAATTAGTTACAGTACAAGCATTAGTATAAGCATTATAACAGTAGATGATTGACAGCTTCGATAAAGATGCGTATCTTGACAAAGATATGAATTTAGCTAACCATGGAAGAATGGGAAATAAATTGAGGAAAGAAGAATTAGTTGAATGATTTATGGTGAGAAAATTGTTTAGTTATTCGTTTGGTATTGAGCTATTTGGAGTCTCGCGAAATTGAAATTCGCGATATATTCAACAATCCATTCATCAATTCGAACATTTCACGATAAGAAATGATTACTGATTATTTTTATTTGTTGACATTATCCTATATGGATATATTAGATAGGTTGGCAATCTGCCTTCAATGATAATGCTGGATTTTTCTAAATCCTCTCCAACAGCTTCTAATTGACGAAATATCCTTTCTATTGCTTGGATTCCGGTCTTGATCATTTCTGCGAATGGTGTCGGGAAAAATCGAAAGAGAATACAGTGATTTCTTTCTGCTGGGTTCAGCATGCATGGGTGTAAAGTGTACGTGCATTTTTCCTGTATTATGTAAGATGTAAACTCAAATTGTATGCTTTGTCTATAAGCCATATCCACACCCGAACAAAGCTCCTTCCTCTTATAATCACAACTGTACCATTAACTACCACCTACCAAAAAGGGATCTAAAACTATATACATTGCTTGCAAGAAATTGCTTGCAAGAGGGCGGTTGGATTCACAAAATGAAGTCTTCTATTATCCTTTTGATTATCGAAATTATTCATCTACTTTGCTTTATTAAAAAAGTACCTTTTTTATTCGCTATATCATAACCATGATATTGTATAAACTTGTTAATTCAACTACTTAATAAATACTATTTGCCCAATTTCTCACGACAATTAACAAGACAGAATTTTTCCTACAATGTTTGTGATGCCACGAGCTAGGAACATGACGACAGATTTAGTGAAAAGCGCGCAGCCAGCAATAATTAAATTAATTGAACTCCCCAGTGAAGTCAAAAACCTGAATTTGTCGCCTTCAAATCGAGAGCTAACATTGGAAGAATTGTGCCAACAGTACGAAACAAAAGAAAGAATAATCGAAGTAAAACTACGTCGCTTTTAAATACATATTGGTCATTTGGAATCGCTCAATACAAAATGATTGGATTATATCAATGAAATAGTCACCTCACAAAAAAGGATGAAGAAATACGCCCGAATGGTTGACGATGAAAAAGGTATTCCAAACTTAATAATTGAAGATAAAGAAGCGATTATCATATTAGACCCGCATAAAAAGGATTTTGAATCAATAATTGAAAAAAAAATTTATTTTAAAAGAAGAATTTAAACAACAAGATGTTGCAAAAACAGCCCTTTTATCGACGACAAATTTGCCGCAATTATCGCTGCCAATATTCAGCGGAGATCCTAAATTCTAGAATTTTGGAGCAGTTTCAACTCTGCTAAACATTCTCAACCAAATACAGATATACAAAAGCTCAATTATTTAGTCTTCTGTTTAAAGGGAGAAGCATTAAAGGCCTAAGAGGCTACGGTATTGTACCGGAAAATTACCAGGCTTAAGAAAAGTTTTAGTGGAAAAATTGGATAGACCTTAATTATTAAAAACTCTCTTTATAATGAACTGCATACAATCAAAAGGCATGATCGAGAATGGAAGGCGATAGTCGAAGCAATCGAGAGAATTCTTCGACAACTAGAGGCTATCGGGGAAAAATCTTTAATACTCGAGTACTGAAATATTCATTGAAAAAATGCCAGGATGGTAAAATTTTCCGATATATAAAACGATGAAAACAATTTATCATAACATTAAGAAATGATGAATTTTTTATATGATACTTTGCTTTATGTTCTTATTCAATTTACTGCAACATATATGAAATCCCTTCAATCAATGGTGTCGTTGAAAACACGAAAAAATATTTTTCTTAAATATATTCTGATAGACCATGAAATGATATTTTACGGTACCAGTAAAAGAACACCGGAGTTAAAACAAAAATACAGAGATTCATAAGGGAATTTGTTAGAGATGTATTAAAATATATGTCAACTATTATATTATCATATTAGTTATCATTTCTACGTACTCCAGATATAAGCTTTTACTTTGACACCTGATGACTGACTTTAGAATAGCGTGATGAATCCTAATCAACAACATTATTTGAATGATCAGTCGTGCTTCCCGAGGTTAGTTCTATGGTGTATCGAGCATATTAGGGTCGTTGTTTTCTTTAAATTATATTATCGTTATTAAAATTGTGTTATTAAAATCACTGAATTTAAATCGTTGATCTTGTAACTACTACATTCGTTAATATATTATCAAATTTATCGTAATAAAGGTTTAATTACCCAAATTCGAGGCTCTACCACCGAAAGTTCAAACGGAGAAGACTCAATTTTGTCACGATTGAAGAAAAATCGACGACAAATGGGATATAAAGTATTAATTTTCAATATTGTTATTATACATCTAATATTTGATATTTATTTATTAAATTTGATGAGAATCAGTCTCTGGATATGATCTTGCATGGAGTTTTTTCGAACAACAAATAAAATCTAATTAAAAATCTGAAATTTGGAAAGGACAATGATAAACTATTCAAGCTATAAAGATTTTTCAAAATAAATAAATAAAGAAATTTGCAATTAAGTAATAAAGAAAAGAAATCAGATCGATTTGGAAATTGCAATGAAATATCTGCTTGCACTGTCGAGAAAATAAATAAAAATTTGGAAATAAATAAAAATTTAACATCTAAAGGTTGCCGGTTCAGTTCCTGCTCATAGTATTATCTTAACATGCATTTGCAAAATGCCATGCTAATTCAGGATTTCTCTATTCATGAGAAATTGAATTTCATATATTACAGTAGAATCTGTTAAGTTAAGCAACGTTGGGCTTGGTTAGTACTTGTACGGAGACGGCCTGGGAATCCCAGGTGTTGTAGACACTTTTGTTTTTAGTTGGGAAACTTCACATTGTGCATCGCATTGAAAATGCCGTGCAATCAATATGCATCGTATTGAAAGTGCATATTTGTAATATATCTTTCCTTTGTCTTTCTGGTCATCACTGATTAGTAAGCTGTCTAATGCTGGCGTCATTGTATGCTAAAATTGAAAGAAAGAAGAATTATCTACCTATTTTCCGCGTACTACTTGTCTAGCTTGATTGATCAACTTTATTGAGTGATTGGTTTGAATGTGAAGTCTGTCTGTTCGTCCGTTTCTATTGGTAGTACATAAACACATTTGTTGAATGGATGGAATCATACCACTCCTGGTATTTTTTTGCGAAGTCGTTGTTTCAGCAGCGACAATGTACATCAACAAAGGCAGTATCGGAAAACTGAAAATATTTATAACTATAAATCAAATATTGTACTTCTAAATAATTACGTAATCAAAATTTCTTCATCATTTTAACAGATTTAAATGATTGTCTACAGTTTTAACATTTATCATCTTTTGTTAAAAACATTTTTATTACTGTTACATTGCTAATGTCCGTCTAAATATGCTTTTATCATCTCAAAGGAAACTAATCTAAATATTCTATTCAAGTATTCAGTTTTATATCTTCTGATTCCATTTATCATCTCTTTGTAAAAATTCCTTCTCAATTAGCCTTTTCTTAGTTTTTTCAATATCAATAATAAGTCCTTTGTAATATGCTTTATATAAAGACTAAAAATTCAAAAAGGCAAACAAAAGTAAGTTGGAGCGATATTCACTGACTCTAATTTCTGACAGTTATTTGCTCATGTTGTTTATTAATCCGTCACTGTTTCATTCACTTACGTTTGATTGTTTTATTTACATATGATTCAAAAACAGTTTGATTACTATAGCAACAAGAAATATCCACAACATCGGATTCTCAGGCCATCTCCGATCCAAGTATTAGCCCGGCCTAACGTTGCTTAACAGATTCGAATAAAGTGTCATGTTTTCAACATGGTATTCTTGCAGACATAATCAACTACGAAAATATCCACTAAATTCTCATTTCCAAATGTGCATTAATACGCTCAACGATGGATGGATTATATAATGAAGTGTAAAACACAAAAAAAGAAGGAAGAAAAGGGAAAATACGCCAAATTAATCGAAGGTGAAAATGGCATCTCCAAACTAAAACGCAAAGGTAAATAAGCTGTCAATACTTTGATTATATGTAAGAAGGAAGCTGACTAAGTCAGCTTCTTCGCTTATCGCAAGAATCAGTGCGAAAGAAGAACCAATAAAGTTAACCCATCGAACTATTTAATGATGACCTGAGACATTGGAGAGAATTTTGGAGCAGTTTCGAGTTTTTCAAAAAAAAAAAGATTCAAAAATTGAACTATCTTATCTCTTGCTTAAAAAGTGAAGCTTCACAATTGCTCAGAGATGATATTGCTCCAAAATTATAATGTAATAAAGAAAATTTGGTAAGCCATCTTCAATAAAACGATTTGTCAATAACGAATTGCTTTCCATCCGCAAAAATGATCAAGACTGGGAAAATGCAGTCGAAGCAATCGAAAGGATATTTCGTCAATTAGAAGCTATTTGAGAGGATTTAGAACAATCCAGCATTATCATTGAAAACAGATTGCCAACCTATCTAATACATCCATATAGGATAATGTCAGCAAATAAAAATGATCAATAATCATTTCTTATCGTGAAATGTTCATAGCGAATTAATGAATGGATTGATGAATATATTAGTACAGCTAATTTTAAGCTAATTTTTTGATATTTCGCATTATTATCACCGATAAACCTTCTTTGTCATATATGGAATCAAAATCATTTCTTCAAATATTTTCAAGAAATGAAAAACGTTTTTATTTGCTGAAGACACATGAATAAGTATTATCTACAGTAGAAATTTATTTCATTATATTTATTTACTTATTTTCTACTTAATATCGGATCGTTTACTGTTTTACAGGTGCACGATGTTCCAGAATTTTTTCAGACAAAAGCAACCGAAACTCTGCACTTCTCTTAGGAACATGTCATATCTTTTCAAAACTAATTTTTTCTAAATTTTAAGTTATATCTTACCTTTGCTATTAATTTTATTCTTAAGATTTTTATGAAATCGCTAAAAATATCTTTCGTAAGCATAGTTTAGTCTCTCGAAGATTCTATACCAAATTTACAGATTATTCAAAAAAGTCATTATAATAGATCATATTGATCTAAAAATAACGCTATTTTATTTGAAAGGAAAGATTTTCATTATTAATTCTACTCTATAACTGAATAATAAATTATCTGATATTGGCATCGCTGATAAAATGAGAATAAGTAAGAAGGACTAATAAACTAGTAAATTGGTAAGATGGCCAACTAGTTACTACCTGACTGATTTGTTTGGTCTGTCCTAATGAATGATTGGCCTAATTGTTAAGTCTGTATGTTCGATAGTTCCCATTGGTAGTTACTAATGATGATCGCAGCTGATAATCATTTGCTCTATCATTTTTTGGAAAGTCGTTGTTCCAGCAACGACAATATAGATTCATTATAGCAAGTAATTGAATCTCAAGAAACACATTGGAAAAATTGTGAATTCTGATTACGATCAATTTAATAAATTTTTGATTAATCACTACGCATTAACAATCCTATGATTCATTTGAACAAAAAAAGCTTTTCGCTTAAAACATTTCATCTGAAAAAAATTTTAGAATTATGATTGTGATTTTTAAAGATTTTTTTAATGTGCTATTCGATTCTGTACTTTAACATATCAGAAGAATTTTGATCATCAAGGAAAGGTATGAAAAAAATTGTGACTAGAATGTAATTTGAATAAAACTGCATTATTTTCAGTTTGTTTCATGTATTTTCAAGAAATAAAGGAAATAAATGAGTGTTTGGAGAATTAACGATTTGACATTTTGATTAACAAGATATTATAGATTACGACTACACGATTATGGAATAAATTCTAGGTGGATAGAATAAGATTAGATAAAATTCTTGTTTACTAAGATTCACGATTAGATCTTCGCTTTTTTCATTGGTTCATGGCAAAATAGCTGAAGCCATTCTGTGACAAGTCAAATAAAAAGTTAGTCGAGATTTTTACTTAACTGACTAACAATGAAGGCATAATATTGAGAAGCATAACTTTTAAACATGATATTACCAATTATTTTCTGCAAATAATTACTTATTTGATGGGCTTATTTCAATTTACCTATCTTTTATGTTTAAAAATCTGCCATAACAAATGTAGAAGATGGAATATGAGATTTTCATTGAGACATTCGAAATTTTGGATTTCAATACCAATGTCACCCATAGGTAAATAAGCTGTCAATACGAAGGTAAATAAGCTGTCAATACTTTGATTATTTTGGTTATATGTAAGGAGAAAGCTGACTCAGTGCTTACTTCGTTTATCGCAAGAATCAGTGCGGAAGAAAAATCAGTAAAGTTAACCTTCCGTGCTAAACACATTTATGAAGAGATGATAAATGGAATCAGAGGATATAAAATTGAATAGAATATTTAGATTATTTTCCTTTGAGATGAGAAAAGCATATTTAGATGAACATTAACAATGTAACAGAAATGAAAACATATTTTAACAAAGAAATGATAAATGGAATTGTTAAAACTGTAGACAATCATTTACATCTATAAAAATGATGAAGAAATTTTTTACGTAATTATTTAGAAATACAGTATTTTATTTATAGTTATAAATATTTTCGGTTCTCCCGATACTGTCTTTGTTGATGTATATTGTCGCTGCTGAACCAACGACTTCCAAAAAATTCCAGAAGATATGATTCCCAACCATTTTCTTAGAAAGTAGTTTTTACTACCAATAGAAACGGACGAATAGACAGACTTAACATTTAAACCAATTACTCATTCAGAAACTTTTCAATCAGACCAGACAGGTAGCATTCAATGGCAATCGAAATATTCCTGCTAATTTCTTTCCAATTCTAACTCACAACGATGCCAACATTAAACAGCTTACTAATCAGTGATGACCAGAAAGACAAAGAAAAGATGTATATAAATGTGCACTTTCAATACGATACAGCACTTTTCTCAATATAGTGCGCACTGATTGCACGTCACTTTCAATACGGTGCACATTGATTGCGCAGCGCATTTAAATAATATTATTGTAAAAGCATCTGAACTTCAACAAAGAAATATAGATGACTTTGTTATTGAATTCCAAAATTTCGAATGTCTCAATGAAAATCTCATATTCCATCTTCTAACATTTATTATGGACAGATTTTAAAAAATAAAAGATAGATAAATTGAAATAAGCCCATCAAATAAGTAATTATTTGCAGAAAATGGTCGATGATATCATATTTGAAAGTTATGTTTTTCAGTATATGCCTTCATCGTTAGTCAGTTAAGTACAAATAATCTCGACCAACTTTATCTTTGAACTGTCACGGGATGGCTTCAACTATTTTGCATGAATCAATAAAAAAGTGAACATGTAATGCTGAACCTTGTAAATAAGAATTCCTACATAATCACATTTTACCTACCGAATATCTAATCTACGATGTCTTTGATCGTAATTACAATATCTTGCTAAAATTCCTAATCTCAAAATATTATATGGTTAATTGTCCAATATTCATTTATTTTATTTTTTGAGAGTATGTGAAACAGACTAAAAATAATGCAGTTTTTTTTCAAATTATATTCCAGTCATATGTGTTTCTTTGGTAATAAATTCTTATATATTAAAGTGGAGAAAATCGAATGGTAAAATAATAGAATCTTTACCACAATCATAATTCTACAATTTTTTTTAGAATAAATGTTTTAGACGAAAAAATATTGTTTAGAATAAGCATTTCCAAATGAATTACAGAATTGTTACTGCGCTCTAATTAATCGAAAATTTATTATATTGATCGAAAATCGGAATTCACTAATTTTGCAATAAACTATTTGAGAATCCGATTTGCCATCATGGATGTGTATGTTGTCATGCTTCTTGAGATTCAGATTCGTCATTATCGTTGTATGCTGTTGCTGCCGAAACAACGACTTCCCAAAAAATGATATAACAAATGATTATTAGCTACGCTCTGTTCTAGTTACTACCAATGGAAACTATCGAACATACAGACTTGACAATTAGGCTAATCATTCACTGAGATAAACCAAACAAACCAGACAGGTAGTAACTATTGGGTACGTTTTTTTCACCACAAATATCCACAAATATCTGTTTTTATTCATTTTTTCAGCGATGCCAATATCAGAAAATTTATTATTCAGTTATAATTAATAATGAAAATCTTTCCTTTCAAATAAAAGAGCGTTGCTTTTAGATCAATATGATCTATTATAATGACTTTTTTGAATAATCTGTAAATTTGGCATAGAATCTTCGAGAGACTAAACTATGCTTACGAAAGATATTTTTAGCGATTTCATAAAAATCTTAAGAATAAAATTAATAGCAAAGGTAAGATATAACTTAAAATTTAGAAAAAATTAGTTTTGAAAAGATATGACATGTTCCTAAGAGAAGTGCAGAGTTTCGGTTGCTTTTGTCTGAAAAAATTCTGGAACATCGTGCACCTGTAAAACAGTAAACGATCCGATATTAAGTAGAAAATAAGTAAGTAAATATAATGAAATAAATTTCTACTGTAGATAATACTTATTCATGTGTCTTCAGCAAATAAAAACATGTTTTTCATTTCTTGAAAATATTTGAAGAAATGATTTTGATTCCATATATGACAAAGAAGGTTTATCGGTGATAATAATGCGAAATATCAAAAAATTAGCTTAAAATTAGCTGTACTAATATATTCATCAATCCATTCATTAATTCGCTATGAACATTTCACGATAAGAAATGATTATTGATCATTTTTATTTGCTGACATTATCCTATATGGATGTATTAGACAAAATAAATAAACAAATTGAAGGAAAATAAATTTCTGCTGTAAACAGTATTTATTTGCTATAAAAAATGAGTATTTTTCATTGTTGAAAATTTCTGCAAATATTATTTGCAGAAATAGAACTTCGTTGAAATTAAAAAAAAAAAAGATAAACAATATCTGCTAGCTGTTTTGATTTATGTAACTTTGCTAGAAATGTGAAATGACGACGAAATTTTCGTATGAAATTTTTGTCTTATAATTTCAAATAAATTTCATTTGTCCTTTCAAATAAACCTATTCCATGATAAATTCGAATTGTTTTACTAGTTTTTAAATCTCAAATCACATCCCTATAAATAAACAATAGGATCTTTTCTATCCTTATAATTTATGTTGTTGTTTGACTTTTTTTTTTTGATTTCATTTACCTTTAAGTGTTAACGCATCAAAAGTAGATGATAAATTCCATAATTTAAAGTATTTGAAATAAATTCATTCTTTAAACTCGCAGATAAAATTACTAAATCAAATAGCAATATAAGCAAAGCAGTTAAAATATGTTTAAATAATTCAAGTTCACTTATAATATAGTCTAAAAATGTATAATTGCGAAATTTTCGAAAGATTCATTTTTAAAATTTTAGAAAAGCTAAAAATTTTAGATCTAGATTTTATAAAGTTTCATAAACCAGATATTATATCATATCGCTTTCTTTTTCACTGATCAAATGAAAATGATAATGATTGAGCAGAATGACATGTAGTAAGTAACTATTGATATTTTCGAATCTTTATAAAGCAAAATAAAATATTTTTTAAATTTGGAAAAAACACACAATATTGCCAGGTTTTCTCACTTTGATCTAATTATCATGATAATATAGTTTTTTTGTTTTCTAAAATTGAAGATTAAGTTTGAAATTTTTGCAATGAATTGAATAAGTCGGTATGCATGTTAATGACAAATTAGTTTTATTATTTCAACTCCAATTTTCCCAACAATTTAATTGTTTCTTGCATTAATTATTAATTTCATTCATTTCAATAATTACAGTTTGCTTGATGGAATTTTAACTTTTGGAAATATTTATGATATAAATAAAAGAAAAATTTGAATATGCTATTCTTTAAATTATAATCGATCGATTGATCGTTGGAAATAATTCGATCACTCTCTAGCATAGCAGTAAATTTCATATGGTAGTAATTTATAATTTCAATAAATCTTCCATTATTCGTTGCTAATTATTAGCAAATATTTTGAAAGAAAAAAAAATTAAAATTACAAATGCAAATCATTCGATTTGGAAGAATATAATTTAATGAATAGGTCAAATAAAATAATATGCATATCATTGAAAGTATATATATATATGCACAATTTAAATAATATAAATTTTTCCTCAAAAATTTTAATTGAAATTCAAATATTGAAATTCTTATAAAACTTCATGGTTGCTGAATGAGCGTTGATTCATACGAATAATCCAGCAATGACAGGAAATATAATGAAAGATTTTTTATTTATCTTCAATCCAAAAAAAAAAACTAGAAATTAGTGAACCGTTAATGATATACTGATTGTCTTCAGTACTAAGCTTATTTTTATACAAAATTTTTAATCGATATAATAGGACTTTTACGATTGAAATTTTCAAAAATTTATTATCATCGGCAATCAATTAGATAAAGATGTAATCACTTAGGTAATGATTTAATTATTTATCAATCAGATAAAGATTTAATTATGAGAATTTGATCTACCTATTATTGACGATTTTACAATTCTATCTGTACAATGAAATTTAGAAAATAATAAAGAAGGATTTGTATTTCCATTTCTACTACAATGTTTATTACAATATTTCTATTACTGTATTTATCAAACGAATATAAATTATTTCTTTTTATGATATAAAATTAATCATTCATATACATATGAATATAGGACAGAAATTCGATATATTCTAACAAAGCATTAAAAATTAATTTCCATAACAATTTTGAAGATAAAAAGATAATGAGTCAAAATTGTGACAGCTGTTAATTTATTATAACTTGTTTCAAAAGACAAACAAATTTTTCATATTGAATAAGCCAGGTGGCTTACCTGTGTGTCATTGGCAAATACTTGCTTCGTCATCAGAAACAACATTTGATATATCATAAAATCGTGTTTTAATTGATATTAATATCGCAACCACCTGTAATACAAATTGAGACTTTCATAAAATATCATTAAAATTTTTGCGCAAAGAATAAATGTATTAAATTTCATTATAAATTTAAAGAACTAAAAGATTAGCATATTTATTTGCTTTCGTTTGAGTTTTTGCATATTTCAGATCAATTATATTTCATTAATTATTGTCAGATATGCAGTTTGACAAACTGATCCATATTAGGCCAAATACAAAACAATAATATCATTACTGAATTTTGAAATGTTGATAACGTGGTGATATGTATTGATAATTAAATTATTTAATCTTCATGAATAATATTTTATAAGAAATTTAAAAATGATTGATGGTAATCTATCTTATTCTATAACTGTTATCAACAATTCCCATAATTAAAACATTTTCTTATTATTATCATCTTTAATAAGTTCTTAGATTAATTCATCAACAAAAAGATTTTTAAAAAAAATTATTGTTACCATCAAAATATTTGATTAATAATATTAGTAATTCGTTTCATATCAATGCAATTAATGTTTTTATTAATTTGAATTTCTTAGAATAACATTTGGCATCATATTTATCTGTTTGATTTGGTAGTTTTTTTTTTTCAGCAATCTGTTAATTGCTTATGTGGAAATCCGGGTTAGATAATGCGATTATTTCAGAAATGATCAATCATAGCATCACAATTGCAATTTATTTTTCTGCAGTTAAATACAACATAAATTTAGATATCGATCATTTACTCCTTATATTTGACATTTTTAGAAATCAAAATTTGAAAAAGTTCTGAAAGTTTCATAAAATCTGCAAACTTTTTACGCTTAATCTTATCTGTTCACCTCTTAATTCCTGATATCGTGACACTTTCTTACAGTAGAATTTGATAAATGATATACATTCAATTTTCTTTTTCCTATACGGTAGCATGAAGCTAATATTAATCAAATGTAAATATTAAATAGTGTTAAAGTATCGCTCTATTTCAGATATAAATTATTTCAATAATGCGTTTCTTGATTGTTATCATTTCAGTTTGCATTGGTTTCGTTTTTGGCGAAGGTATGTATGCTTTCTACATTATATTTTTATAGTATTTTACCGTATTTAACAGTATGCAAAAATTTCATTCATTAAGAATGGTAATATGATTAGGTATAATGATATCTTCCTAATTATTATAATTTCAATTTCCATTGGTTTCGTTTTTGGAAATGGTAGATATGCTTTCTACAGAATGCTTTTGTAGCATTTTACCGTATTTTACAGTGTGCAAAAATTTTATTCATTAAAAATGATGATATAATGAGGAATAATGATTTCTTTCTAAATAGAATATGCTCAGTTTCATTAATTAGCTCAATTCATCAATTTTTTTTTTGGAGCACTTCATCTTCATCATATTTATTTTATAAAATTAAAAGAATTTATTCAATCTATTAATGATTTTAAATTATTATTAATTAACGAAAATAGATAAATAAATTTAGAATAAAATAATATAATGAATATAAAGGATGCTAAGAAATATTAGTTTTAATTTTTTTTAAATAATTCTACTTTGTATTTATTATTTCACAAAAAGAATTTATCAAAAATAATTTCGTTCAGATTGCGAAGATAAATGGAAGGATTGCAGAAAAGTTGCATTAAACGGAGATTGTCGTCAATATCCGCAATATGCTAAACGTTATTGCGCCTATAGTTGCGGAATATGTGATCGGACAGGTATGATCGTTATGTTTATGAAATTAAATGTTAAAGCAAATTCTTTATACTATAAGAATTAGAGTAAAATGAAGTTTTAATAGCTCTTTGTGAAAAAAAAGATGTCTATTATTATTAATTAATGTAATTTATTAATTTCATACTGCATTATTTCGTAATTTAAGGAAGTTTGTTGAGGAAATGCAGTTTTGATGATTTCAAGTTATCAATTATTATTGATAAAGATGGATGAAATAAAAATATAAATAAATTAGAATAAATGTTTGAAAAATGCTAAAAGAAAAAAGTTCAAATTTTTTTAAACAATTTTGATTTATATTTGTTGTTTCATAATAAGAAAATGATCGAAAATACTTGAATGAAAATTGTTCAGAATGTATTGATAAATGGAAGAATTGTACGGAAATTTTGCGACATGGATATTGCTCGCATTCTAGTGAAAGTTGCGCGTCTACTTGCGGAAAATGCAATCCGCTAAGCGTAATAGAACATAACGGTTTCTTTCAGAACATTGTTAAACAACTCAGTTCATTAATTTTTGATAACAAATTTCATACTACATTTATAAGACTGAATGAGACAATTTGCGATTTGTCGTAAAAATATCAATGAATTTCGCATGTAGTAATTGACAAAGATGAATGGAACAAAAATTGGAGTTATCAAAAAAATCAAATAATCAAAATTCTTTTAAACAATTCCGCTTTGTATTTTATTATTTCTGAAAATGATTTTCATCGAAATCGAAAATTCTCTGAATTTTTCAGATTGCAAAGATAAATGGAAAAATTGCAGAAAAGTTGCATTAAACGGAGACTGTCGTCAATATCCGCAATATGCTAAACGTTATTGCGCCTATAGTTGCGGAATATGCGATCTGACAAGTAAAGCCTTTCAATTGTAAAATATTGCTGAGCCATTAAATTTATTAAAACTATTTTATCCAATTTTAAATCATATTTTTTTATTGATAAAATCATTTTGCTTAAATATTATCTGTTCAAATTATATGAGCATTTTCATGTTATTTATTTTGATCATTTAGTAGATAAATACGAAGGAGCAAACTAAAGTTTTATTTATATATTTTGTATTTTTTAATACGAAATATAGTCCTATAAATCTTTCGTATTGCCAGGATAATAGTCGGAAAACTTATTCCGGAAAAAATGGATCAAAAAAAAATGGTAGTTTCGATGAGAATCATTTTGGCAGAAAATATTTGCGATATCGAGATTACATCAACAAATCCTATTATTTCATCTTTTCCATGAATACGAGAAAGCTAATCATATTTTCCAAAGAATCCAAGATTTCTTAATTTCCTTTCAAATATTTATTCATTTTAGATGTAAATGTGTGAATAAAAACAAAGCATAAGTTATCATTGAAAATGTTGAAATACTAAGTAATAAATATCTCAATTTTTATTATTGAATTGTTTCAAATTTCAACAAATTGTAACTTAGTTGATAAATAAATTATCACAGAGATTGGTCCGGATAAACACAAAAATTTAACGGAGTAAAAATTTAAGGAATGCTTATAAAATTAATCCAATATTTTGCTAAATTTAAAAATATAGATGTGATTTTAAAATAAATTATTTCAAAGAAATACATCTAAGAACTAAGAAAAAACTTTACAAAGAATTATTTTAAATAAATGCATAAAATGAAATTTAAAACAGAAAATTTAATTTGATTTAATTAAAAAAATATGATTATCAGTTTAAAGTGGAATCATGATATCTGAAGGAATCAATATGTTCGTCTGATAATTATTTCAAAATGATAAAACAACTAAAAATATACTGAAATCTAATAAATGGTTATTTAAAATAATCAGAAATAATTACTGAAAGTGAAAAAGGAATGGAATAATGTAAATCCGAAAATTCAATGATAACTTAAAAACAGAAATAATTTAGACGAAAACAAGAAATTAATGAAATTTTATTCTAATCATACGATATGTTTAAAAGAATCAAAAAGTTACGAAGCAAAAAAATCGGTAAAAAACTTTTTAATTAAATTTGCATTATGCAGTAAAATTTACCTCATATAAAATGCTCATATTTATAAATTATATTCGACCGACAAAATAAACTATTTTGAAATGCTTCCTGAAATTATCGTTCGTTTTTTGAAAAAATTTTTTTTTACTTTTTTCTATTTTGTTTATTTATTTTTTTTTTATTTGAAAAATTTTTATTGAAATATTTAGGATGAAAAAAAAACAAACATTGCAATAGTATCTATTGATTATTTTCAAATTTCATTTTTGCCTTAACAAACATGCTTGAAAGTTAAGTTATCAATTTTTGATTAGAATTTGAATGAATTTTTTTCATCGAATGATTAGATATTTTAGCAATTCCAACGAGAAAAAATAAATTTGAAGTGTGTATTTCTTTTATCTTATTAAAATTTTTATTAAAAAAGTTTTAATTTGAATTGCGTTTTTCTTTTATTTATTAAAAAAAAGTTTAGAATGGCTTTTATTAGAAATTTTTGAAGTTTAGAATGAAATTACTTTCAGATTTGCCATTTAAAACGTTTTTTTTTTCTTTCTTATGACCTTATTTCATAACTTATTTCGACCTTATTCCGTTTTTTTTCATTCTTATGACCTTATTCCATACGGTGTTGTGACCTGTTAACTATATGATTCTTTGACCTTTTTCTTATGACCTTATTCTATACGGTTATTGTGACCTATTAATTATATGATTCTTATGACTTCTTTCTTATGACCTTATTCCATACGATTGTTGTGACCTGCTAACTGTATGATTCTTATGACCTTATTCCATACGATTGTTGTGACCTACTAACTATATGATTCTTATGACCTCTTCCCATATGTTCATATGAGTTTTTTTTTAAAATGTTTTAAACCTTGCGATATATTATGTTTCGGCAATAACATAATAAGATATCGTAATAAAAAAGTAAATTTTACTTCTGATATTTCGAGTACGATAATAAAATATTATTTTTATTCGAAAAAAAAAGCATTACACATTAATTAAGCAAAAAGAAAGTGTGATGGATTACTGTATATATCAATCTATTTATTAATATTTCTGAAAATTCATTCGTCTAATGACAAACCTCAGTATAAAGTATGGTAAAGTATATTACATCAATGCAATGATAATGATAAAATAATAACATGTGATAGGAAGCAAATGATAATAGCAAGAATAACTTTGATAAACAATAGTAATCAATGGTTTATATTTAAATTGTTGAATTTGATAGATAATGTAAATTATGAGAATTCTAAATATGTAGAAATGGTAGTACTCGACAAATGACTAGTTTATTATCTGATAAGGAATATACCACATAGTTCGAAGATATAAACATGGTTTACGTTCGATATCATTAGTAGTGTAAAATGTTCATTGATTTTGTTATTTTTATTTTAGAATTTATCATTAAAATTTCTATGATACCATTTATCATATCAATTTTATGAAAACTAGCTGCTAAATTAAGCTTATCATAAAATAATCAGTACGAACGAGAATATCATTTCTTCCTTAATTATATTTACTTTGGATTTCCTCTAAGTTATTTCTTCAATTATGAATTTGTTATGAATCGTTTCCAACTTGAATTTTTGAATTTTAGTTACGAATTATCAATCGTAGATCATTGTATTAAAAGTTTCAAAATTGGAATCAGTTTAAAATATATTTGATTTTTATATCATTTATCCAATCATATCGTCAAATGTTTCTTTCGCTATTTTTATGTCTAAATTATTCATCTGATAATTAAGTGATTTTATGATTAAATGGACGATCGTTTTTTCCTTTTTTTTTTGTTTTTTTCGAATGAATGTAAATATTTTTTTTATGAAAGACCAAAAAGGCAGTTGTGCTCTGAGAAAGGGAATGGGGAGAAGAAGGGAAAAAGAAAAAGTTAATTATTCAGGAAATGATAAATGACTGATAATTATAGCATCCTAAATTGTCGTCGTACTTTTCGTAATTTTAGTAAACGTCGACGTTTTTTGAAACCTTTACCCCATGCACCAATTACGAACGATTCAATTTCGCAATGATTTTCGCCACGTAAAATACGAAATGTACCATTTTCACCCCAATTGGTACCCCATGAATTAGCAGCAATCCAATATTTTATTGGTACACCGGTAGAATGATCTTCACCCCATCTGAAATTTATCAAATTTTATATTAATCAGAAATTTTATCAAATAAAATATATATATGAATAATTAAAAAACCAACATGGTAAAAACCACGAAACAAAGAAAAAAAACGAACAAAACCAAAAGAAAAATAATTAAAACCCATAACAAAACAATCAAAATAAAAAAAAATTTGGAAACAATTTATAAATAACAAAAGAATAACAATCTATAAAAAACTTATCCTTAAACTCCAACAAAAAATAGCGAAAAAAATAATCATAAAAACAATAAGAAAAAAACAAATAAAAATAAAAGCTAAATACTCAAAACGATTAAAAGCTAAAGGAAAAGAAAGTAAACCAAAAATTCACCAAAAAGTAAAAACCACAGAAAAAACAACCAAAAAAAAAAACAAGAAAAATAAAATAATTTACTAGAAAAACCAACATAATCAAAACTAGAAATACCAACACGAAATAAAAATAACATATGCAATAACAATAACAAAAAGTCAAAAAAATACCTAAAAAATAAAAAATCTTTTTTTCCGATTATCTTTTTTTTCTCAACTAATTGTTGATAAAGAATGAATAATAAATGTTTCGAAAACATTGAATTTATCAATTTCTAAATTTTTAGCTAGACATTGATAAAAAAATAATTGAAGAAATACTTGAAATTTGGTAGCATTAAAAAAAACGAAAAATTCTATTGTATTTTTTAGTTTTGAGATAATTTTAATTAATAATTTATTTTTTACAATTTTTTTGTCGAAAAAAATTTTTGCATCAGATTTTTTTTTTAATTTTTTATCAAGAAATATTTAATAGTAAAATGAACAGGGCTTACCCAAGAAGTCGTACCGAATGATATCCTTCAGCTTCTTCTGCAGTTGATGTTGATAAATGCTTGTAGACACCAGAACTGAAATTATTTAAATATTTCTTTTTTTTTTGTATCTAACATCTAATGATTAGCCGATGTAATCAGTTAGCTGATCCTTCAATTATGAAATAGCAAAAGGAAGAGTTATAAATCATTCTAAAACTTGCAATATTTTGTACGATATTCACAAACTTCAAAAATAATTATGGTTATTTATGATATTACTTAAATTAGGGCTACTCTTATCAAGATAAGTCTTATAAAATTTTCCACAGTACTCATAATCAAGGATGGATTTACAGTAGATAATTGATGATATCAGCGATATTTATGATATTAAATAAATTAAGACAGCTTTTATAAATATTCTTGATTATCAATCTTAAAACTTCGAATTTATTCTATTTTTCTAATCAGAAAATTGATCGAGTAATAGGCTGAAAATAGGAAGTTAATAAATGATAAAATTTGTTATCTTATCAATGAAAATATGATTTATCACTTACCTATACATAAAAAAATCTCCGTGAACAAGAAATGTTGCTTGAACTGGACCATTTGTTAATATTTCTGACATAATATCTTTTTCCTTGCTTGAAACCCTGCAAAACTTACAACTAATTATTGAAATATTAAAATTCGGAAATGATTTTTTTTTCGAGAATGAAATTCGAGAATGAATTTTGCTAAAATAAAATTTTTTTTTCCTACCTGTATGATGGTGTAGTACGATACACTCGTGAATCAGGATGCCCACTTGGACATTTTCGCTTACTATTATGATCAGATTTTTGCATTTGACATATTTCCGGTTTTCTGGTTCTTCCACTTACATATGGATAACATTGTTCGCTTACCACTCTGTAATAATTAGCGAGTTTTTTTCAATTTCAATTATATCAAAATATTAATTAATCAAAATGAAAAATTATAATTTTAAAGAAGATTTTTTTATTGATTTCCAATTTGATCATTTGATAAAACAAACCCAAATTTTCGAATATACCACCAAGCTCGATCAAGATAGCCACCTTCGCAACCTTTTTGTCGATGTTGATTGCACGAGAGAAGTTGTTGAGCTGAAAGTGGAACATTCTGACGACCATCTGTTATCAGCGCTAAACGATCTGCTGATGTAGCTGCTGTTGATTGCGCCCATGAACTGTTAAACGAAAAAAAAATGATAAGCAAATTGAAATATGGAAATTTCCAAAAAAATGCTCAAATTTTTTTTTTTTTATTTAAGTTTTTTGATGCCAATTTCTCATTGTAATTCTAAATATCGAAAATTTATAAAATACGAAAATGAAGATTTCAATTATTATTGATATCACGAAATACCTGGCACAATTTCCTTGATCCTGAATTGGATGAATGAAATCAGGCCATTTTTGTCGAGCATCAAAACTTGTTGGTAATTCACGTGGTTTAACAATCATTTCATTCATATTCTATAAATTTATCAATCGTTTCTTGTAACGATATTTTTGATTGCAAAGAAATGATTGATAATAAAAATAATAATAATATGTTACAAAATACAATTGATAAATGATAAGAAACAATTGATAATAAAAAAAAATGCAAAATAGAATTGATAAATGATATCAAAGAAAAAAGCATAATGAAAATATCAATAAAACGATATTATTTAACGGAAAAATAAAATCCAAAAAAAAAAATTAAAATTAAAATATGAATAAGAAGTTTTAGAAAATTTAATTTTCACACTCGTTGAATTAAATACCTCTAATTAATGCAATTCAATTAATACAATTAATTAAGAAAAAAAAAGCTAATCAATAATACCTGAACACTTCGTTCCGGGAAAAGTGTGCCAAGACTATGAAGTATTCCATCTTTCAATGTACGTCCCCAAAATTGTGAATAATTTTTTGCTGTCCATCTGAAATTGATAGCAATTTTATCAAATTTTTTTTTCTATCATAAATTTGATACAATTATAGTAAAATAATAAATCGTATAAAAGATTGATAAAATCACTGTTAACAACGAATTATCATTTCATTGATTGGTGGCATTTTTAATTTTAAAATATCACGATTTGCTTCTCATTAATGATAAAATTCAAAAGTTTAGAATAATAAGTAAAAAAGTGTTGAAAGGAAAAAAAACAGAAAATTCCATCATATTCATTTATCTTCGTAGAGGCTATTATTTCCATTCTTTTTAAAAATTTAATTTGAATTAAATAGTACTCAAAAATTTGAAATTCAAATATTTATTACAATAAATCATTTCTTATACGTAGCGACATCGCTAACTTTTGCGACAAAAAAAAAAAACAAATAAATAAATTTAAGAATTGATTGAATCTATTATAACTATTTTATGCGATTTAGTGATAGTGAATTATTTGCGAATGCAAAATGCAAAAGATTTTTCGATACAATATCAGTAAGCAAAGTTTATGCATTTGAAAAATGGATCGATTTAACCTTTGACCTGTGAACTAATTATCGAATGAATGAAATATTTCAAATTTAGCATATTTTTAAATTGAAATATCTTTGCAAATAATTTCTTACAATTTCTTACAAATTAATTATTCAATTTTTGGAAATTTTTATGAATTTTTTTTTTTTAACAAATCACAGTCTTATGTAATGTTATTGTAATACTGCACAGATTCTATAAATTAATTCGAGAAAAAATATTTAAAAAATAACATATGGATTGTTTTGCTAGAAATATCCAAGCTAAAATTTCGTAATGATTGACTTAATTTCTCACAGTTTAAAATCTTATTTCACATTTTTCTCGAATTTAAAATCAATTAGTTTGATGATATTTTTTAACAGTAACAAACTGATAATTCATGCAAATAATATTAAGCTAAACTTTTGACCAATTAAAATCAGCCAAAAAAAAAAGAAAAATCTTTTTAACTTTGTGAAATAACTAAAATTATTAAAAATTTTGATGATATAACTAATTAAAATTAGCGTAATCAAAAATTTGTAGTTATACTAATGAATTATACTAATGAAAATTAACTAACGAATATCGTCCATGTTGAATTTCTGATAATAAATCTTCTTGAATCAAACATGGTGTATTATCACATTTCCATTGATTATCAATGCATGTGCTACAAAATTTGCAATATTCAATTAATTTTAATAGTTATAAAGAAATTTACAAAAATGCTAATTCATGAAAATCTTAATGTGTGCAAATATTTACATAAAATTATTTTAGTTATTTGTTAATTAAGCAAATGAAATATTTTTATTGCTTCATTATCGAAATTATATTATTTTATTGATGCTGAAAATGATTTTATATTAATGTCATTATATTGATATCAGTTATTGCAAAAAGATGGTTCGAACAATGATATCATGATAACCAGTTTTCTATGTATGTCAAATTGATGAAATTGATTGTGCAATTCCTATCCAGAACAAATTTTGTAATAATTTAAAATTAAGATCAAATTAGTTTAAAATATTTCAATTACTATGCTAATCTTATTGATTGTATATGATCGATAAAATGAACAAAATACATTATGAAATAAATTAAATAAAAAATAAAAGAGAAAAATTGAAATCAGCAAAATAGAAAAAATTCATCAAATAATTCAACAAACATTTAAAACTTTTATATTAATGAAACTTTTCGACACTTATACTTCTCAAAATAAAAAGACGGAGTTATCAATCTTTATTTTTTTAATCACCAGAAATACAAATTATATAAGTTATCATAAGAATGACCTGATAATTTGTGCATACGAAATAAGTTTCTTAAGAATGACCTGATAATTTGTGCATACGGAATAAGTTTTCTTAAGAATGACCTGATAATTTGTGCATACGGAATAAGTTTTCTTAAGAATGACCTGATAATTTGTGCATACGGAATAAGTTTCTTAAGAATGACCTGATAATTTGTGCATACGGAATAAGTTTTCTTAAGAATGATCTGATAATTTGTGCATACGGAATTTCGAATCTGAATGATTTAATTAAGTTAAAAAGACGAAAAGTTATCCATCTTTTAAGTCATCAGAAATACAAATTATAAGTTATCCTAAGAATGACTTGATAATTTATGCATATTTTTTCAAAAAAATAAAATTTCAAATTTGAATGATTTGATTGATATTTTTTCTCGAATTTTTTGCATAGAAATTATTCTTTTTAGTCATCAAAATTATTAAATAAAAAAAAAAAGATTTCTATTAGATACTACATCATACTAAAATATGAAATAAATCAAATGTGAAATGAAATTTAAATGCTTTTTTCTTGTCTTCAAGTAACAATAATTTCAATAATAAAATTGTTAATTTTCTGATAATACTTTTTAATTTATTTAGATCAATTCGTCAAATTTACGAAATCTCACAATCATTTCATTAATTTCAATAAATTTTTTGATTGGAATTTAAATACTATTTCAATATAATATTATGTCAATATTTTATTTTAATATATTTCAATTTAACTGATTTCAGAATAAGTTTAAATCCTCTGAAGCATTTTGCAAAACTTTTAGTCCTATCTTTCTATAAATTAAAATTTCATTAAAATTTTTTAATTCTGTTGATTTAAAACTTTAAATATAATCATTTTAATAATATAATATATTTTTCAATATATTTGATGAAAAATTGCATGTAAATTGATTAGAAATTAAAAAAAATGGTAAAATAAACAAAAGATAATATATATTAAAATATTGAAATAATGCAAAAATGAAATGAAAATAATTATATAAAATACAATAAAATAATACGAGAATTTTTCAATTAATATTTAATTGAGTTAATATTTTAAGCTTAGCAAAAGTTTCTGTTTTTCTTTATAGATATTAATGTAATTTATTGGAAGCAGAAGATGAAAATTTATAAAATTAAAAGAATTTTTTAAGGTGCACTGAATAGTTACAGTATGAAGGATGTTTAACATTCTGTAAACAAGAATTTGAGTAAATAATTTTAGATGCGATTACAATAAAAACTGGTACTAAAGTTGGATATGATAAAAGATTGATTTAAAAAGCATCACTGATAAGAAAAAATGAATTTATTTAGTTTCTGATAATAATTCATTATTAAATAATATTAAAGAGATACCTGGAAAAGTGTTACAAATTTTAAATTTCAAAAGTTCATTAATCTCAGCATTCTCTCTCTCTCTCTCTCTCTCTATTTTTACATAAAAGGCAAATTCACAACAAAAAAAAGAAATATTCAAAACTTTGAAGTGTGGAAAAAATGAGAATCTTCGTTGATGATTGATATGTCCGAATAAAAAAAAAAAAAAAGAAAATACAGCGCACTCAAGTTTTTTATTTAAAGTTCAAAGAGCTGTCATCTGAAATGTCAAACATGACGCTTTTCATCTTATTTCATTGATTACAAAATATACATATCAGAAAGAAATATGCAGTTTATCAAGTTATCAGAAGAATTTATCAATCAATTATCTTACTACTTCATTTTATTTTACAACAATTTGAGCATAATAGTTAATTAGCATATAAAAAAGGAAAAGAAATAAACGAAGAAATTTTTCTAAATTTTTCATATTTTGATTAAATTGATAAAATGATACGGTGAATTTTGATAAATTGATAATGATAAACCAATAAAGTGGTGGGATAGATATCATAAGATATGTTGATTTTTAAGATAAATATAGTAATGTAAAATAACTTCCATTTGAAATAGATATGAGCAAAAATCCATTCCATAATTTCTCTAATCATTCCTTATCACCTGAATATAACTGCTTTATTACACACTTATCACTCAAGCTATCATGAGCGTAATATTTGACGGGAATCAGATTTATTAGATAATTCGATTAGTCTTTGGTCTTTCGTTTTTATATCCAATTTAAGAAGATCAATTTGCATGTAAGTAATTGTTTCGGACCTCTATCATGCTCATGATCTGGCTTTATCATTTCAAATTATGAAAAATGATGCTGCTTTCAGTTTAAAATATGATTTCCAAAAATCGATTCATAGCGAGAAATCTGATAAAATGATTAATGATAATTCATAGCAAGAAATTTGATAAAATGACTTAATAATGATTCATAGCAAAAATCTGATAAAATGCTTAGTGATTTTTTTTTTAAATTATTCAAAATATCAAGTTGTAAGAAAGTTTAAGCGTGGGTTATAGTATTGTTTAAACAATTACAGTATCGATTACAGTATCTCTTTAACTTTTTATTTTGGAATGATCAATGTTATTCTAGCACTACGTGGAAAAGGAAACAATTCAATTAATTTTACAATTTTTTTTGCATCCAAAATATTTCAATTTCATATTTCATTGCTAATTACTGATATGTGATAATTTGTTGAAATTTGTATGTAAGGTTTAAATTGATAACGTTTGATTTATTTCAAAATTTAATTAGAGCCAATTTAAATGATATATGATAATAAAGCCAATTTAAATGATAAAGTGATATCAAAGACAATTTAAATGATTATTTGCGAGATAAAATTAAAAGCGTTTGATTTATTTCAAAATTGAATTAAAGCTAATTTAAATGATAGATTGGATTATTTGCTTAGATTAATTTATTTTTTATTAGCCTCAGCTTTATTAAATAATTAAATTTAGATTAATTATTGAATTGCTTAGAATTTTGTAATTTTGAATCAATTTTATCAAATTAATTTTGATCGTTGTTTGATTGAGAGTTGTAAATTTTCATACTTTTTCTTTATTTACCTTATCCTTTTCATAACTTAGTTTTTTTTTTTTCATCGTTGCATATTTGAATGAATCAATTTATATTTTATTTTATTTTATTATTATATTTTTTATATTTCATCTTTGCAACAAACAATATTGCAAAAAATTTTCAGATTTTGTAATAAAATAAAATAAATAAAATCCAAAGAAATAAAATATATATAAAATAATTGATAAAATAAAAGAAATTAAATAAAATAAAATAGATTCGGAGAATTTCAAATAAATTCATAAATTCGTTAATTGAAATTTTCATAACTAATTGAAATTTATATTTCATAGATTGATGTTCTGATAAAAAAGAAGAAAAAAAAAAAAACGAATGCAGCATTTATATCAATTTTGAATTATACTATAAAAATTTTGTTTTTTTTTATTTATTTTTTGAAACTCTTCGAATCTATTTTATTTTATTTTTTTTCTTTATTTTATTAATTATTTTATTTCTATTTTATTAATTATTTAACTTCATTTATACTCTCACTCATAAATGTTCCATTCTCGACTTTGATTTTTTTCTCAAGACTTTCTGCAATATCATTATGAGTTTTCTCATTTTATAAAATCAATAGAATTTTCCTTCTCAACTATTTCTATCTGTAATTTAATTTAAGGAAAAAAAAAGACAAAAAAATGAACCATTTATTGCAATTTTTGATGATCGTATCGTCTTCGGAATATGCTATTCCATGATGAATGCAATCTGAATACTATAAAATTTAACAGTATTTCATATTCATCAATTTATCATATCACTAATGGTTGTAAAAATTAAGATAATGTTTTTTCAAATTCATCAATTTATCATATTATCAATGGTTGCAAAAATTAAGATAATATTTTTTCACATTCATCAATTTATCATATCACTAATGGTTGCAAAAATTATGATAATATTTTTTCACATTCATCAATTTATCATATCATTAAATGGTTGTAAAAAATTAAGATAATATTTTTTCATATTCATCAATTTATCATATTATCAATGTTTGTAAAAATTAAGATAATATTTCATCATCGTCAATTTATTAAAGTTTTTCATAGATGAAAGGTTTTTTCTCTATAAGTTTTTGTTACAAAAAAAATTTTGAATTTTAAATTCAAATTCAAAATTTTGAATACATATGTTTAGTAATTATTCAATTCTTATTTCAATGTTTTGGATAGAAAATTAACTTTCACTTATTGTTATAACTATCATTAATTATTAGGAATTACTTTTTTTTATTTTTTGACTAACTATGAAAGGTCTTTGCATTAATTTAGAATTATCAATAAAAAAAAGTAGTTATTTGATTTTAAAAAAATTGAAAGTATAACAATGAATAATTAAATTTATTTCCCAAACAATTATTAAATTTTGTTAAAATTTCAAAAATTTTATAATATTCTAATAATATAAATGTTTCCAGTTTGATTGTAATTGATAATACTTATCGACACAGCATGCTTTTATTATCAACAACTGATAATTTAATTATCATAGAACTGGTTCAATTTTATCATTTAAAAAAAAACAACAAAAGACATATTCAAAAAAATTAATAAGATTAATTGATAAGCAATTGTTGCTCATTTTTTTTTTATTTTTTATGAATAGATATTTGTAAAAAAAAAAAAAAAAAACAAACGATCGTTAGTATTATTTAAATTAAATTATGATATTTTAATTAAATTACCTGACCTTTGGCTAATTTTCTTGGACTATATCGACAAATTCCTTTAAAATCTGGACAACAATCATTACCCAGTTCACCACGATCACAAAACATATCACAATAGCAAAGATGATTGCCTAGGATTGGCATCGTACATTGATCATCACGATTTGGACAACATGTTGGTGAACGTTTTGCGCAATAACTTCCCGGTATATCATAAAAGCCAATACCAATAACGTTTTGTAATATTGGTAGTAAAAATATCGCAAATTCCTTTATCATTTCTTCGTATCAATTGTGATAATTTGAAAATTTTATTTTATTTTATAGGTTATAGTGTTGATTAATAAAATTTGAAATTTATATTTATTAACAATGATTAAGAAAAATTTTTATCATTTCAAACGTTTCAATTTTAACTGTTGTTGATTGCGATAAATTTTTGTTTGATCGAAAAATTTTTGTTGATAACGATGTAACTGCGAATTACACCACTATAATAATAATGCATACGTCAATCGTTAAAATAAAATTTTCTCTTCAATCTCTTCTAACTTTTTCTTCTTTTTTCTTCACAAACGTGTTTTGCGTAATTTTTGCCTTCTTATCTTCTTTTGTCGTCTTCTCAAATCAACTTTTTCTGTCGTCGTTTTTATCGTCGTTTTGAAATAATTGACGCAAGAATTGTAATTCTTATTAATTGTGATTTCTTTTTTTCTTTTTTTTGTTTTGTTCCTTTCTCACTTTCTCGACTTATTTCATCACAACGACGAGACCGATAATTTGCGCCTCGTTTTGTTTGCTACTTATGACACCTAAAAATTCATTACAATTCTAGCATTTTGTTATTCCATCTGAAATATTTTATTACTACACATTTTAAAAAAAAAAGAAAAGAAATAAATAAAAATTGTACAGTAATCTTTGATATTTGTTAAAATATTCGGCACGAAATTTGCTTAATTTAGATGATTAAAAAATAAAAATTGTACAATAATCTTTGATATTTGTTAAAATATTCGGCAAGAAAGATTAAAAAATAAAAAAAAATAATTGTACAGTAATAATTGTAAGTAAAAAAGCAGTAATTTAATATTTGTCAAAATATTGGGCATGAAATTTGCCTAATTTGACGATTAAAAAATAAAAATTGTACAGTAATCTTTGATATTTGTCAAAATATTGGGCATGAAATTTGCTTAATTTGAAGATCAAAAAATTAAAAAAAATAAAAATTGTGCAGTAATCTTTGATATTTGTCAAAACATTCGGTATGAAATTTGATGATTTTAAAAAAATAAAAAATTTTTTTCTCAAAGTTTTAATTTAACTTTTTCTTTTAAATTCAAAATTTATGAATCTTTTTGCAAAATTCTTTCAAAATGACAATTTTTTTTATATATTTTTTTCATTTTTCATTTATTTTTAGTTTTGACCTTTTGTTTTTTTTTTGGAAGAAGATAATTTTATAATGTTTTTTTTAATTCATTCTCTCTTATCACTAAAATAAGCAAATAAGTTAAGAGCATACATTATGATATGATAGTAGCAATTAATTTTAAGCAATCGAGGATTGATTAATATATCTAAGAATGATAAGATCAAATTTCTTTATTCTTTTTAAATAGATAATTTGAATGAAGAAAACTCAAAGTGATAAATTTGAAATATCTACTGCATGGTTTAATTTCTGATCTCGAAAAATTTGATGCTATTTAATAAAGTTACCATTAATTTCATTTATTAATTAATTTTATAACATACTAAAGTATTTATTGCTGATGAAACATTGATTATCTCATACAGTCTTATCACTAATATATCTTTCAAAAGTTATAATTTGGTTAAAAATATTTAATTATATACTTCATTAATAATACCATAAATTTTCAACAAAAATAATCAGAAATTCATTTTGCATTGATATTTTGTAAAATGACATATTTTAGAGATGAGATCAAATTTTCAATATTATAATAACAAAATTAAATAAAGCTGTGTACTATGTAAAATGATAACATCAATCATTTTTAATTAGTAATATTATAAATCGATAAATAATCTAATTAGTGATATTTTAAATCGGTAAATAATCTAATTAGTGATATTTTAAGTCGATAAATAATCTAATTAGTGATATTGTAAATCGTTAAATAATCTAATTAGTGATATTTTAAATCAATAAGTAATCCATATTTTAACTGCTGCACATTTATTAATTAATGTTATCATATATCAACAGTATTATATGTGCATATTTTACACTACCGTATGTTTACATATTGCAGACATAATATCGTTTTTAATTATCGGTTTTTTTAAACTTATTTATAATTTCAATTACACTTATTTATATATTTCGAAAACATTTATCACTTAACACTATCAAATATCAGCAGTACTATATATTTACAGTAAGATAGACATAACATTTTAATTACTGTACCTATAAAATATTCATCAATTAACAATATCATATAATTCGTGTATTTATTTCATAACATTTACTTTTTCATAGGACAGTAATTAGAGATAACAAAATTTCAAAAAAAAAATGGATATTTTTTTCATAAAAATTGAATTATGAATTTAATAATTATCTTTATCATTTTCATTCAATATGACATCTCCAAGATGATAAAATTATTATATCAACGATAAATTTATCAACGATAAAATTTTCAAATAAATTTTAAAAAAAAATTGATAAATTGAATGAGAAAATGCAAATATGTAAAAAATAAAAAAACGAATCAATTTTTTTTTTTTGATCTACAAAAGTTATTATTTGATAAATGATTTTAAAAAAAAAATTGATTATTTCCGATTTTTGTAATTAGCAAAAGTATTTCAAATGACTTCGCTTGTTGCTTAATTCTATGGAATATTTTGAAATAATATATCCAATTTGAAATGAATTAATTATTTATATCTAATCTAATATTAATTTTCAATGAATATTTCAAATAGCAAGCTTTTATTTGACAAAAAATTATTGTCGTGTTTTTCTCGAGAATGAAAAATGCCAAAAATAATTGCAAAAATGAGGTTAATTGCTCTTTTCATTTGTTTTCCATTTCTCATTATACACTTGCAGCAAAAAAAAAAAATTAATAAGAAAAATAGTAAGTACAATTTTTCTCTTCCCTTATGCATTTCAAATTTGTTTCTCGTATTTCTCGATGAATTGAAATTTGAATAAAAAAAAAATTACCAAAAAAAAAAGGAATGTGAAGCATTAAAAATGAATAACTATTTTGCCACATTTTTGGCATTGTATAGTTTTAAATTCATTTCTCGAATTTCTCAACGAATTTCGTAATAAAAATTTGATTAAAATGAAAACAAAAAATTTTTTTTGTTTAAAAAAAATAGCTGAATTTGTTGATAAGGGAAAATGCATGAGGCATTTCGAGGAATAGTTTTGAAAATGCTATTGATAAAATTTTTATTCCGACAATGATGAATTGATAATATTTGCAATTATTGTCAACAAATGTACTATTCAAAATAAATCTTATGGAAAGAATTTATATTATCAATTTAAAAAAAAGAAAAAAAAATCATCCTTTTTTTCAGCTTGTTTTTTTTTTTTGTTCATAGAAATTTCTCGATGATAAATTACAAATTGAATATTTCATGACAGTAATGAACGATGTAATATTATATGTAAAGCATAAAAATAGTTGTTAAATGTGGTAAACTGATAAGCAAGTTTATATTGAAATATTTCAGAAATTTAACATAAATTTTAAATTATTTTCAAATGGAATTTTCTTCTATGAAAAATTAAAAAATAATAACTTAATTTAAATTTATTTATAGTAATTCAAAAAATGATCATACAGTTAGCGGAAAATAATTGGAATAATATATCTCAGAAAGGCTTTTATAGCTTAGTATGGTTAACACTAATTATTCGATGAATTACTAATTAATTATCAATGATAAGTAATCACTGGCATTGTTAAAGCTTTAGCAGAAGACGTATCTGCTTGCAAAAAAACATAAATTCAAGAAAAAATTCTCGAAAATTTGCATCAAATTTCAAAATCTTATATTAAATATATGAATTTTTAAAGAATTTTAAAAGAAGTTCTCGAAGTTATACTTTAAATTATTTAGATTTTTATCATCGAATTAAATTTTTTAAAAAAAATTTTCATTTTTTATTTTATAATAAAATATTTCAGAATAGGAAAAAAAACTTTATTAAATAATTTCAAATAATTTAAATAAATCTTCTAGTGCTAACAAACATTTTAATCAAATAAAATAATTCAAAATTATAAATTAATCTCCTCAAAATTGTGACAGAAATTCTAATATCAAATCAATTTTGTTCAACATTTTTCTGCTTATTTCTATTTTTACATTTTGCGGCCTATTTCTATTTTTACATTTTTCGGCCTATTTCTATCTTCACATTTTTCAATTTTTCCTTTCTATTTTTTGCGTAATTAAGCTAATTGTTTTTAACTTTATTTTCAAACTATATATTGACCACTAATGCAGTTAAAAAGCTTGTAGATGAATCTAGATTTCAAGACTTGGCCTATCAATTATATAAGAACTAAATTCTAGGCTCATATTACTAGTTTTCCATACTCAATTAAATACATATTACAAAATTTCAATCTTATCCAACTACAGATTATTTGACAAATAAGAAAAAATTGTATAAAAATATTGACAAATGGAAAAAAAAAGAATTAAATTGCTGCAACAAAATTGGATATACACACTTTAGCGCAAATTATTGTTCATGATTGTGTGACATTATCAGAAATTATAAATTATCAACGATTTCGAGAAAATTGGCGAACGCCCTTTTGCGACATTCTATTCGAAATAATCAATCAAAAGCTTTGACAGCGAAAAAAAAAGGAAGGAAGAAGAAAAGAGCATGTAAAATTTGAAATGGGAAAAAATGAAAAATTAGAGAGAAATTTAGGCTTATCAAATTACATAAACAAATATTTTTTTTATTTCTTTTTTTTTTTTCTTAATTTTCGGCCTATTTGTATTTTCACATTTTTTATTTTCCCATTTTTATTTTCACATTTTTTCGGCCTATTTCTGTTTTCACATTTTGTGGGCCCATTTCCATTTTCACATTTTTTGGTTCTATTTCTATTTTCACATTGTTTAGGCTCATTTCTGTTTTTAGACTTTTGGGCCCATTTCCATTTTCACGTTTTTTCGGCCTATTTCTATTTTCACATTTTTTGCGCCCATTTTCATTTTCACATTTTTTTAGGCCCATTTCTGTTTTAAATTTTTTGGCCCATTTCTATTTTCACATTTTGTGGGCCTATTTCCACTTTTACATTTTTTGGTTCTATTTCTATTTTCAATTTTTCTTTTTTATTTTTTGCGTAACTAATTTTTTCAAAGTATATATTGACATTGATGCGGTTAAAAAGCTTGTAGATAATTTAAATCTCAGGACTTGGCCTATCAATTGTATAAGAACTAAATTATAGGCTAATATTACTAGTTTTCCAGACATTATCTTCATTGATTACTTTTTTTGATGAGCCTAGCAAGTTTGACAATAATTTATTAATTATAACTTTTGAAAATAATAAAATAGCATCATTGAAGCATTTTATCACACAAACATTTATTGCTCAAACATTAATACAAAATGTTACCATAAACTTTGAAAAAACTTTTATTAAAAAAAGAATTTTTCCAATTTTTCATTACTTCTAAAAGTTTGCAATATTTTTGTTACGTGCATTCTATGCAGTGATATGGTGATAAAAATTTATTTATTAATAAAGAATGGAATTTTGAAATATTTCATGGCGAGAGTGATATAAATTATAATGCAATTTTAATGAGAACTTTTTCCCAACTTATTTATTTATCCATTCAAGATTTAACGATTTCAAGCGAATCAAATCTTCACAAGAGATTTTTTCATTCTTTTTTTTTTGCATGATTTTTAGCTTCATATTTTCCTCTTTTCACGAGAATTATCACTCTCGAAAGCAGAAATAAATATTATTGAAAATGATAAATGATTTCTCGAAAAGAAAATTCATGTAATAATGGAAAATATTTTAAAATTTAAAATAATCCATTATAGTATATGAAGAATACGGTGAAATTGAAGGTATTGAAGGTAAGTTTATGCATTATCAAAAAATTAAGCAAATTTTTTACAAGAAATTAAAACAAACAAAAAAATGACTAATAATGTACAATTTATTAATATATGAAGCAAAGAAGCGATAAAATTCATTTTGCAAATTTAAGCAGAAAAAAATTTCAAATAGATTTATCAAAATTAATTCTGATGAGATTAATTCTGATAGCTTTATCAAAATTTGAATATTTCATTGGAATTAAATTTAATATTTTCAATGAATTTCAAATAGATTTATCAAAATTAATTCTGATAAAATTAATTCTGATAGTTGCATCAAAATCAAAATTAATTTAGATAGCTTTATCAAAATTTGAATAATTCATCGGAATTTAATCAAATTATTCATCAACAAAATCTTTAAAAATACAATGATAATTCGATGATGATAATTCGACAATGATAATTCGACAATGATAATTCGATGATAAACAACAACGGCATTGTCATTATAATCATTTCTATCTTACTACTAAACAATATATTTTACAAATTTTCCATACATAGAAATAATATTAATTTCTAATGAAAAGATAAATAAATGCAAAAAGAAAAAAGTTATAAATCAAAAGCCAATTCATAATTATTTGCTTTTTCTTTTTCTAACATTAAGGATTACGGTAATATTGTTCGGATGATTTCAAGCGATAAATTCCCATTCTTCTCATCGGTTAGCCATTTTCATTTTGATATTATCAAAGCTGATATCATTTTGTTGAATTCATTTTTTTTTTGCAAAATGAAATAAATATATTTGAAATGAAATGAATTACTTAATAAAAATAATTTTAGTTAAAAACTAATTTTTAATTAAAATTATAATACCGAATAGTAAGGAGACATGTTTGGAATGAAATGGATTATTTAATAAAAAATAATTTTAGTTGAAAATTAATTTTTAATTGAAATTATAATACCGAATGAAGTGAAGAATAGTTTTCCTTTTTTTTAATAATTATAAATTTATTAGAAATTTTATCTTTTGTTTATTTCGAATTACAATAAAATTTCTTTCATCCATTTATATTGCCAACTTTTGATGCAAAATTTTTGAGCAAAAAAATTTTGTATTAATTACAAAAAATTAGGAAATAAATTTTAAAAAATGACAGACCCGTAAAAATTTAAAATTTCTAATTTAGCATATTTTATTTTAACAAAATAATTATACGTTTCAATTCCTAATAAAAATATTATGTTATTATAAGTGAAACAATAGTAAGTAGCATTATGCTTGCAAAATTAATGGCATATTTTGCTGTAAGGTAGTCTTTTTTTTTTCCATAAAAATTATTCATTTTGATTATTTTTTACAAAATAGGCTAACAATATTATTTTTATCACCTAGATAAATATTTCCCGTATGGAGAGATAAAATTATTATCAAATATCAATTATTATCAAAGATCAATTTTAGATTGATGAAATGTTTGAAAATTAATAAATTTTTTTTCCGAATATTATTGTTCTTTAAAATTTCTTATGAATTTTAAAATTTACCCATTTCTTTCCCGACATACGTGCGTAATATTATTGAAATTTTGAAATGGCTTTTGAAAAACTCACATAATTATGCAAAAATATTTCAAAATATTTGAAGAATTTTTATATTCAAAATAACGCATTTATAAGTAATAAATATGCATAGTAATGTAAATAAAAATTGAGAGAAATATATATAAATGTACATCATCAAGGCATTACGTGAATTTCTATAAACAAATGAAAAAAGAAATGAAATATTATGAAATTAATAAATTTATAATTTGCAAATATAATGAGACAAAGCATTCAATTCATTGTAATTAATAAAATTTCCAATAAATTTGCTTTGGAATTCGAATATTTCATTGGAAATTAAATTAATTTTTTCAATAAATTTTCCCGTACATTTAATTAATTGTAATTAATTAAATTTTTAATAAATTTGTTTTGGAATACAAATATTTCATTACAAAATTTAATTTATCGGAATTAATTTTTTCAATAAATTTTCCCGTAAATACGTGAGAAAATGATAATTTTGATAAAAGATAATATCAGCATAGTAATATAATTTCTACTTTTATTTATAAAAAAGGCATATACATATATATGTATATATATATATATATATATATATATACATATGTTTGATAAATGGAAAATAATATTTTCTCGAAAAGATGAAGAAAATTTATGAGCATATTTTCTTGAAAAGTTTTGAATTATAATTGTGATCAAATAATTTTCATAAATTTGAGGAAATTTTTAAAATTTTTGTTTCTTATATATTTTTTTAAAATTCTTCAATGAATAAGTTAAAATTATGCTACATGAAGGTTGATTTTTCGTTCATCGGTAGATTGATTTGCATGGGAATAATTTCTCGACATAACTCGCAATTCACGTTTGAACGTAACGTGAAAGATAGAAGTGGTAGGAAAAAGAATGTAGCAAAAATCCAACTAACACTTGATAGCGTTACCAAAAATTCACCAACCTATAAATTATTCAAAACTTTTTATTAGGTACGGAAAAAAAAATTATTCATTTTTAATCTTTAATTACTTTGTATTACTTTTTGAAAAGAATTTTCTTAAAAGTAATCAAATCTGATAATAGTTTTTTTTATGATAACGATGCATTGAGAATTTTGAACAGTTAATTCATTTCTCGAAATAATTATTTTTATCATTTTTTCTTTCCATTATCATTTTACTATTAGTCTTTTTTTAGCAAATTAAAATTATAATTTTTTTTTTAATCTAATAAAATTTTAATTTAGTTAGATTAAATTTTTAATAAATTTGATTCGAGAAAAAAAAAACAAAACAAAACAAAATTAATTCATACTTGACGAAAAGCATGTGTTTCAGCGATTAGCATTGAACTACCAGCCGCAAATGATGATAATGCTGATAAGCTAACCGGAATTGCTGATTTACGAGCTGCTAGCCAAATTCGATGCTTATTACAACCAATATTTGGTATAGAAGCACCATAATGTAATGTAAAATCAAATGATAAGCCAACAACAAGGACGAGAATGATTGCTTCGAGAACACCAATTACCCATCCCAATAATGTTGTCACACAACCAACTGTTACAATGACAATACAACAAATTGTCAACAATGCGGCAAATGATTGAAGTCGTAGATGAAGAAATGCGAAAATTGCAACAATCGAAAATGATATCAGTAATGATTGACGACAATCAGTAATTATTGATTTTAACAAATCAAACCATACACTAATTAATGACCATTCTGTTGTATACCAACCACCTGTAAATAATTTTTATTATCATATTTTACAACTACAGTTTGATAGTATTATTTATTTTAAAAAAGGTATTACTGATCTGTTAAATCAAATTACACTGATACTTTATGTAGATGTACGTAATTATAAAATCTCGAGACTTATTTATAGAATCCTACGGAATCCAATAGATGCACTTAATTGGAAAATTTCGACATATATGAATACATATGTAATTTTTACCTAACTTATGGCTTTGTATTAAGATATAGAGATATAACTATTTTATGGAATCCTACAGAATCCTAGAGATGTACGTAATCATAAAATCTCGAAATAAGTCTACCTATGAAATCTTACAGAATTCCACAGATGTGCATAATTATGAAATCTCGACATATACCTATCTATGGAATTCTTACAGAATCCCGAAGATATACATAAATCCCATCAATAAATCCAACTATGAAATCTATCTATGAAATCTGCATAAAACATATTTATCGATCAATCTTTCATAAAAGAATAAAAAAATTATTTATTCTATTCCAAATTTGATTTGCCTAAATATAATCGAAGAAATATCTCGACAATGAAAAAAAAGTGTAATTAAAAACAGCGCCTAATTAACCAATATATTGATTAATCCTAGACCTAGTACGATACTAGTCCTAATATAAATCAAATAGTCTGATATGAGCTAGTTCTATTCTTGATATTATACATGGTATTGGTGATAATAAAAAAGATTATCAGAAACTTACCATTATTCATATCACTAAATAAACGTCGTAGTAGATCGAATGAATGATAAATTCTTAAATCGACACGATACTAATCCTGATATAAGTCAAGTAGTCTGATATGAGCTAGTTCTATTCTTGATATTATACATGGTATTGGTGATAATAAAAAAGATTATCAGAAACTTACCATTATTCATATCACTAAATAAACGTCGTTGTAGATCGAATGAATGATAAATTCTTAAATCGATACGATACTAATCCTGATATAAGTCAAGTAGTCTGATATGAGCTAGTTCTATTCTTGATACTACAAATGGTATTGGTGATAATAAAAAAGATTATCAGAAACTTACCATTATTCATATCACTAAATGAACGTCGTAATAGATTGAATGAATGTGATAAATTCTTAAATCGATGTGAATATTTCAATTCGGTAGGTATCATTGCCGTATAACCAATTAATTCAAAAGTACTATTATCATATATTGGTGTATCGTTATAATTTGTATAAAGATATGTTGTTGATAATCGGATACAGTAATCTGTGAAGTTTTGTTGAAATTTTATATCAGCAAAATTACAACATACTTCTGTTGGTTTGCAGATAAAATTACGACTCCAGGTAAGATACCTAAAACATATATAAGTAAAAAACAAATTTGTATTTTCAGAAATTAAAATTTAAATTTTTAAAATCAAATTAATAACTATATATTTTACAATCTTTGTATTAAATTTTTTTATATATTATCTGTAAGGTAACTGAAAATACAAATATAAATTTGCTAATATAAATGATAAATTATTAATAAATTTAAATGATAATTTTTTTTAAGTTTAAAATAATTAAAATTTAGCTTACCTTTCTGGCCAATATTGACTTTCATGATTGATAAATTTCAATTTCCTGTAGTCATGTAATTTTAATGCTAATTTTTGTATATCAGTGATATTTTGTAGCATAAATCTCGAATCATGCTCTACTGATGTTAATTTATCAAGTTCAAATATGCTACGTGAAATACGTGGTGTTAAACCCCAAATTAACCGTGTAGCTATAGGAATTTGTAATTTTTTAGCAACAAATTCAAAATTCTTTTCCGCATTATTATCATACCATTCATGTTCATTAGAATCGACGAAAAGTTGTAATGGATTATATGGCGGAAATTGTAAATTAACATAGGTAAGATATGTCATAGCAGTAACAATAATAGTTAATGATAAGATCCAAATATAACGACCCGATACGATAACAAATGGTAGTAAATCACGCATTAAATAATTAAGCCTAGAAAATATATGCCAAGATGATGAATAACAATAACAGCAATATCGTTGAAGATAACGATTCTGAAATATAAGCATTGCTGGAAGAAGTGATATTTCCAGCAAATAATTGAATATCAATGTGATACCGGCGAATAATCCAAAACATCTGTAAATAATTTTAAAAATTTAAAAAAAAAAATATTTGAAATCGATTAATTGATAATAAATATAAATATATATATTAAAAATTTTAAAAAAATATTTGAAATCGATTAATTGATAATAAATATAAATATATGTATACATATATATATGTTTGATAAATAGTAAGAAAATTATTTAACAAAATTAATTAAATCAATTATAATTGTTTTTATTATTGATAAGAAACGAAAACGAATATTCTGAAAAAATTTTTAAAACTGATATGATATTATTATCACGATTCAAAATGAATTATAATTTGTGAAAACAGAAAGCAAATTGATAAATGAGATAAGATATTTCGCTTCCTTATCATAAATCTTTTTCATTTAAACAAATTATGCAAATGTTAAAAATATTTCTTCCAATTATGCAACTTTGTATTAATATTTAAAGAAAAAAAAAGAATTGAAATACAAGAAGTTAACTTAACCTTTGAACTTAACTTAATCTTTTTAAAAAATCTAGTTCATAAAATTTTATAAGCTATTTCCAATCATTAATTCTTCAAAAAAATTTTGAAAAAGTTTTTACAAATTTCTATTTGATATTTATGAAACAAAAATTTAATTATCTTTCGAAATTATTAATATTTTAATAAATTTCATTTAATTTTCTAAATTTCATAATCTTTTCAATTATTAAGAGTTTCAGAAATTAAAAAAAAATTTCGAGAATTTATCTTTAATACCAATCTATAATAATGTTAATTTCAACAAATTTCTAGAAATCTAAAAAGTTTTTAAAATTTTATCACTTAATCTCTAATCAAGATTTCATCATTTTTCAGATATTTTCGTTTAATTCTTTTTCTTTGCTTTAAATTTCGCAATCTTTTCAATTTTTAAAAATCAAAAGAAAAAAAAGAAATTCTAAAATTTCTATTTCATATTTTTTTTTTAATTTACAAAAATTTTTTATTATATTTAAAAAATTTTAATTATAAATTATTGAATGAAATAAGAAAATAATCTAACCGAAAGACAATAACACTGCTAAGAATATTCGTAAAAAATGGTACAGCTGTTGATGATGATGTTAATAGCATAGCACTAGCGGTATGTGATAAGCATTGATAAATATTTCCCGATGTTACATCATCAGTCGGGAATGAATTTAGTAAAACAAATGCATCATCTGAACCAATTGCTAATAGAAGGACAAATATGACTAAATTAAGAAGCGGAAAATCCACCGTAAATACGAATATACGGCTAATGAACATAAAACTGATGCAAATAATACAAATGCAATAGTTATACAGTAGAAGATATTTAGCGAATAAAAGAAGACGATTAGAAAAACGGAAAATGCGGCACCGCAAGCAAGAATTGAATCACGTTTAGCACCGTCATATAATATATCACGTTTAATATCCATTGATAAGCCTGGAAATACGTCAAATTACGTCAAGTTATTCAATATAATATATCACGTTTAATATCCATTGGTAAGCCTGGAAATACGTCAAATTATTTAATATAGTATATCATATTTAATATAAATTGATAATCTTGGAAATACGTTAAACTACGTCAAATTATTTATATAATATACTGATATTATTTGATATTATATTAAATAAAAATGTATTATATTAAATAATTTAATTATATTAAATAATCTTAACGTTCGATATCAATTGATAAGCCTGGAAATACATTGAATTGCGTTAAATCATTTATAGCTTTTTGTTTTTTAATATCTTTTTTAGATTATTTGTGTGAAGTTATTTTTTTATCAATTTATCAAATATTATTATAAGAATTCATTTTTAAAAGTTATTTTTAAACATTTTCAAAATTTAATTTAAAATAATATCCAAAATGTTTTTTTTTTCCTAACAAAATAATTAATTGATAAATGTATTTGCTTGTTTTTTTTCTTTTTTTTTTGAAATACAATTCAAAAGGTTAAAAGGTCAAAATATACCTTTCAATACAAATTTTTGATGTTGTGTTGAGAAATTTCGTAAAGCATTTTGTAAATTCAAATAATACTCAATGGTACCACTGTAGAAACCTTGTGATCGATATCCAGATGATGTAAAAATTGGCAAATAACCATTAATGTAAATGGGTTTTGCATTTAAATTTTTGGGTAAAATTCGATAAAATATATCAAAAATCATTTGGCTAGAGCAATTCTGGGGAACATTTGAGCATTTTGGACAATCCAGATAACAATCGCGACGACAACTGATAATTTCATGACGATATGATCGACAATAATCAACAATATCACGAGCAGATTGTACATCGTATTCAGTAAGGAATGAACAATTGGTTAGAAAATTTGATGATAAGCAAGATAAATAGTTCGGCAAGCTCCAAATATTCCTGAACGAAAAAAAAAGAGAAATAATGATAATAGAAGCATATGATAATTTAAAAATTATCATAAAAAGAATGTTGGCTTCTGATTTGATTTATCAATTTAAAATAAACTTTTTCTTAATTTGAAGAAGTAAATTGATGAATTAAAAAATGTAGCGCATTATATCACAATAAACAGATGATAAATAGATAATCAAATAGTGATAATAATGATAAAAATAATTATAAGAATGTTGAAAAAGAAAAGTAAATAAATGAAACTATTTCAATAATTAAGAATTTAAAAAATATAATAATGAGAATTCGAAATTTCAGATCTCGAAATATTTGATGAGATGCCATAATTTAGTACGGAATTATAATTAAACGAGAACAGTTAGATAGACTTATTATTAATAATTTCCAGCCTATTTATTTTAGGCTTCTGAAAATGATGGCCCAGAACACTTTCATTAATAAGCTTTTAGTCTATTTGATTTTTGGACTTCTGGAAGTGATGACCCAAATTAATAATTTTTGGTCTATTTATTTTAAGCTTCTGAAAATGATGGCCTAGAACACTTATCATTAATAACTTTTAGCCTATTTAATTTTAGAGCTTCTGGAAGTGATAATTCAGAATTTTTAAGCGACATTTCCGAAATGAGGACTTATATTTCTAAATGAGGTTTGCAAAAATGAAACTTTAGCTTCTAAGCAAGACTTTCATAAATGAGAATCGGATTTCGAAGCAACATAGAGTTCAGGTAAGGTCAGTCAGAAATTTTTGATATGCTTCTGATTAATGTATGAGCAATATACTTAGTTTAGTGATAATGAACATAAAGACGGTTATTGTTATGATGATAATTATGATGAATAGTAAAAACCGTTAATGATAATTATAATGAATAAGAAGAAATTAATGAGGCATATATTCTTTCTAATTACTAGCTTCTACTAATTAGAATCTAAGATCCAATAATAGCCAATAAATGATCTTATATGCAATAGCAAATGATAACTATTATCAAATCTATCTTTCCTTCTCTTCTATCTGCCTTTTTTAATTCGTTATTTTAATTACATTCTCGTGCTGATGAAAAAATACCACACTGACCTTTGCTATATAGGTCAATAATAATATCTATGTCATTTTAATAATCATAATACAATTAACTATCGTAATCTATAATGATTCGCTGAAAAATATCATAAGTAATTAACGACCTGATCTATACAATTATAATCATAATAAAATATAAATTACATTTATTACATTGTATTTGCTATAATAAAATAACAAGCATATCTTCTCATTTTAATAATCATAATACAATTAACTATCGTAATCTATAATGATTCGCTGAAAAATATCAAAATAATTATGCAAACCCTGAAATTTTTCCAAAAGTAATAAATTTAAATTTTTGTGAAAAAATAATATGCAAATTCTTTCAATAATTTCTTTTTAAATTAATCATTAATCTTTTCGTTTCATAATTGTCTAAATATTAATTCAAATTTCATTCAGAGAAATTTAACGCTTTAATTTTTAAACTTTTTAAAAGTACACAGTGATAGTTTAAGATTTATGCCGTAATTTCTAATGCATATCTAATCAATCAGAGATAAAAATATCTGATTAATTTATTTGCTGATCAAGCCTAAAATGAGGAATTCTCGAAAAAAAGTTCTAATGCATTTATTTCTTTTTCTTATTCATTCATCTATCGAATTCGAGTAATCAATTATAGTGGTAATTTAGAAATTTAAAATTTTACTACAAATATGACCTATATATATTTTATAGATTTATATAGGTCATATTTTCAAATACATAAAAGAAAAGAAGATGAAAATAAGTTGTGAATAGATTTTCGAATTTTAAAAATTTTCCAAAAATTTGAATACATTTTCATAAATTGGTTTATTTAGAATTATATTGATTATTCGATTTTTAAATTACAAATAAAAATATCTGATTAATTGATAAATTAAAATGATAAATTCTCGAAAAAAATTCCATGCATTCATTTCTTTTTTATATGCCTATATTTTTCCTATTCATTCAGCTATCGAATTCGAGTAATCAATTATGCCGATAATTTAGTAAAAAAAAATTTTTAAATATATTTATATTTATATAGGTCATATTGTACATATATATATATATATATATATATACATAAATGAAATGAAGAAGAAAATAAGTTGTGACTATATTTCGGATTTTAGAAATTTTCTAAAAAATTGAATACATTTCCATAAATTATTTGACCTATGATTAATCGATTATTCGATTCTTAAATTTCTGCAAAAATTTAGCAAATATTTCTTATAACTTATCAAATTATCAAAATAAAATGCAATTTCAAGAATTTTTGATATAAAAATTTTTAAAGAAAGAAAAATAATTTCTTATTATTTTGTTTGCAATTTTTTTTAAATCCTCTATTCAGATAATCTTGAATAATCACTGATAAGTATCGCGATCGATAATTTGATCATAATATTTCGATTAAAAATGTGTTCATAGCATTGGTTGAAAAAATACAGCAATTTTTCAATATTTAATCTCTTTATTGTTAAAATGAGAAAATTTGAGAAGAAAAAAATTGTCATTTTTGTAATTATAAATTTTGTACTTTTTAAAAAATTCTTTAACATTCCAAAATCAAAGAATAAAAAAAAATAAATTTATAAAAAAAAAAATGATAATTTAGGGTGAAAATAATCTAAAATTTAAAAATTTGATGATATAATTGAAAAGATAACATAGGGCAATGATAAGATGCTTTCGTCATCAATATAGAATAAGCAATCAATCAATCAATCAATAATAATAGGAATTTTGCAAAATGCATTTAGCAAAAATTATGAAAGTTAAATCTTTCATCTAATAAATAATTATCTCAAATATGTATTTCTGTAAAATTCAAATAAACAATTATCTCAGACATATATTTTCACAAAATTTATTTTATCTTTTATTCCGGTTTTTTTTTTTGTCAATCGAGAACCAGTACAATTTTCCTTCTAGCATTTCAAAATATATAAGTTTTTTTTTTTTATTTTTTCTTTTATTCCATCTTCACATTATTGTCCTTTTTTGCCGTAAGCGATTTGACATATGCAAAAATTATTTTTCGATTGACCTTTTTTTCCTGTTTTTTTTTTTTTTGAATTTTTTCGTATAATTGTGGGAATAATAAGGTATGGTTCGTTTTTTTTTTCTTTTTATACGCAAGAAGAGATGATTTAATTGCATAAAGCGCTATATTTTATTAAGGAAACGAAAAAAGGTAAGAAAAATAAACAAACAAAGAAACGAACCTGTATGGTGTAATATTAGCAAATAATTGTATTTGATCATTGAGATGAATATGCAATGAACATAACATTTTCAAATAATCAAGGTCAAAAAGGTCATTGTAAGAATTTGCTTCTACGATAAATTGTGTTAAATAATCCACTGAAAATATATTTAGAAGGAAAAAAAAGGAATAATTTTTTGAATTATTCATCAAAATTTTCAATTTATTTTTTTATTTCAAAATAATTATTAGAAATGAAATTTTAATCGAAAAAATTTTAATCACTTTGATATAAAAAAAAAACTAGAAATTTCATATGTATATATATATGAAAATGTGAAAAATGTGATTTAATTTCATTTTAGTTGGGTGAATTTTTAATTAAATTTGATTGAATTCAATTTCGTTAATTTAATTTAAAAATAGCATATTTTGAAATTTCATCAAAATTTGCAAAAATTATTCTTTTTTTTGCATTAAAAATTGCTCATAATTATGTTCATTTTGACATATTATTATTACTATTACTATCACTATTATTATTATTATTATCATTATTATTATTGTTATTATCATTACTGTTACTATTATTATTATTATTATTATTGTCATTGTTATTATTGTTATCTCAACGGATTATACATCATCGGATAACATCGTTAACTTTTTTTTTTATAAATTTTTCTACCAAATTTAAAAAATTCTGTCATTTGAAATAAAAAATAAAAAAATCATTTTTTATGTACACCTTTTTTTTCTTGTTGTTATTTTGATGATATAATTAAAAACGAATTTTTTTTAATTATTATCATGAAAATCTAATTCGACTACAGTATGATGCAATTACAGTATGATGTGCTTTTTTTCGAAAAACTTCAAACAAATTATTGAAAGAATTAGAAATTTATCAATTGATCACTCAAATTTTATCATTTTTATCGCTATTTTATCATTATTATTAAAATTTGATTCTCTTAAGGATAATTCTATAAATCTAATTTTAATTTAATTGAAATTTAATTTTAATTTTAATTCTGAAAAAAAAGAAAGAAAATTGGAAACATACTTCCTGGAATAGCTGTTTCATAGCAAGCTACCTGACTAAAGGTATTCAATAATTCATCAGCCCAAGAACGCTTGAAACGATTTTTCAAATTATTTGTCATATTTGACAAAACAACTCGATTACCCATTTGCAAATTCCATGATACTTTTTCCCATGTTAATCTTGGCCCGGAATATTCAGTATCACGTGTTTCGAAACCCTGAAAAAAAAAGGCCCCAACTTCTAGCAATTTAACTTTTTTAAAATTGAAAATTCCAACTTCTATCAAATGATTATTTGAGTGCTATCGGTTTTCCTCTGATAATTCCGTTATAATGATTAGAAAAAAAAAAGTTATTTTTTGACCGCTTTTTTTCTCTGATAATTCCGATATAATGATTAAAAATATATTTACCTGCTATATTTTTTCTGATAATTTCTAATCAAACTAGTGATTAATTTTTTTTCCTAATCGAACTAGTAATAATAAAGATTATAATATAGTTAGAATTTTTTTCCAATCGAACTTATGGTAATAATGATTTTCTAATCGATTTTAATTTCCAATAATGATTTTCAAAAAATTATTATTATAGAAATTAATGATTTTCTAATCGATTTTAATTTCTAATAATGATTTTCTAATCGATTTTAATTTCTAATCGAACTAATGATAATAATGATTTATAACATACTTAGGATTCTTTTCCAATCTAAGTTATGATAATGATGATTACAATACAGTTAGAATTCTTTTCTAATCGAACTCATGATAATAATGATTATAACATAGTTAAAATTATTTTTAGAAATCGAAAATTTTTTAAAATCCATAAAAAATCGTTCTGTGGAAAAAAAAGTTAATTAGCTTTTCACCAATTTACTAATAATATTTCGATATTCAAATGATGAAGAAATAAAAAACGCTTTGACTAACTTTTCATTTTTTTTGAAAGTTTAAAATTAAGTAAATATCAATGCTTTTTAGCGTAGTTTATTTCCTAAAACTAAAATTGTTATCAATAATTAATTTATCAATAAGATAACCAATTTATCAATAACTATCTTATCAATAACTTACTTAATTTAGTATTTTTGTACGTAATATTTGCTTAATTTTAAGCATTCAAAAATTAGTTTCAATTTTTCTTTGTTTTTTTTATCATTTCTTTCATATCAATTTGTCTTTTTTATTAAAATTTAAGTAAAACAAATTGTATTTTTTTAAAAGAGTAAAAATAAAATTTCTTTTTCTCCTTTCATATCCATTTTTCTTTAGAATTTGAATAGTATGATAAAAATGATAATCAATCCGCTTGATGATTTTTGATCATTTCCATTTCAAGGAATGTAAAAAATTTCAGGTCAAGGTCAAAGGGGGAAAAAAAGGAAGGATCATATGCGACGAATAATAAAAGCTGATATTAAAGAAAAGTTTCAAATAAAACATGACAAGAATTTGATTAAATGTCTTTAAAATTCTGTTCATCAAATTGAAGAGAGGGAAATTTTCGTTTTTCAAATATTATGCTCTGATATAGCGTAAAATTTAAACTTTCAAAATGTCAAAGGTTAAATGAATAAAATTATAGGAAATTAATTATTTCCCAGAAATGTTAGTGCTTGTATTTTAATTGTTTTTTTTTAGTAATTTAATTGATTTAAATATTATCTAATAAAGTTTTAATTGATTTATTTAATTCGGAAAAAAATTTCAAATTTAGGGCGATTGTTTTTTAAAATTGTTCATACTTATGAAATTGTGGCTATTTATTTTTGTAAGATTAAAATTTCATTAAGTATTATTTGAACTAATTAAAATTTTACTCAATAATATTTAAATTAATTAAAATTTTATTAAGTAATGGCAGTTAAATCAATTAAAATTTTATTAAGTATTATTTAAATCAATTCAAGTTTTACTCAAAGTTATGTTTAATCAATTAGAATTTTATTAAATAATATTTAAATCAATTAAAATTTTATAAATCGATTAAAATTTTATTTATTAAATATCTAAATTATTTCAAGTGTCCAAATCGATTCGAAAGATATGATTTTTATTGATAAGATAAGATTAAAATTGAGATTATTTTTCGCCGAAACAGGTATATATTTAGAACACTCGTTGAGCATATTTTTATTATAAAATGTATATTTAATGCATTTCCTATGAAATGTTGTAAAATCATATTAGTCAAGTACCTATTTGAAGATGTAAATTCATTTTTACCTTTTTCAATAACATATTTTAGAATTTGTTGAAATGATAAGCAAACAGAGAGTGATAAACAAATAAAAAGTGATAAGCAAACAAGAAGTGATAAACAAACAAAAACCTATAAACATACATATTTACATTCCTTTCTAAACAGGTTATATTAATTTAGGTATATTAGTAATAATATAAATTCTTACAACAATATTATGAGCTATCTTGGAATTTAATAAAATAATTGGCCTAATGTTTAAAATTTTTTAGACAATTACAAAATTTAGTAATATGATAATTATATCAAATCTGCTGCTACTAATCATATCATATCATATCACAATACTATTATTTAGCTTAAATTGTGGCGAGCAAAGTTTTCATTGTTCGATCTAGTTTTGAACTTAATTTCAGACAAATGATTAATTGATATAAAATTCAATGACTGATAATCGAATTTGTATAAAAATTTTCTCGAATTTAACAACGGAAAAAAATGGATAAATGTAATGAAATGAATGAAATATGTTAAACAAATATATTTAATCTCTTCGATAATATCTTAGATTATAATTTCAAAGATATTCAAAAATTTTGCAAAGAATATTCTTTTTTTTTCAGCTAATATATTTATACTTGGAATGATAGAATTGAATAGGAATTTAAATTTCTTTAATCGATTTTTATTCCATTTCAAATTATCAATAAATGATTTTGAATTTTTTTTATTTTTGTCCTAAACATAACTTTAAAAAGAATTCCTATACTATTTTTTTGTAAAAAAAATTAATTTTCAATTTGAAAATAATCATCTAAATAATCATATTTTAAGAATAATTTTTTGAATGTAAGACGAAAAATTGCTGAATAACATTATTTTAAAGTTAGTTTATTCAATTAAAATTATTTCAATTAAAAATATTATTTTTGATTAAATTAATTTTTCAAATTTAAATATTTAAAAAGCGCTAAAATTAATAAATAGCATAAAGAAAAAGGAAGAATTTATGAAAGCAAAAAAATAATAATTATGCAAATTTTTGAAAGAAATTAAATATCAAAATAAAAAAGGCAAAAATTAAGTTTAAAAAAAATTTCAATAAATAGAATAAAAGCTAAAAAATAAAAAAAAGAAAATTTGTAAAACTTACAGTTTCAGGATTTTGATTAATTTGTAATGGATTTATGAATAGTACAGTTAATGGTATGATTGTTGATAAAATTGATATAACAATTAGAATTGTACCAGGATAATTGAATAGAAATATTGAATAATATGATAATAAATGATGTATAATACCATTATTGCTATTATCAATTTTGTTAATCATTTTTCGTTTTTATTAGCAAAATTGATAAGAAGGAAGTTTATTGCGATAATGGAAAACTATAAATAACAAATTATTCGAGAGAATAAATCCTCCTGTTTAAATCCAATTATATTCATTCGATTGATATCGGATCAGATGGGAAAAGTTTGAATGAATGAATCCGATGAATTGATAGATCGATTGAGAGATCGATGGATGGATGGATGGATGGATGGACGGATAGATGGATGGATGACTGAATGAATGAATGGATAGATAGGATGAATGGAAAATATACGACGAACCTTTTTCCGATGATTACAAAGAGACATTTTGATGGTGACACGCCTACTAAATTGCCTATTGATTAAAAATCAATCTTATGATCAAAACGATCGATCAGATCGTTAATTACGATCATTTGAATAGTAATCAAAAAGTATGATGATAAATATCATATTCCTTATATCATTTTACTTTTCTATCTTCGCATTTCTTCCAAATGTCCTTTAACAAAACTAACTTTAGATATATTATGATAACAATTTATCGAAAGTATTGATTACTTTAGAAATCTGATAATAATTTATCTAAAATTATTTATCACTTTGGTGGTAAATAATAGTTTATTTAAAGCTAATGATTTTATGATATGATTATCGTCTGTCTGAAATATTTCTCAGATTTTTTTTTGATTGCATTCATCCGATCATTCGTGATATCATCATACAGTAAATGATGAAATTTTACGATAGTAGCATTGCAATAATCGGGTGCGAGAAAAAAAAAAAGAAGAAAAAGAAGTCAAAACCGGATCGGATTTCCTTCCAAACAAAAGATCATATTCATTGAATTTTCATTTGAAATCACATGCAGGAAATTTATGATTTTAAAATAGGTAAAATAATCAATGATTAGAAATATTTGAAATTATTTCGTGGTATTGTAGTTTTTTTTTTTTTCAGATTTATAGAATTAACGTCATCGTGTAAAATGCCGGCATTTTTTTTTTGATGTGTAGCAAATTTAAAAAAAAAAAAAAAAAAAAAAAAAAAAACGAAAGGAAATATGGAAAATAAAGAGGAAATAAAGTGAAAGGATAAAATTTTTTTTTTTTATATCACCTATTAATACTTTTACATAATGAACGATCAGATATATCACCAAATTATGAGAGGATTTGATATAAACTATTAGTTCTATAGCAAGCAAAAACAGGATGAACAAAAAAAAAAAAAAAACTCTATAAAAATAAAATAAAATATGACAAATTCTTTACAGTAATTCATAAAGCTTACTAATTCATACCAAATATTATTTGCGTTATATCAAGAGAATTATGCCAATTAAAACGAATATAAGAAAAAAAATTTATTACAAAGCATTGATAATTTCAAAGCATTTCAAATTGCGGTTCGTCGTCCACCACACCAAATTTTACTAAACCGCAATGTACGGCAAATAATACTGATAATGTTAATGCGCCTACAGCAAAGAAGATCGTTTCAGCTATTGGACCCTAAATAACACAATGAAGTATAAATAATCTTTTCGTAATTTAATATGCTTCCAGATTTCTTGCAAATAATGAAATGATATTTTTTATACATTTCGCTCTGTTTTTTAAAATTAACAAAAATATTTAAGTTCAATCAGAAATACCCAAGAACAGAAAGGATCTATTAGTAACTTAAACTTATCTCTAAATTTTTAATCATCTGTAATCAACAGATAGTTAGGATCTATAGTCATCAGATCGTTAGGAATAGATCTATAGAAAAGATTTAAAAGAAAAGCGCTCAACTATTTCCTTCAATCTACCAAGTGAATTTCAATAAGATCCATAAATTTTCTTTTTATGTATTTGCTATTTGATCAGCTGTAAAAAAACTTACTGATGATTCCTGTTCTTTCGTAGCAGCCCGTCGTATATTCATATGCCCTGCTTCTTTTTGAGCCTGACGTCGTCTGCTATTCCATTTATCCTGAAGATCAATCTTCTCTAACAAACATAATCATAATTTCTAAAGCATTCCATGAGCTAAAAAAAAAAACTGTCAAACGATAACCTTTACAGCAGCTTGCTGTCTTATTTGAGTTTCACTCAGAGGCAGATATATACTTATTATAGATTCGATAAATCGCACAATATTTGGACAACTCATTATGTGTTGCTGCAATCGATCTGACGGAAGTGGTAGTTTTAAAATTGGTGCCAAATATCCAAAAATTAAGGCATCAATGGAGCTCGGTCTGAAAAAAATAGTAAAGGGAAATGATATAAGGAATAGGAGTTTTCAAATAAAAACTGAAAATTATTATAAGCATATAATTTTGCATATGTAGAGGTAATCTGAAATTAATAAACAGATTATATTCCAGTATTACGTACTTGTCGCCATAAAAGTACTTTTTGTTATCAAGTCTATCTTCTAAAAAATTAATCGTATTCACGGCATCAAGAATAATTTGCGTTTTATCACGGCCGCAAGCTGAAACGTAAGCTTGAGCACGTCTACGACGCTTCTCTAAATAATACAAATTATAGCCAAACGGAAGCTGTTTTGAATACCAGTGTTGTGTTATTGCTGAGTAATTAAACGGATCAAGCCAGAGAATTTGCAACTGAAATAGAAAGTTTGAATTTTGAAAAAAAAAAAACTCAAAAACTTTCTTCTATATCATTAAAAATTTTGTTGCTTGATAATGAAATAGAATTTTCCGAATAATAACATTTATTAATGATAAGAAACAATATTATTAATTAAGTTAATATGAAAAAAAAATACTAAACAATGATGCAATTCGAACCTCAGCAGGATAGAAATTTCGATGCATTAAACTTGCATATGCTTCAAATTCATTTTTTTCACTCATACTTAATTCGCTGTCCAGCACAACTTCCTCAAATAAACAATGATTAGTTTCTTATAACATAAATTATTATTTGCCTTTTAAAATTGCTTGCCAGATGAAATTTTTCAAATTATTTATTTTTATATTGATAACGTATATAGAAGAATTATACATTTTTACGGTTACTTAACTTTTATCAAATATATCAGTTACACGTAATACACGTAAGTTATGCACGCATATGCGTACATATGTAATATCATGTTCGCTTTCTTAATTTTCACCAATAACATAAAGCTCATTTATCAGTACTATAAGTGGATGATATGGTTATCAAATATTTCAAAATACTTATGTAGTATTAGATTCAAATATACTCGACATAATATAAGTCGTAACGTACGGAGTAAGCATCCTAAATCCTAAAAATTAAATAAAAATTTATTTATACTAGTAATTGTTATCAATGAAATATGTATATATTTTGATAATTAAAAAGTAACTAAATAATGAAGGTATTATTATCTACTACTAATTTCATACCTGGCCATTTTTTCGCAGCATATCGGCAAATTTACCGAAATCAATAATTTTCTCGGTCAAATTACAACGATCAACAAACAACGGATATTCACCTAAAATAATAATTCAACAGTAAGTGATTAATTTCAAATTGCATTTAATTTTTTTTTCAAAAATGAATGAAAAATTAATTTAGTTAAAATTCAACTTACCATTTTGACTTTTCCATGGTGAACAACAAGGTGTGACGGATATCGGGCTGCACAAAATTTAGCACATGCCTAATATTAAAATCAAACTTATTCATTTTCCTCTGTTTCTTATCTCGATAAAAATAAGGAAAAAAGTAAACAAAAAAAAACACCAAGATCAATAATTTTTTGTCCTTTTTGGAATAATTTAAATTTATTATCTATCTTTATCAACTTGTACGCGGAGCGCAGAAGTAAAAATTCCGAAATTTTAATCTTTCATTTCGAATTTCAATTTAAATTTCAAATATTTCACTATTATATCGCCTATTTATGACAAAAAAAAAAAAGAAAAAACGAATTCTTTACCATAAATTGAAGACAGCGTGAATCTATCGATGGTAAGCCAAAATCCGATGGCCATATATACAGCTCCATATCATTCATGAAAAATTAATTTGATTTTTTGAAAGAAAAATAATCTGAAAAAAAATATTGTTGAATTTAACAATATTTAATAAAAATTTAATAAACTTCCCAATATTTAACAAAAATTTTTGAATTATACTTTCTTTATTTCTTCTATTTTTATCATCAAATTTTTCATTTTCGACAAAAATAAATTGTTTCTTAAAAAAAAGACATTTTACTTCTTTTTTAAAAAAATAAAAGCATAGCATTGTTGAAATTTAAAAGCAAAAAAATATTCTTTTCATGTATATTTTATATTTTAAGCTCATTAAATGATTTAAATTTCAAATATTTCGGATATAATTTTTTTTTTAAATTTCAACAATATTTCGTCTTTTGTGATATCTGTAGATAATCCGATTGAAAAAGTACGCGATATAAAGATATCAAGCGGAAGAGAGATAGAAGGAGAAAGAGAGAATGAGAGAAAGATATGAATTGGGAGAGATGAAAAATGCAGATAAGAAATGTCTTCATAAATAATTGCTATATTATAGCAAAGAAAACACAATTTGGTAAGGATTGGAAATTATTGAAGAGCGAGTACACTAAACAATTTCAGCAAATCTCGGGAAAATAGGTAACTCCGGTATATCTCGGGAAGAACACACATCTCGGGAATCCTCGATGATATAGCAATAACTTCCTCAATTCTCACCAAAATAGTAAATATCTTTACTGATAGCTTGGAACGTTTTTCCATTGTAGGACCATGTCCAATTTGCGAAAGATTTTTAGTATGTTGGAATTTTTTTTTTATTTCGTATTTTATATTTACAAAAAAGTTTTCACGTAAGTGACAGTTTAACATGGAATACGCTAAGCTTCTGAATGCTATGAAAAAGTAAAGGATAAAAAATGGTAACGCCACATAAACAGATGAATACGTGAGGACATTTCTGGTTTCAGTCACGTACTTAGATTATTAATTTAGCGTCGATTAATCAGTCGTCGATAATGATCTGATTGTTTTTTTTTTTTAAAAATCATTTAGCTGACCAATCGATCATTTCTATATTTAAAAACGTTTAATGTTTTAAGTTAGTTTCAAATAAAGAGGATATTCCATTATAAGGAATAGCATAAAAATAGATGAATTAATACGTGAAGTATAAAAATGTACGTTATTAGCATTTAGATGAACATATGCAGCTTTAAATGTATATGAATAGCATAAAGATAGATAATAACGTAAAAGCTTAAAAACACGTAGATAACGTGGAGATTAGTTGGATATGGGAAACTTGAAACGTACGTGAATAGCATAAAGATAGATGAGCCTAGAAAGTTTAAAAATACTTAAATAACGTAGAGACTAGCTGAATATGGAAAACTTGAAACGTACGTGAATAGCATAAAGATAATGATAAATGAATACGTGAGATTAATATCGTAATATTGTAAACAAATAATTTAATAGAAATATTATGATAGAATATTTATGTATAGCTGCATTTAGTGATAAAAGTTTAAACTAAGATTAAGAAAGAAAAGATTATATTGGCAGAAGTAATTTCGATCATTCATCCGAAATACTTTCATTACTATTCATGATCGAATCATATGCTCCTATCATATCTTTTCGTTTTTCTTCATTAATCGATATTCTCACTTTTCTTCCCACTGATAAATCGTATTAGTATATCACTATATTTCTAGATTGATAAATTATATCATCTTCCGAATTAACAATAACAACTTCTGAATTAGCAGTAACAATTTTTGTCTTATTTGATGAAAATTTTTTAAATTTCTTCTAGTAATATGTTCGTATAATAATTGATATTATGATAAATTTTGAAAAATCATTATTCTTGCATATATAATTCATTAACTTCATCCATGAATTAATAGTATTACTCAAGAGTATCGTGAAATATTGGCAAGTATTGAGCATTAATAGGCAGTACTATAATTATAATGATAAGCACTACTATAGTTAAAATGATAAAGATATCATCTTAAACTGTTCTATTTCATTCAGCGTTTTTTTTTCTTCAGTAAATTCAATAACAAATAATTGTGTGTACTGTTATTAATTTTATTTTTAACTTAATTTCTTTCTTAATTTTTCATGTTATCATTTAATTTTTATGTATGATAAATTTTTCACGTTATCATATTAATTTCTATATATGATAACGGATTATTATATTTATATGTATGTATATAATCATGACTTATTATTGTGTTTGAAGGATATATTTATAAATTGAAATTAAATAAATCTTAATAACTTTTATTTTAGTTATTACTGGGAGTATGGAAAGTAAAACGGATATAATATTTGATGATGAAGAAGGTGAATTGGTTAATTGGAAAGTTACCGATGGTGCTTACGTATCTGCCGATGCCATCCTTCTCACCTATGATACTGAAAATGGTGAGAAAAAATCGTTGAAAACTTCTGTAGCTGGTGTTGTTGCTATTGATACTACTTTTAAAAAAAGGAAAAGTAAGTATGTTTGATATTGATTGATAGTTTAATTTTTTAGAATTTACGATATAAAAATATTTAATGTCATTTGTTTATGTGATTTTTAATTGTTTATTTGTACTTGCAGATAAACAGTTGAACAGGAATTGAGATTTTCTTAGAATTTTAATTTCTGTTTGAAAAAATATCAAAATTATTATTATTATATGCATCATTTAAATAAATAATGAAAAAAGATTTAAACTGAAACTGACAGCTCATTTAACGTTCCAGTAACTTCATTCTTTAATTCAAATTATAGATTATTAGAATATTGTTTCCGATATTATTTGTAGCGATAAGATTAGGATAGATAGTAATAGTATTCCTGATAAACTGGATAATTTTGGCGTTTAAAACTTGACCAATTATCCATAATTATTGCTCCATTTGAATTAATTTAAAGATTCGATAGGATTGGAAAAAGTGTTAATAAACTTAAATGCTTTGCTTTTTTCAGAAATTAAAAAAAGGTATGATTGTCGCTAATATACGAGCTTGTAGTCATGCGATTGTTATCAAAGATATGTGCGCATCATGTGGCAAAGATTTAAGAGGGTTTAGTTTGAATTTATTTCCACTGAATAACGATTCCTTGTGCTTTTTTTAGAAGAAATATCTTAAGATAATATTGATAGTTTTATATAATAAATCATATATATTTATTATTGTAAAACGACAAAAAATGTGAAATTTGTTTATAAATTGTTTTTATAGCAAACCAGGAACTTCTGGAGATTCGACGGAAGCCAGTATTGCAAATGTATCAATGATACATCATGTTCCTGAGCTAATCGTCTCTGATGAGGTTCATTTTAATTTTTTCAGTCATATCATCTAAAATCTATTTTTCATAAAATTTTATATTTAATCGTAATTTTAGTTGGCTCGGAAAATAGGCAATAGAGATCGTGAACTGCTTTTAAAAGCACGCAAATTGGTATTGTTGGTTGATTTGGATCAAACACTTATACATACAACCAATCACACTTTTAAAGTAGATAAAGATACGGTAATTAATTCAAAATTAATTTTTGAAGATATTTTTATCAATAATTTTAATTTTGATTTTAGTTTTTTTTTATAATATGATGGAGTTGATTTTAAATTAATAGTAATTAATTATTAAAAAAAAAGCAAACAGAAAATTTGGTTCCACGCTGGTTATTTATGAAGAAATTAATTTTAGACAAGGGATTTAATCATTCGTATTTAATTAAATATCCACTTGTATATGTTCGTATGCATGATATAATATTACTTTTATTATTAAAATGAACATTTATTACGGATTTTTCTTCAGGATGTTTTGCATTATAAATTGAAAGGAACTGATTTCTATACCAAAATTCGTCCATACGCACGTGAATTTTTGCGACGCATGGTTGAATTGTATGAAATGCATATAATTAGTTATGGCGAAAGGCAATATGCACATCGTATCGCTGAATTTTTAGATCCTGATAAGATATATTTCGGCCATAGTTAGTTATTTGTTTTTATATTATTCTAGATATTAATACAAACACAGATTATTTCATTTACTTGACAGTTACCAAAAGATCTGTAATTACATTAATCAGTATGCTACTTACGATGTGGACGAAAGAAAAGATTTTTTAGTATCGAAAACACATGGCATAACATATTTTAATACGAAATTGATGAAATTTAGTAAATTTTATGCTTCTATTAAAACACGAGCTTAATTTTTTACGAGAAAAAACAACAGAAAATACGATCCTTCAATATGTTTTGAGGTGTATATATAAAAAAAGGAAGATCTAAAGAAAAGGTTGAAAGTTACTAATATAAAAAAGGAAAAATTGCTAAATAAATTAAGGGAATTGCAAGAGAAACTGTATGGATGAAATTATACCATTATAATGCTTTCATCCAAAGACTTGATTATTGCTTACGCATGAATTTACAGTTATTTCTTCTTTTATCACTTCTGACAGATCAAAAGATAGACAATTTTCGCTTCGGAAATTTTGTATGCAAAAAATGAGAATAGAAAATTTACTGGAAAATCATTGTTTAAATGATATTTAAGGAATATTATCACGCGATGAATTATTTTGTGCGATGTACAAAACAAGAAATATGCAAGCATTATTTCCATGTGGTGATCATATGATTGTGATGATTGATGATAGACCTGATGTTTGGCAATATTCCGATGCCCTTATTCAGGTAATTGATAACCTGATAAACTTCGTAATATCATAAATGCATCAATGTTATCATACATGCATGCGTTTATAGGTAAAACCATATCGATTCTTTAAAGAAATTGGTGATATCAATGCCCCAAGATACGAGAAAGGTGAATCAATTCTTTCTAGCAGTTATGCAGAGCAGGATATGGAATCTGAAGATGATGAAACGCTTGAATATGTTGCAGTTGTCCTTACCAAAGTACATAGTGCTTTTTATGAATTGTTTGACGATTCAAAAGTAAACCGTTTCCCGGTACGTTTAATAAATTTCTCTTTGTTTTAGAACGAAGTATATAAAATATTTTGTATATTACCAACATTTCTTTTTTTTCATGTTTTTATTCATATGCAGACAAAAACAACATACAATAACAATAACAAAAAGTTAAAAAATTCCCAAAAAATAAAAGAAAACCAGAAAAAAAACCAAAAATAATCATAATAAAAAGGAGACATTTTTTAAACTTCATAAAACATTGTTCAGAAAAACGTAGAAATGCCAAGATTAATTTCACATTTTAATATAATACATGATACGAAACTTTGATGCAGTAGATCGATTAAATTTTAGTAATATGGTATTTGTATAAATTTAGTTAAATGAATTGCTAGGAAATTGTTTGCATTAACAATTTCCGTAATAGATTTTCTATTGAATATTTTATTGATATTAGTGACACGAAATTTGTCATTTGAGGATTTAAAAGGAATAATATCATATCTTCGAAAGCAAGTATTACGTGATTGTTCAATAGTACTTAGTGGCATTGTACCCGTTGGTGTTGATATTAGAAAAACAGAAGCATATCGATTATGTGTACAGTTTGGTGCAACTGTTACGGAAAACGTGAGTAATTCCACGACTCACGTAATTGCTGCACGGTGGGGCACAACGTTAGTATAACTGTTTATTTCAATTTTCGTTTATTTTGTTCCTATTTTTTCTCGAAAATACAAACACACAATGTTTGAATAGTTGGGCTTTCAAATTGTAAACTGTGTGAAAAAAATTTTTTTTCACGACGATAATGCTTTGTGATTTTGTGTTATGTGGCAGTTGGCATCACATTTCCCAAAAGTAGTTTTATAATTGAACTACATACCTATGCACTACATTCTATGCACGATAGATCAATAGTAAATATTGATTCAGCTCTGCTATAGATTTGTTGAGTATTAAATTGTATTACCTATTTTATCTTCAAGTTAAGTTATAGATTGTTTCAGTTAAAATTACAATGTTTCATATAATATGTCACAAACTTTTGTAAATTATGTAAAAATTTTCAGACTTGACTTTTAGAACTTTACAAAATATCATTATTTATATGGAAATATTTTCAACAGGCATATTTATTTTTTAGGAAAGTTCATGAAGCAAATAAACTACCGAATGTATGTATAGTGGATCCTAAATGGTTATTTACTTGTGTCGAAAGATGGGAAAAAGTACCGTTTAATCTAATTCATTTTTATTAAATATGCAAAAATTTACATTTAGATTCAACCATTATTTCAAGAAATATTCAGTTGAACACTCCAATTGTTGAGCGGTAGCTTCTTGTTTTATGCTATCATTATGGTGAAGCCCAAGTTTTAAATTGTTGTTTGTTTTCTTTTATCGATTATCGTTATTTCTGTATAGATTTGAAGGAAAATTAAATTCCGTTTGCTTAAATCATTATTTATTCATACTGATTTTTAGGCGGATGAAAAAGAATTTGAATTGTTCAAGGATGAAGCACGAAGCACGGAAAAGCTTCAAGGTGGTACTATAGTCGTTGATGAATTCTCAAGGCTACCTACATTTGGTAAAGAAGCCTTGTCGCTTATGACTGATGAAGTAGCTTTTTTTTTTGAATATAAATTTTAGCAGTTTGAAATTTTTTTAACCACTTAAAAAAAGTTGTTTTCAGTTAATGCTAAATGTTAAATTAATGAGTGTTCATTATTGCAGATTATTTTGTATGACATTTCAGGTTGATGAAGCATTATCGGAGGATGTATCTGATAATGATGAAGAGAATCCAGATGAAAAACCATTGAAGAGTTTTGTTTTGAAAGACGATGGCGCTGTCAAACGAAAATCTGAAGAGAATGATGAGGATAATAATGCTTCATCCACCAAGAAACAAGCTCTGGAGAAGGACGAAGAGAATGAGTCTGAAAAATCGTCATGCTCTGCTGAATCAGAATCAGATGATGATGATATGGCAGCAGATGTTGAGCGACAGTTTTTTGCAATGTAATTAATTCTCTTTACTCGTTACTTCGGATCTATCATTTCTTAGCTCTTGAGTTATTTCTTTTCCTCTATATTACCTCAGGAATACTTATTATTATCACTTTCTAATGATTTGTTTTCTGATAAATTTTAATCATTCATGAATTTATTCCATACTTTTTTTCCTAATTTTTATAAGATACCAAATTGTGAATTACTGGATTCTGAATAAAATTTTTTCCAAGGTTATACCTGATTAGAAAAGGAACATTATTAGTGGATATCTAATTTGTTAATCTTAGCGAAAATATATCAGTAAAAATTATTTGAATTTGTTTTTTTCTACCTTCTTCATTGAAGGTGTGCCTTTTAACTGCCAGAAATTTCTGTATATTATTCTACTGTATGATTACTTTTCTCATGATATCATAGTCAAATTTGTTTTCATAAATTAAATTGATGTTTTTTTTTTATCATTGCTTGTTTATTTTCTTATCAGTGTTTTCATTATGAATTTCATATGTAAAACTCATTTAAATTCATAAAAATTAGAATTTTTCACAAGCTACATTTTTGTTACTTGCTGGATAGTTTTGACCTATTTTTACTAAAGAAAAGAAGGAAATTTTGTCAATTAAATGATTCATTTATTTCTACTAATGTAAGACAAACGGAAATGGTTTTAAAACATTTGAGAGAGAGAGAAAGAAAGTGCAATTGAAATAAATCCATGTATTGGCTAAAACTTTTTTTGTCTTGCTTCACAAATTTGCATATGATATTTTGTCTTCGTTTAAAAAGCATTTCATTTCAAATCTTGTGATTATGCATTTATCCTTCTGATGAACATGAAATGATTTTTCCTACGGGTTTTGATTTTTTTTCCTTTGTACATAAATAAAAATGATTTATTGAACAAAAAATTTTTGCAACTAATATCAGTTTAATCAGCTTTACAGCTTATTTTTCATTACTTTTTTTTCAATTCTTATTTTAAGTATATGCAATGTTTGATTTAAAATTAAATAATGTATTATATTTTAGTTCCATATATGATGTTAGTTTAGTTTTAGAATATTAGTTTATATTTTCTCTCTTATAGCTTAATTAGTAATTAAAATAATCAGTGGAAATAGATATTTCATTTTCAGAAAAATTATCATTTGAAAAAAGTAAAAAAATATTAACAATGATGAAAGCTATGAATAAATGTTTTTTTTCTTTTTAAATGAAATCAAATGAGTAAGGGATTTCATGTTGGAGAAGATGTGCTTGAGAATGAGCCATATTGTTTATAATATTATCAGGGATAAGTGATATTATTTGATTGTTTTGAAAATTTTCAATCGATATTTTATAATTTAGTGAATTATATTCCTCCAGTGACTGAGTGTTATTCGAAATCTATAGATATTTAGCATATTTTTATATGAACTAGGAATTATGAATATTCTCGAGATATTGATTTTAAATTTGAATTACTTGATTTGTTGAAAATAATTTAAAAAATGTAAAGAATCATTGTAACACAGTTATGTGTGATAATCTCGATCCTATAAGAATTAAGTTTTTGTTTCATTCCATTTTACATTTTCATTATTATAAATGATTAAATTTTAATATAGAGATAAAAATTTGGTTATGTTAAATTTCTAAATTGGACCTCTTTGATTGATAGCATTTGATATAATGGCTTATCACTTTGAATTTGAAAAATTCGATCTAGTTCAGAAAAAATTCTAATTGATAAACTTATCTTAGGAGCATTAATTAATCCGGGAAGTTTATTTATTTTATAGTCTTCCTGATCGTTGAAGAGTAATTAAAATTCTAACTTTCGATACTTATGCAATGATCTAGTGAAATTATTATATGAAAAATTATCATTCAATCAAATGTTTCACAGAGATAGAATCAATATAACTTATCTTTATATATATGTGAAAGTTTATATTATCTGGTATTATAGTGATTATTTTTGTTTGACATAATTTGTTTTGATTGAAATTACTAAAGAGAATTCTTAGATATTCTTATCCATCATTTTAATTAATATGTTGTAATACTTGAGAATTTAAACTATTAAAAAATTAACCAGTTTAAATTTATGAATTTTTTTCACTGTGAAAATTATACAATAACAAAACACTAACTTTTATGACCTATCGAGAAATTACTGTATGAATTAGAATCTACGATAATTAATGATTTCATTATAAAATTAAGAGTAAGATTAAAGCTTGAAAAAGAATATAAATAATATCACTATCATAGTATCACTAGCATTTTGATTTTTGAAATTTCTATGACATATGAATCAGAATTTATGATAATTGATTATTTTTGCGAATGAAATTTTGTTGTCATTTTCTCTACAATATTGATATTTCGATGATATGAAATGCTGATATCAATGATTGTTTAATGAAATGAAAAGATAAGAGTACAGAGAAGAGTAGTAATAGAGAGAAATAGAAGAAATGAAATAATTCATATTATTTGGTTTCTGTTCAACAAACTACCATTTATCAATGCATAGATTTTGTTGTTTGTTAAAATGAAATTTCATTAGTGAAATGACTGATTTGCAGTATCATTGTTTCTATTGTATACAGTATGAAAGTTATTTGATATATTCTATTTTAATTTAGGATAGGCTATTTCAATCAAAAGAGATTCTTTCAATTGAAATATTTATTTCTCGATTTGGTAATTTCGAAATTACAAAAATATATGATGAAATTTTGGATTGTTATCTTTGGTCATATTCTGATAAGCTTATTATTTATTTATTGATTATTAATGATAGTAATGAGTTACTATTGCAGACAAATTTCTCTAATCAAAATATCTTAGATAATTTTGAAATTGCAAGAATATGAAATTTTTGATTATTATTTGGTATTTTTTTTCTATACATATTTTTGAATGTTATATTATTCATTGTTGATATTAAATATGATAACAAATCACTTTGATTAATGCTTATCTTTTTGAATGTGTGCACGAGAATTTTATGCAAATCTCACACAATTTATTATAAGAATTTATGCGTACTTGAATAATTTATAGATTTGATGATGATAAGATGTAAATAAGTTAATTTCTTTAAAAAAAAAATCTAATTTAATAATCATTAGATAATAATAGTGGTATATGTGATAGTAAAAAAGTAACGGAAGGTTGTAGTAATATTTGTTTGTTAATTTCAAAAATTCTAAGGATGTAACCTTTTGGAGTTGACCTTTCGAAAACTTTAATAATAAATGTATGATGGTGGTGGATGAGATTGCTGATTTCAATAAGAGCAATTACAATAAGAGCAATTCGTTTTCTTTTTTTATTGATGATGAGAATTAAAAGTGTGCAGTGATAAGTGATATATCTCTTTGATTACACTGATTACGAATAATTGATTGTTTTATATACAAATCATTCTCTTTTCTAGTATTCTTCACAATATTGTGCTCTTGATTGATGTATATATTTTTTCTGCTGTAATATATGTTTGAAGACTGTGTTAAAGATGAGAATCGACGAGAGAAACGGAGATTCTGTGAAGAAGAAAATTTACGAAATATGAAGTTTCGAAGAATGCACTGGAAAAAAAAAGTCACGAAATAGAAAATCGATGAAAATTCGAATAAGAAGTTACGAAATATGAAGATTTATGAAGATTAGAAGATTATATGTATTGAAGAAGAAAAGCTAAATTATGGGACATCTAATCAATCGTGTGAACATCTAAAAGTTATCATAAAAGAAGAGAAGTTAGAAGATAAACGAGAATTCTATAAAGGATGCAAAATTGCTGAAGAAAATTATCAAATGATAGAAATGAAAGAAAGAAGTAGAAAGAATTAGTAAAGAATCCATTTGTTCTATTAAAGAATCCATTCATTCATTCATCTGTTTCCTTCATAACAATATGATTCTTAAATTATTATCAATTGCATATTCAAATTTCTTTTTCACTTTTTATTGCATAGAAGTATGAAATTTCTTTCTTTTTTTTTTTTTGAGAAAATACTGATTTCGAAAATTGTTTGGAAAAAAAAATGCGGCCTTTTTTATTGCTTGCTCAGTTCTTCGTTATATATTCCCCAGAGGATATCTTTCAGTCTTTTTAATGTTATACATTTTCATGCAATAAAAGGGAAAAAGAAATTTGCTATTTTGATATTTTTTTTTTATCTGATATCTGCAGTGATTATAGGAATGTGTAAGTTATGAAGTCATTTTAACTCTCGAGAAAGTAGATAGGTAAAATGGCAACATTTATGCTTATGTTCATGTTCAATATTAGTGAGGTGTTTTTTTTGTTTGGTAGCATTAAGCATCTTTTTTTTACTACAAATCGAGAAATTGAATATCTCGAATTATTTCTTTATTTTTTGGTTCCTTTTCTTTTTTATCATACTGATAAAATTATATAATGATAAGAATTTCTTCTTTTGCCTTCCGTTTGCAAATTCATCGATCTTAAAAATTTCTTTCTTTTATGCTTTTAACTTATGAATAGTCTATTTGATGTCTGTCTTCATAAGAATAATGTATTTCAATATTCTCGAGCATTCTAACTTCGTAGTCCGCTAAACACTAATCGATGAATAAGCTGTCTGATAAAATTAGGTCAACTAATCAAAGTGTTAAAATAATATAGAAAGCATTTTTGAGCAGATAGTAAATAATAAAGGATAAAGGTAATCTTTTCAGAATTCGATTTTGTATAAGAGATAATAGTATTAGTATTATATGTAAATTACATTGGTAATTTTTAGCTAATTATCTCAATTATTACAACTTATTTTCGATTAAATAATCTCATATGAATATAGGAATGTACTGCAGAATGATATGATATAAAATGATAAAATTAATTTGGTATTATTCGATTAAAATTGTTGTCCGTTATTCGAAGTTCGAAGATGAATTAAGGAAGTAATTCTTTAGAAATTATTTTTCTCAACGATATATCTATTTTTTATGTAAAATTTATTATTATTTACTAAATTTTCATGACATTTTTTTTTTCGCTTTTTTATTGAAAAGACATTCACTCATTCTGATTTATTATCTGTTTGTGATTATTTATGATTGAATTCAATTTGGTAAATGTATGTTAAATTATTTTCAAACTTTTCTCATTTCATTTATTCCAAAAATTTCCATTATTTTACGTTATATGTGTTTAATATTTGTATCTGATTATATGTTATAGTTTTATGCAAATTTCTTATCTTTTTTTTTTATTTTTAGGAAACGATTATACGATGGATTCAGGTAATGTTGAAGGTAGCACATTAGTATCAACAATTGCAAGTAATATTCAACGATTAATTCAATATGGTTTGTTTTTTTTTTCTTTCTTTCTTTCTTAAAATTCTATTCCTTTTATTATCTGTGATTTCAAAAAAAATTAATCCTAGACGTTAAAAAAAATAAATTATTTCTAAATCAAAAAAAACTAATCCTGTACATATTAGGTTTAACTAAGATTTCTATCTTGCTTTTTAATTTATTTCTATATCATGATAGTGCATGATGATATGATTATGGTCATTATGATATTATAATTTATTTTTATTTCTAAACTAAAGAAAATTAATCCTGTACATACTAGATTTAACTAAGATTTCTATCTTGCTTTTTAACTTATTTCTATATCATGATAATGTGTGATGATATGATTATGCAATCGTTACTGTATTATAATTTATTTTGCAAATTTTATTTTGCATATTCGATGTTCCTCATTATGTAAAAGAAATAATAATGTTCTCTTATGCATATAAATTATAGAAATTCTAAGAAGTTTCATTCTTTAGTTTTCGTTCTGAAGATAGATGATTGTTACCGAATTTGAAGATGATTTCCAGGTTTTGGCATGTTCAAATGTAATATCATTTATCTTCTACAAAATTAATAAGAAATCACAAGAATGATAATTAAAGGGAAAGTTTTGAATTCAAAGATAATATACTTTTATGTAAAATATTTCGAAGTTTTCTTTCTTTCAAATCATTAAAATTGTTCGATAAATAGTCAAATTTTAGTGCAACAATTGGAAGTATTAAGTGGAAAAATAGGTAGCAGTGATGATGGCGAAAAGTTACGTGAACAGGTAGCGGAAGTAACATCATCAGCTAATACATTAAGCAAAGAAACGAACACTTTGATGAAACGTTTAGTGGAATTGTCAAATGATCAGGTTTGATCTGTGATTGATTTTATGATTGCTAAAATCGAAGTTTTTGCTTCACTAATAAATTGTTTCCTTTATTCGATTGCTTTCTTTTAAAATTTATTTAATATTCATAATCATTCAGCAATATGCATCAACGATGAGAGTGCATCGTGAACGACTTATGGGTGATTTAATTGGTGTTTTGAATCGTTTGCAAGTGGCTCAAAGAATGCTGTTGCAAAAGAAAAAGAATCAATGAAAGCAGTAGCTGCTCAAGATCAACAAGTTAGCCATCAGGTAATTGTAGAAATCTATTTGATTCCTAATGCTTAACATTGCAATATTATTATTTTCTAGAAATAGGAAAAACAAGACTTATTTTACTTCGCTTCGACGAGATCAAGACATTTACGATGGCTCTAACAAGTATAAATTTTTTAATCCATATACATGAAAATTTCGTACTTCTGAAGATGCATGGAGACAATAATTTTGTTTCTTTTAAAAGAATCTATATTTGTTTTAATCGATTCTTATTTTAATTACAGATAGAACAAGCAAATGATGACGAACAAAATGAAAGACAGCAGCTCCAGATTCAGCATCAGCAGCATCTGACGGAAATTAGGGAGAGGAGTGAGGTCACTTTCATAGTTTATTTCATTTGTTATTGTTTAAATATATATATATATATGATTATTGATTTTTCACTGTTCAAAATTCTGAAAAAAGGCAATCACTTAGCGACAAAATTTCTATCATTGATTTCAGTTTCGAAACATTTAGCTTTGAAAGGTTTCTTAATTATGCAATTAGAAATTGCACATAGTTTATTACCAAAAATATTTGTTTCGTTCCGAAATTTTTGCAAAAATATTTGTTTTTTTTTATTCCGAAAAAGATTTTTTTTTAGAAAAACTATTCTAAGCAATATGCAAATAAATTGCTTAACATTTAAACATTTTAGAATAAAAAAAAAAAATGACAATGTAAAGAATTAGAGAGTAGAAGAATTAGATTTACGCTTATCATCCTTCATCATTGTCAGTGCTAATGTATTCAGGCGATGAGACAACTTGATCAAGATATCAGTGACGTAACACAGGTAATGAAAGATTTGGCAAGAATTGTGCATGATCAAGGTGAAATTATGGATAGTATTGAAGCAAATGTGGAACATGCATCCATACATGTACAGCAAGTATGTATTTTCATTTATATTTAAGATAATGAAGTTAGTCATTTTAATATTTGAATATTTAATCGAGATTCTTGCTATTATTCATATGTTTGTTTTGCCCTTAAATAATGAAGTTAGTCATTTTAATATTTGAATATTTAATCGAGATTCTTGCTATTATTCATATTTGTTTTGCCTTTAGATTTGAAGAAAAAAATCGATCTATATTTGTAAATTATTGTTTTAAGGGGGCAACGGCAGTACAAAGAGCTGTTGTATATCAACAAAGAGCACGACAAAAGAGAATTTTTTTATTCCTATTTTTTTTCTCTCTCATTCTTATCCTCATTCTCATTGCGTATTTCTTCAGCAGATGAGGTAAATGATTCATTTTATTTTATTAAGTTTTTTTCTCGGAAAGTGCATATGTAAATGATATATTGATATTACTGGAGGATAGTATAGTAATTTTTCCTCATTCAGTCATTTATCGATAATACATTTGAATGTGATCGTAAATTATATCATTTAATCTATTCCTTAATACTCTTTGATGGGACAAGAATATTTTTCGGCAGATCAAAATTGATAATTCTTCAAAAAAACTTGAAATCCTTACTATTTGCAATTTCAGTTAATTACATTAATACCATTTTAATTCTGTTTTCCAGAGATATTATTATTCTTCACATCAAAATTCTATCGCTTCTTGGATGATGAAAATAAATTCTCAGAGAAACTGATTAGTTTCAGTAAATCTCTGAAAAACGAAATGATTAAGCGCAATCAGTCGTAAGTCAACAACGACATTAAGCATATCTTTGTATACTTGTATTGATAATAATCAACTTTTCTAAATTTTTCACGATTTTCACCTTTCTCATCTAAGTTTTCGCTTGCTTAGAGTAAATTTTTTCACGATTTTCATCTTTTTTCATCCAAATTTTCGCTTGCTTAATTCAACCTTTCTTTCTCTAAAGAAATTACAAACGATACATATCATTTCCCTGTGCCTTTAAAAAGAAATGAAAATTGTTATTTAATTGTTATTTTAATTTAAACACTTAATTTCCTACAGCATATGATATTTTTTGTTACGCATATATACCACGAATATGTGTACCACATCTACGTTTATCTCTGTCGAACTTTCACATTCCTTTTGAATATTAGAAAGTATTCTCGAAATTAGGAAATTCCGAAATGCGTTGATCTAGCTTGTACGAAATTTTTTATAAATATTTTGTGGATTTCCCTATACATGTATCTGCTTTATTATAAGTTCTGCTTAGTTGTGTATACATAGATTCTTTTGTCGACAAAAACATTTTTGTTCACTTTCTTTACCTCAACAATAAATCCAACAACAGTGGTAGAATGAAACTTAATGAAGATAACAGTAAATACAAAAAGGGATAGAAAGCACTGTAATCACCGAGATTTATCACCAGCTACAAAATTATATCAGTTTTGTAAAAATGCAACTGAGAATGAATAAAAACAAACAACATGCATATGACCTTTACCCGCATATGACTTTTACATCCGGGATATAAATTTGCAAAGGGGGAAATACTAAAATTTTTCAGGGAATTTTAGAAAAAATTTTCAGAAATAAATAACTATAAATTTGGCGGTAAGAATAATGCTCCCTTCCATCTTAAATATATTGATAAATTAAATACCACTTTATTATAAAAAGTTTTTAAGGTTAACCATTTCGAAAATACTTTGAAGAAAGTCATAATCTTAAATGCGACAGCAAAGACTAGCATGACGAATTCCTGTCCCAAATTGTAATACTGATTATTAAAACAATAACAACATATCAACGTCGTCAACAAGAATACTAAAAAACAAACTTGGTCTTGGAAATTTAATCAATTATGAAGTAAACAAATAATACATGAAATAACAGCCCTGATCATATAATCTAAAAAATGGATTTAGATAACTTTCACAAAAATGTACTGAATACACTTAAAGAAAACAACGAAATCATGTTACCCTATCCACTATGAAATATTCTACTGGTAAATGCTAAAAAATCAAGATCTTCTAGATTTTTATAATTTTGCTAAATTGTTCTGAATTTCACTTCAAACAGTATTATGAGTGGATGCAGGTATCCTATCTAATATCTAACTTACACTAAAATAAGGAAATTTTTTGAACTTCGAAAAATTAGATAAACTAAAAGTTTTGTTAAGCAAATCTTGGTGTATGTATAGCACATGCTTCCCAAAGTTTCTTTTCTGTCTCTTGGTCTAAAACACTAGGCACTTGCTTCGTTAGTGCTAAAAGAGGTGCCAATAAGCTGAACAATGTATCCATCAACAAATCCAAAGATCCATCCACTGTACCCGGTTCATCGGTTCTACATATTAAAACATTAAATTATTTTATTTCAATAAATTATCCATCTATTCGCCAAAAATAATGGTGATGGTGGACTCCATACCAAAAAATAATGGAGAAACAGCGAATATAAATTCTAACATACTTTCCATATTTAATGAGAAATAATACCGTGTACTAGCAGCTGAAGTCATTGATTTCGATACTGTAACGCACACAGCGGCTACATCTAACGGATCACTTGAGAATTCTCTCTCTGGAGACAATCCACTTTCTCTTTTTTCATTTGTCCACCATCGTACTCTTCGTTCCATACAACTCCTCAACTGCATAACTCCCGAGGATCGAGCTCGATTACCTAAATAATTTCAGAATTTTCCAACTAGAAATATTAATCAGATAAACCAAAAAATCATTAATATATTTTGAATAGCTTCAACTGTACCTTCCCCCCTCATCACGACTCTTTTGAAAATCTTTTCATGAAAACAAAAGACACTGAATTAAAAGATCTGATATAATACTAATATAAATACCTGACTGCCTTGCATTTTTCCTCGCAGTTTTTCTAAATGATTCACTCTGAAAATGAAACATGAAAGTGTATTTCATCAGGAACAAAACTCTATAACGAAAGAAAAGAAAATTTACCATTCATCAGAGAATTTTGGAAGTTTAACAAATTTAAAATTTACGAATTGGATTGAAATGTCTAACCTGTTCACCCTCAGCTTCACTAATCGATGGTGATTTCCTTCGGATTTTAATAAGATCCTTCCATCTTCCTTTTTTGCCCAAATCCTAAAAATAAAAAATGAATATAAATAACAAGAACAAAAAATAAATAAATAAATAAATATGGACTAAATTTAAAACTTCTCAACTTAATACCTTAGGTATCTCTTCATGACTCCTGACCCAACCGTACCATTTTCGGCATTTTTTATCGACGCAACGCCATCTGAAACAAAAAAAAGAATTAGGAAAATTTTGGAGATAGAAATGACATAGTAATTGGCTTATTTCAAATAAATTTTTTGCCATTCAGCAATTCTGCTCATTTGTGTCAATAAAAAAGGAGTCTAGTACATTTTAATTCATTATTTAAAAAAAAATAGTGATATAAAATACATCATCCAATATATCATGTAAATCAATTACGGTAAGGAAAATCCTATATATTGTAATTCTAAAAATGGTAATTCTAAATACCATAAAAAAACTACCTGTGTCTATTACCACCACACATCTGCGGCCGTACTTGACCGTTGCAATGAAAACAGTGTCTACAACCATCTTCCGCTACCAAAGGAGTTTTTTCCACTTTACTGCAAATGAAAATGAGGGAAAAATTAAAAATAGTTATGAAATGAATTAAAAAATTCAACAGAAAACATTCGTGCAATTTTTTGAAAAATTTCTTTTATCCTACTAAGACATAAAATGAAAAAAAGTTGAAAATCAGAAACTGCAGGAAGCTTTAGAAGCGTTTGCTTATCATCATTCCAATATACCATGTAACAAAAATCATTTACGGTGAGAAAAATTCATGCAATCAAAATTACCTGAAAAGAAAACTTACTAAAATTTGGGGCGTCCATTCCCAGTTCTTTTGAAAGAAGTATTGTGATTACTTGGAAGTAATTCATTCTGATTTTGAGAAGAAAGTGAAGGCTGTACTGCGGGTGGAAAAACAGTTTTCTGCGTAGCACCTTGAGAATATCCTTGAACATGGCTAGATTCGTTTTCAGTTTTTGTTATAGATGGTAGTGATGTTTGCGCAAAAATATTTGAAAACGAATCTGGTGGTACGCAATCAGGTACAATATTTGAAATGATTGGATCATGAATACTGTCTAAAGTGCTATCACAGAGTTTGGCACTCGAAGAAGCATTCAGTGTTGCAAGATCGGTTTTAATATCATCAAGATTTTCTTTCTGAAAAGAAAACAACCAAATATAACTAACTAGACTCATGGTAATGCATAGCTAAGTAAGAATAAATGCAGAGGATATCAAAAACAAAATTTGGAGGAATATATATAATATATATATATATACATATATATATATATATATATATATATATATGTGTAATGTATTAAGTCTGTGTGATGGCTAAAACTTTCGAATTTTAAAAAATTTAAAGAAATGAGACAAACGCTACCACAAAATTGGGCAGTTGATTTATTTCAGACATTGATGGTTCATGAATTTCGTTCCATTTCAAGCAATTTGTATTCTCACATCTGAATAATAAGATAATTTTAGTGAGCTCAGAATTTTCGCTTTGATATGCTTTTTTAAGATTATATTTTCTAATTACTATAACGGCAAACCTCCACTTAAGACCGTATAGGACGCAGTGATGACCGCAGCTTGAACAATTCTTTTGCGCAGAATTCTGTTGATGAAATCCGAAGTTTTGTTCGTCAAAACCTGCCAGTGGATGATCATCAGATGCGCCCAGGATATCGCTGAATGATAATGATGACAATGGGTCTATAGGACTGAAGAGTGGTGATGATCCGAAGAGATCGTCGAAACCATCTGACATACCAGAGTGTAACCTAAAAAAAATTCGAATGAAAAGATTTTATCATATATGAAATTACGCATATCAAAAGAAAAAAGAATGGAAACCATAAGAATGAATAAATGAAAAAAAGTGAAATTTTTTGATAAAATCGAAATTTGAAAAGTATAGAGAAGTGTAGATGGTGATCGAAAAATGAGCAATTCATTAAGCAAATATCATCATGGACATGATCATCATTAAGAATCCAAAAGAACCTTGAGCGTCCTGAAGATATACTGCTGAAGCGTTCACGTAACTTTCCGGATGATAAATAATCACCAACAACAGATTTAGGACATTTCGTGCCACTTTTCATTGTTTTTGAAATTTCATCAATATTTGCACCAATTCCATCGAGTAGATAGTTACAAGTACCTTCATTTAAAATTGGTAACATCGGATCCTAGAAAGAAAACGCTAAGCAAGTAATTGATAATGAAATTCAGATTTGTTTTTTTATTTCAAATCAATTTTTAATAATCTGAAATATACGATCCACTAATATAATATAATGTGATACAAGAAGAGATAAAAATTTACTTCGCCCAAATCTATATCAAATGATTGTGAAAATGAATTCGTTTTATAACGACTTGAGATAGATGTGATGCTTCCCAAACGTCTCCGTTCACTTCTTGTTTCAGTAGTATCTTTAACTGAAACGAAATAAAGCTTTGAATTTATCTGACATAATTTAACAATCAAAAAATAAATCGCATCCCATCTTTATAAATAACTATCACAATTACCTGGTGAAAGAGATGGCGTTCGCATTCTGGCCGAACGTGGTGAAGATGTGGTTGGACTTGCTAAAAGATTTTCCAGTAAGCTCTCACTAGTATCGGACCGACTCGATTTCCTTCGACATCTATTTCCAGTATTACCTTTGACGTCTGAAAAAAAAAACACTGTCAACTACATTTAGCGATTAAAACTGGATTTCAACATCACAACACTACCACATTTTAAAATGCAATGATCTCAGACATAACTTAAACATTTTTTAGTATCTAATTAAAATTTAGCAAGACATTAATCCAGAGCTTTTAAACATAAAAACTAGCATTACATTAACAAAAGGTAAATAAAAATTTGTGATTTATTTACTTTTTTTAAAAAAATAAACGAAACCTGATAAAGTAGTAGCGCTAGATGATTCTGAAGTAGATTTCTCAATCACAGCTGATAAACACGTTTTAGAAATTTTTTGTGATGTTAAACTGGGTTCTATATAACCAGCAGCTTCGCGTGCTTCTTGCAAAGCTTCAGCAAAACCCTTTATAAAATCAAAATTGATTACCATTATCAAGAGAAAATTTATTCAAAAAAAAAATTTTTTTTTTTTTTTAAAACAAAAGCTCTAACTTTGACAATTACAAATATATATAGCTAACAAGCAGATGAAAAAAAAAATCTCAAAAAATTACTTTAAGCTTTCGTTGTACTTCATATTCCATACGATAAGCATGATAATCATATAAATCATTCTTCTTCATTATTGCTGTTTCATGTGTACCATAAAAAAGTACGGAATAACGACCAGCAGGTATACCTTCCATCTTCTCTGATGATTGCATTATCTGTACTAATCATTAATTTTTTTTTTTACGAATAATCTTTTTTCCAATTTAAAATAATCATTATTTTACAATCACCAATCATTTTAAATTACCATTTTAAATATTAGTCATTTTAATCATGATTTACAATCATTTTAAAAAAAATTATTATTTTGCTAGTAATCTTCTTTTTTTCTTCTTTACAAATGATACAAATATAATTTTATTTTTTTTTTAATATGATTAATCAAATATTAATCAAATTAATAATTTTTTTTGATTATAATTAACTATTAATATATATAAAATAAAACTTACCATTGCTGGCCATGGTGGAAATCCTTTCATTTTAGCCCAAACAACGGCACCTGATTTAAAATCTTTATCCATCAGTGCCTAGAAAAATAAAAAGAAAGAAAAAAAAGAAAAAAGAAGAAATCATTTTCGATGAAAACTAAGGTACAACTAAACAAACATATCATAGATTAAAATAAGCTTTAAAGGTAACGTGAAAATCAGGTAACGTGAAAATCAGGTAACTTGAAAATCAGGTAACGTGAAAATCAGGTAACTTGAAAATCAGTAACGTGAAAATCACGTGTTCCATTTAAAATAAATTACGTATATTTGAAATACGTAAATAGCGTATAAAATGTATCAAAATCGACATATATCAATACATATATAGATCGTATCAACATGACATATATCTCTGTGACATAGTTAATATCGATATATATTTGTTGCAAATAAAATGAAACAATAATGGATATTTAAGAAATTAACATTAATACATATATTTGTGATGAATGAATAAATGGCATTAATATGTCGAAGTGATAAATGATAACAAAACAAAAATGATAAATGATAATGAAATGATTAGAAATATCAAATTTAGATGCTTAAAATAGATATTTCTTTTTTTCTTATCCATATCAACACCACTAATTTACACCTCTTATCTCTTGGCCGCCGCTCATCCGTAATCCACCCACGCGCATTCCATAAGATCATGCATGTGTATGTCTAGACACCACTCTATATAATGCACGTGAATCTTTTGGCATAGTGCCATTAGGCGGTAATTTAAACTATGAGAAATTAACTGTTTATATTTGAAAATGCTATTCGATTTGTTTGTTTGACGTCATATGATTTCACGTGACGTATTGGCTGTTGCGACAACTAGGAGACCAAGGGCAACGTCATCGATTTTTATCGTCAATTTTTATGTCTCTCTGTATTGCTATAGTTTAGTGTAAAGTATGTGAATGTAGGAAAAGAATTGGAGAAGATAAAGAGAGCATCGGTGTGATGAGAAATGCAATTTGAAATTAATTTTACTTAGATATTTGCTGACCTTTGACCAGATTTTTAAATTTTTTTCATAACCTTCTAATCAAGTCAAATTTAAACTCTCGAATGATAACAAACTTTCATTCATATCAAGCAATTAACGAACGAAATAAGCGAATGATATACATTCCCGAATGATAAAATGAGATATTTTATTTGTTCATGATAATAAGCGATATACATTCCCCTTCATGATAATAAGCGCGACATATATTCCCGAATGATAAACAGTGATATTTTATTTGTTCATGATAATAAGCGATATACATTCCCCTTCATGATAATAAACGGTATACATTCCCGAATGATAAAAAGAAATATTTTATTTGTTCATGACAATAAGTGATATACACTCCCGAATGATAAAATGAGATATGCATTCTCGAATGATAAAAAATGATATTTTATTTGTTCATGATAATGGACGAATAATGATCCGATGACCTGATAATTGTTACAAATGGAAAAAAAAAATTGAAATAAAACGATTTTTTTTTTTTGATAACTATGGAAAAGATGTTAAATTTGCTTTGAATGATAAGAAATGATTCATTTATTAACATCTTCAGATATACATATTACTGATATTATTCATACATTTCAATCAGTCATCAATGATTATTTCAATTCTAAAATTTAGTTTAATTGAGAAATAATAATTTTCAATTATTCATTACCTCTAATAATAATGCTCTTAGTAATCGAGCTTCATAAGTTACCGTATTTTTTGCATTTTCAACTTCTAACTCATTTGCTAGCAATGGACCAGCTACTGTTGTTGGCACATTTTTACCGTAAACTGAAATGAAAATATTTGTCAAATTATTTGATTTGATTAAATTTGTAAATTTGGATTAATTAAATTTAAGAAATATAAATTAGGATCAATTAAATTTAAATATTTAATAAATTTAACAATTTTATGGTAGATTAAAGGATAGATTCAATACAGTTATCATTTTTTTTATCATATTTTTATCAAAAAAAATATCAAAGAATGATTAGATCAAATTCTAAAGACTAATAAGTAATGTTTTATAATTGTAATTGTATATTCATTTCAAATTTTTATATTAATTGAAGAAATGAAATGAAATTTTATTGTTAAAACTAACTTTCACATTGTTCTAAAAATTGCAAGCATTCGAATAGTACAGAATCTCTTATACTGATAAGATGTTTTGACAAATTTTCAATTAATGAAATCATGCAACGTTTACTATAGAACCATGTATCTGTACCAAGTTTTTTATCATATGGTTCCATAGCTTTTATCACTCGTGAAATACCAAACTCATAATTACCCTGAAAATATATAATCCATTTAATGATTAAGTTTCGAGAATCTAATTGAATGAATTACAAATTCATATTCGAGTATTCGATCATTTATTCGATTAATTAATATAATTTCAAATAACTTTGATATGTAAATTTGGATTAATTAAATTTAAGAATCTATCTGGATAAGATATCTATCTGGATAAGAAAGATTCTTAAATTTAATTAATCCAAAATTTAACTTTCGAGAATCTAAGTTTTTCGAGAATCTAAAGTTCTTGCTGAATCCATTTTTAGTTTCATTTTAAGAGCAAAGAAAAAAGAATTAAATTCATTGAAGAGTAAAAATTTTTAAATTAAGTCTCGAGATTCTAAATCTAACTGAATGATCAATCAATAATTCGAAGTTTTGATATACCTTTGAACAATAAAGTGTACCAATGACAAGATTTATAATACATAAATGAAAAAATTTCGTTTTATTCGAAATTGCTGCCTTTGCTTCTTCCTCATTTTCAACTTTTTTCATCAATTCTTCGGCCTTTAAAGAGAATAAATTTATTAGAATTCATAATTTATAAAAATTATCTTTATATCAAAATATTAACTTCATAATGATTAACTTGATATCAAAACATTAATCTTATAATGATTAACTTGATATCAAAATATTAATCTTATAATGATTAACTTGATATCAAAATATTAATCTTATAATGATTAACTTGATATCAAAATATTAATCTTATAATGATTAACTTGATATCAAAATATTAATCTTATAATGATTAACTTGATATCAAAATATTAATCTTATAATGATTAACTTGATATCAAAATATTAATCTTATAATGATTAACTTGATATCAAAATATTAATCTTATAATGATTAATCAAAATATTAACCTCTTCATTTTGATTAATCATGATATAGCAAACACTAAGATTTGCCAGAATTATCGCTGTTACACTAAGCATCTGTAATTGAAATCACTGAATCATTGATTAATTAATTAATGGAATTATTGAAATTAGTAAATTTTTTTTTTTTTGATTACGAAATAATAAAAAATAATAATAAATGCAAATGTCGTAAATATTGCAATTGTTGAAATTTGTGAAAAAAAAAATAATAATGCAAGTTACATTATCAAAATTCTTTTTAACATTTGGCTCATAAAATCCGGCCGCTTCTTTAAATTTATTGCCCTGAAAAAGTGGAATGATTGAAATTAGCCAAATTGATTTAATTGTATAATTATTGCTAAAATCATATAATAGATGAATGATTGTTGAATTTATTGCTAAATAAATAATATATATGAAAATACTTCTTGTGACAATAGGTGATAATGATTGATAACAATTATGATAATATATCACCTGCATGAATAACGTATGCGCTACATTTAATTTCCATATATCATTATCATTGCAAAATTCCGCTGATTTTCGAAAAATTTTCTCCACTTGTGAAAAATCATTCATATCCCAATAAATTTTAGCTTGTGACATTAATATTGGCATATACCTGTTTTTTTTTTAAAATTAAAACTATTAATAGGAAATGAAAAATCGAAATTAAATGCAAATCCATATTTCCTATTAATGAATTTTGTTTTGTAAATAAAATTATTGTTAAATTATTAACAAATGATAATTGATAAACAAATGATAAATCACAGCTTATATATTTATATGTATCTCATAGTTTTGTTATATAAATTTAATCAATAAATAATCATTTTTAATATGATATTCAAATTTGCAATTAATCAAAATATAATGAAATAATTTTAACAAAGTAATAATTAATAAATTGTTTAAACAAACATTTAAAAAAGTCAAAAATTACAAAAATAAAATTAAATCATGATAATTTCAATGATAATTTAAATCATAACTTATCAATACTGTTGATGGAAAATATACTATATGATTCATTCTGTTAATTCCATCTGATAATGCTTAATAATTTCTAAATGATAATCATATTTTAAAAAATAAATGCTTACTTAGTCATTGTATCATCATATGCTTTGATAGTTTTTTGAACAATCAATTCATCACTTCCTTCTCGAATTTCCTAAATTATTACAATTATTAATTTCCTATTACTATTAAATGCATTGAATAAATGGAAATTCAGAAACGGAAATTCAATTCAGAAATAGAAATTCAAATTCAATTCAGAAATTCAATATCTAACTCGAAATTCAATATCTAACTCGATGAAATAATATTTTATATCAATATCTAATTCGATGAAGATAATTTTATATCAATATCTAACTCGATGAAGATAATTTTATATCAATATCTAACTCGATGAAGATAATTTTATATCAATATCTAACTCGGTAAAGATAATTTTATATCAATATCTAACTCGATGAAGATAATTTTATATCAAATCTAACTCGATGAAGATAATTTTATATCAATATCTAACTCGGTAAAGATAATTTTATATCAATATCTAACTCGATGAAGATAATTTTATATCAATATCTAACTCGATGAAGATAATTTTATATCAATATCTAACTCGATGAAGATAATTTTATATCAATATCTAACTCGATGAAGATAATTTTATATCAATATCTAACTCGATGAAGATAATTTTATATCAATATCTAACTCGATGAAGATAATTTTATATCAAATATCTAGCTCGGTAAAGATAATATCCAACTTGTTTTTTTTTTTTTTTTTTTTTAAAATTTTTTTTACCGTACATTTAAACGTTTGGTTAATTTGCGTAATTCACTAATTTGTTCATTTTCCAATGCTTCAAATTTATTGTATGCTCCATTGGCGCTGTTTGTTGGGTAATTACCGCATCGAGATAATCATACAAATACTGTAAAACAATTAATAATAATTAATTTCGAGAGTGAAAAATAAAATTATGATAGGAATGAAATTTCTTGATCAGAATAAAATTGCTGAAATAATTGATAATAATTAATATGAAGAGTGAAAAATGAAATTTTGATAAGAATGAAATATCTTTTTATCAATCACCTGTGTAAGGTATTTTGATGTTAAATGAGCATTTTCAGCTAAAACATCAGCTGCCAATCGAGTAACTGAAAATAATTACTTTTTTTCATAATTAATCATTCCTTATCATTTTATCAAAAAAAAAATCTGATTTTACTAATCAGTATCAGCAATTATTCTCTGTTTATATTCCGAAAAAAAAAAGTGAAAAATGAAAATATTACCTCATACTTGCAATATAGAAGAAGTAAATTACTGAATGTTTCCGGTGGAAATGTATTTTGGCCTAATAGATATTGTAATTTTGCAAAGCCTAAATAATATCGATGAAATATTCCAAGAAATATCAAAATTAAATTTTTGTTATCTGATAAAATGATAAGAATGATTAATTAATTAATTATTGAAAGACAAATTAAACTAAAAGAATTGATTCTCCAAAATGTTACTAAACAAGACTTACCATCAGATGGATTATCATCCATATTAATCAAAGCTTGATTATGCAAAGTAACCGGATCAAGTTCTTCTTCCAATCTTGGTGGCATATCCGTTAATGCTTCAGAAGCTGCTGATACTGTAAGAAAAAAAAAAGAAATTGAATTAATCCAACAATCAGAAACAAAGCTTAATTTTACAATCAAATAATTATTAACTTTTTGTTAAATTTTAAATTATTCAAATTTTTGAAATAATTTTTAATATCAAATAACTGAAATGATATTTTATGATAAGAAATGAATTGATATTTTGTGATAAGAAATGAATCGATATTTTATGATAAGAATTAAACTGATATTTTGTGATAAGAAATGAATTGATATCTTAATGATAAGAATTGAATTGATATTTTATGATAAAAGATAAAAAATTTACAATTTTTCAAATTGTATTCAATTGCTGCTTTTAAATTGCAAGCTTCGATCAACGATGTATCATGCAAAAGACGTGTATTACCAACCGAACTTACATCCATACCTTCTGTTGCCATACCAATTGATAATTCTATTTAAATTATCACATAATTAAATAAATTTAATTTTACAATACAAATTATTCATTAGATTAGGAATGTTTGCAAAAATAAAAAAAAATTTATAAATTTTAGAAAGAAATTTAAAAATTCGTTTTTTCTTTTTTCTCAGTTGCGTTATTTTCTCAAAAAGATTAGGCTTACCTGGATGATTTTGAATACCTCGATCAATTATATCAGCAATGAACTTTAATGCTTGCGAATAATTATGCATTTGATAATGACATAAAGCTATTGAATAGGCCAAATCTGGCTAGAAAAATTTTTTCAGAATTTGAAATAATTGATCTCTTTGCAAGATATTTAAATGAAGCAGATTAATGGTTACAATAATAATAATGATAAAATTAATGATAATAATAATAATAATAATAATAATAATAATAATAATAATAATAATAATAGTAATAGTAATAATAATAATAATAATGATAATAATAAATAACCTGATAACCATGAAGATGTGTAGCGGCTGTAAAACGTTCAAGAGCTTTTTCGTAATTTCCTTCCTGAAAAATATTTAATTTAATAGGCCAAATAAATGAAAAAAATTATATATACATTATTCTCTTTCATATCCAAATATTTATCATCCTATAAGGCTTTTAACCTTAACTCAAGATATGATAAATTGATATTACTATCCGAGTCATACACACTACTCTCTTCCATATCTAAATATTTATCATCTTATAAGACCTTTAACCTTAACTCAAGATATACTAAATTGATATTACTGTCTGAATCACACACTATTCTCTTTAATGTCCAATATTTATCATCCTATAAGACCTTTAACCTTAACTCAAGATATACTAAATTAATATTACTATTCGAGTCATCACACACATGATTCTCTTCCATGTCCAATATTTATCATTCTATAAGATCGTTATCAAGTTTACTTTATATTCAAGACATGCAAAATTGATATCACTATCCGGATCATCTGTTGCATATTTTTCAATCAATATTCGCGCATTTGTAATATCTTCTTCACGATATTTGATTGCTGATTCTAATTTTAAAACTTGTCCAGTAAGTTGTGGTTCATCAATCTTAAAAAATATTTCATCATCTCTTTTATACATAAAATTTTAATATTAAATTTAAAATGTGAAAATTTTTTTTTAATTTTTCAAAATTAAAATTCTAAATGTTTTTTTTTTGTTAAAATAATATAAAAATATAATTAATTTTTAATTAATATTTTGGAGTTTTTTTTTTTTTAATTAAATATTACAAAAATATTTATGATTTATTTTATTCGTAATTATTTTTTTTGTTTTTAATAATCAATAATTATATAATTGAAAATATAATTTTACCTATAAGATAATAATTTACCTGTGAGATAATAGCTGTAGCTTCCGGAAACATAAAAGCATTATAGAGAGATTGAGCCCAATAAAGTCGATATTCCGCATATGTTGGATATAATTGGACAAGTTGTTCGTAATATTCCGCTGCTTCAACATATTCTTGTCGATAAAAATGACAATAACCAAGCAATGATAATGCTGCACGACTCTGTAAAAATTATCAGTTAAATTTTGAAAATTATGCAAATTTTATCATTTATTTATTTTTCATTTCTCAAATAAAATATAGTTTTTAGATAAGATCAATAAAGTGTCGTTTATCAATTTGCTAGTTTTACGTTCTTATGTTTTAAAAAAAATTATATCCCATTTCTTTATCTCTTTCTCTCTCTCCCTTCCTCTACGCCTTTGATAATCATTATCGATAAAAAAGTCATTCTCCCTCTCTCCCTCCCTCTCACTCTCTCTCCCTCCCTCTATGTCTTTGATAATCATTCTCGATAAAAAAATGTCATGTGATAAAAAATGTTATATGATTATGTGATAAAAAATAGCGCGTGATCACGCAAATTTATGTAATTAAAGTTTGCTGTAATTTAATGGAAAATTTCTAATTAGAAAAAAAACAAAAACAATAAAAGACGAGTTGTCGTTTAGAAAGTTTGCTTTGTGCATTTAAATCAATGGCTGTTTTTATCTATAAATTTTACATTTTATCAGTTGATAATAAAAAAGATAAGAAAACTGATGAAATTTTTTAACAGTTAATTACATTTGGCATCCGCTGCAATTCATATTGTAATGATCGAATTGCATTTTCATATTTGCCTTCTTTGATCTGCAAATGTCATAAAATTTAAATCATTAATTATCAGTATTTAATTAAACTGAAAGTTTTGAAAAAATTTTATTTATATAATTTCTTTCCCATTTCCTGATAAATTAATATCATTTATAAGTCTTGAGGATTGTAATTTCTCAATTAAATTATTCCAGAAATTTTAAAATCTATCATTTTAAAATTGATGATATCAATCATTTATCACTTTTCTGTTTTCTGATAAATTAATATCATTCAAATGTCTTGAGGATCGTAATTTCTCAATTAAATTATTCCAGAAATTTTAAAATCTATCATTTTAGAATTGATGATATCATTTATCTCTACGTAAACTTCATTTCTCAAATTTTAATTGATTTTATTATTCAAATATCTTCATAAATTTTTATCACTTTAATTATCATTCATAAATGTCTTAAAAACTTCAAACCACTCAATACTATTCTTAGATATTACTATAATTCTCGAGTTTCATTTCATTGCTTTTTCACGTTTTATAAATAGAAGTTTCACGTTTATAACGTAATCACCGCCTTATTACTATATATCGTTTATTAATTTCAACGTTATTATTCTTAATATGATGTTTGGAACTTATTTTTTTGCAAAATAAAAAATCGAAATTCGAAAAAAAATTCGATTTTAAAATTCTTTTTCTTTTGCTTTTTTAGTTACAGTAATCTCTTCATCTATCGTACCGTTTTTACTTTAATTCTTTTTTTTCTTCATAAACACTAAAATTATTGATTGTAACCTAAAAAATTAAGTAACAATCAATAAAAATGATTAATTAATCAATTATTTCATCTAATCATAATGCTTATCAATGAAATAGAAGTATAATTCATATAAATTACTAAATGTTTTAAAATAGAAATTTTAGTACACTTTTTTCTGAGAATTATCAGAAATATTTACAACTATATAACTTTCTCATTAATTTTAATTAATGAGAAAAGTGATAAAATTATAGTTTAAAAAAATTATCAGTAGAAATCATACATCAAGAATTATTTAAATTACATTGATTAAACTGATAAATTTATCCCTTTTTTTTTCAAATTAATCAAAAACAAACCATTCCATAAATTGTACTCGTAAATTCGCCATCCTTTATCAGCGCAAAAGGCATGATAATTTATAGCAACAATTTGATTCATATACTAATCAAAAGTTTTAGAATTATAAAATGGGCTTTGATTGCCATAGTAACCGTACCTATAATATATTTCCTCAAATATTGATATTGCTACATCGTGAAATTTTATTCCTTCAAAACTTTTACATACACTTCTATGATATTTTTTTTTCCTCAAATTATTTTTCTATCAGTATATTATGGAAATAAAATTTGAAATTGTAATGCATATTGAAATTTTCCAAAAAAAAACAAATTCTCGAGACTCTCGAATACAAAAATGGTATTTGTTTGAATCATTTTCTATTTTAACTACCTAAAATGTGATCTTTTTTTTTGTCAAAATATCAACGATTTTTGAAAATTCCATCTATTATAATCTATTTCAATCTTAAATTTCTTCTTAATCTCTTCACAAAATAGCATAGCACGAATGATTGGTTGATTGAAATTATCGATTCCTAATTTATTTCAATTTATTCGAATGCATATAATAAAATCATATCTTTTAATAAAGGATATTGAAATACCTTCCATAAAGGATATATTACTCGTGATAAAAGTTATTGGCTAATTAGCTAATTATCAAATCATATTATCAATCAACAAGTTTATTTTATTAATGTAAACAATACTTCCCACTGTTAACTACCATAATTTAAAATTTTTATTCTTCAATATCCTCAGTATTACTTAAGTTGATTATTGTTATTTCTGGATAATTGTTCCGGAAATTTCCTTCATTACATTATGAACTTTTGTTTCTCGACCATAATGTACGATGCCAAAATCTCTATTATTAGATAATATCTAATACTGGATGATTGGATGTATTTCGCTGCTTAAATTTAAATCATAAAATTCAAATAGTGTCCAGTATTTTTCTTTCTAACTTCTTCTCAACGTGTAATCTATAAAATGTCAAAATCAATGCATTTATGAAATTTCAATTTTTGGAATTTTGAAAAAAATATTGTACGGTTTTTTTTAGCTAATACAGGAAAAGTAATATTTGATTTGCAAACATTTTTTATTTCATAAAAATATAACATAGTAGAAATACAGAAATATTAAACTGTGATATGAAAGGAATCATTACTGCAAAATGTTACGTAGGCAATAATGAATTCAGGCAAAGTTCCACATTAAAACGAATGATATTCTTCAAAATAACTTTTGAAATCATAAGTATCATCGAGATTATTATCAGCAATACTAGGCATAAAAATAAAATATACCAAAGAATAACTCGTAAAGAAAAAAATAAAACGAATAAAAAAAATAATCAAATAATAATTTAAATTAGATATACATAAAATATCTGTACATATATATAAATTTAATATAATAAAATATCTGTACGTATACAAACTATGAAGATATTCATTGGTTGACAAAATATATAAAAAAAGTGATTAATTATTATAAAAAATACCTCTAAAAAGGGAGAATCAATTTATGAATTATGATCTTTTCTAAATAAATAATTTTTTTCTTGAACCCTACCCACTAATAATAGTAAGCGGATGGATCATTTCCAGACGTATATTTATAAAAATATTATTTTGTTTTCGAATCTAAAATAAAGAAATGAAGTTTACTCACGGAGAAGTATAAAAATACAGTGGATATGCAAAAGATATAATGAATATTATTATATAGAAATCGAAACATAATTAATCCTTAAGCTATAAGTGAAATTTCATGCTTTCAAGGTATATATCTGATCTAAAACTTAACCTTAATATCATAGAGATCTACTGAAATGATTTGATTGCCGAAATCAATTGTCATCTTTGGATGAGAAAGTTTCGCAGTTTAGTTACACTACTATAAATACAGGTAAATAACGTTAACACTATTGAGAAGGATAGAAAAGAGATCAAATAAACCAAATACTTGTTCAAAATCCTTTTTGCAACTGCCGTACCTGAAATTGAGAAATCAAAATATAAAAATTGGACGGTGAGAAATTGTTCTAATTAATAAATTTTAAATTACAGTTTTATTTAAAGTAAGCAAACAATTTTAAATCATTATTATCAAGATTGTAATTCAGAACAATAACACAAAATTCATCAAAGTGTTACTGAAATGTTCTTAACTTTTCAAATATTACCTGTTTGCTTAAAGTCCGTATTTGATCATGAAGTGATTGCAACGATTCAGCATGCTGCTTTTGCATCATAGTTATTTTCATTCGTCCTTGCTGTTCTTGCATTATTACCTCAGCATTCAATTCTGCAATCTATAAATAACGATCATTACAAAAAATAGGCTATAACTATTACATAAAATCATAAATTAAACGGTTGCGCATATGGGATGATTGTCAATATATTATTCCACATGTATAATTTAATTGTATATCAGATATAGCTACACAACATTAGATTAATGATGTAATCAATAAATTATCAAATGAATGATATCAAATCGATGGCTATTATCAAAATCTTTGAATGAACAAATTCCATGCAAAATTTTCTCGTTTCCTATTGTAACAGTCCTTCAGCAATATCGAAAGAGATGTCTATGCGAAACAAAGATATGATAATATCATAATTATCTTACTAAACTAACCTTTTTATCTCTTTCTAATATAATTTTGTCTTTTTCAAAACATTTCTTCTGTAGCCCTAAAATTTCATCCTTATATTGTTGAATGACAAAGATGTGTTCCGAATGAGCATTATCTAACGCTGTTTCTGTCATCGCATTTCGCTGAAGAAAAAAATCACATCAAAAACATTCAGAAAATGCATAGATATTTTATAAATATAAATTGCTGGAATTCAAAGCATCCAATAACTTTATTCCATTCTTCTATATTTGCGTTAAATGAGAAAGTTTCAACTTTCAAACTGCAGAATGAAAAAATAAAAAAAATTCTATAAAAAGTATAAATTTCCTACCTTTGATATTTTTCCTCCTTTATTTTCAGAAGAATCCGATCGTTTGTGCTTCAAATGATTATTTTTTTGATTTTGATGTACTGCCATATGCTGTTGATTCTCCAAACATTGCTTTTCTAGACATTGTACACAAACGGCAATATAGCGGCTTATTCTAAATTCAATTCATTCAATGACATGAATATGGGAAAAAGTAAATAATTTGTAATTCTTCATAGTATTTTCCAATATCATATTAAAAGTATTTTCCAATATCATTACTAACTTATTAATAGCAGTTATTATAGATATGAAATTGATAAACTTCAGATAGCAAACGAATATTTGCAACCTTTTGTGAAGGTTCTCGAATAAAGGCAGATTTCTGAAGGCACTGAGAACACTGCACCGGTAATCCATACTTTCTTTCAGCATGACAACACCAAACACATTTATTAGCAACAAAAGCAGCTTGTAATTGGCAGTACATACATATCGTTGGCTGAAATATATCAAATAATCATTAATAATAGCAAAATTCTATGATATCATGGAACATTAACCATTTATCTTATCTATATGATCATTTTTAAAAAAATTTTATCGTCTAGAAAATACTGACTGGTATCTCAATCAGTTTAATAATTGCAAAATCCTATGATATGATGGAATATTAACAGTTTATTTTATCTATTTGATTTTTTTTAAAAAAATTTCATCATCTAGAAAATATTGGCCAATATTTAAATCAGTTACGGAAAATCTAAAAATTGCTTAATGAAAATTCCAAAGTTATTCAGTTTTAGAAATGAAAACTAGAGAATTACAATCATTTTAAAATCATGAAACTAACCTTTGTTTTATATTTCTCTTCATTCTTTTTACATTTTTCACATAGTGAATCACTTTCACCACCCATACTAAAGTATATATATGAGATAGCATCATAGGAGGAATTCAGTAATTGAAAATTGAAATAAAAGTTCAAAATTTGATTGAAAATTTTGCAAAAATTTGATTGAAAAATAAGATAGAGTTAAATGTAACAGTTAAATATCAATCGAATTAATCAATATAGAATATATTACTAAATATAAGCAATCAAAATAACTTACGTTACTTCGGGCATTCCCGCTTTGCAATAATAACATTTACGTGTCATTTTCTCCTTCTCATTGATATTTCTCCTGATAATAAAATAATACAAATATCATCGTTCTATTCCTTATATCTTCGTCATTCGATTTGTTCTCAATCCATTTCAGTCAATATATGCAATTAAACAAGAAAACTAAATTAAATTGTAGAAATTCCGAAATTTCTACTTGGCATAATTCATAAGATAAAAATGATCATAACTGATTGAAAGATTTTATGACTTCATAATTTTTTTCGGTTTATATAACAGATATTGCTCAATAAAAGTCAGTATAAGAACTTATGTCTTCTTCTTTCTGAAGGTCAATCTAGTCGGAATTTTTTGTCCAGCATGAAATACGAGGATGGAGTTTATCAGATATTGTTATTAATTGTTCTACTTCATTTCAAGGATATAAATCAATTCGGTAATCTACATTTCTCCAAAGACAATAGTTTTCGCGAAGTGAACAAAAATAATAAACAAGTACATTAAAAAAAAAAAGCAAAAAATATTAAAAAAGGATTTATCATTATTTTCATATTAGAGATAAAAAATATATATATACTCTATAATTACGTGAAACAAATAATTTTCATGAAGAGAGCGCGTACATCGTGTTGAGACTGCATTCGTATACAAAACAATAAAATTGTATGAGATAGGCAATTTGCATAACGTCCGCCATGGGCCGCTATCGCGGCAATGATTTCAAATACTCTGGGGTGCCTATAGGTTTGAGATATGGATATGTGTACGAGGAGGTGTGGTGGGAGATGCTTATGGGATGTTTCTGAGGTATTCCGGGGTTTCGCGAGTATTGGTTTTAGTTTCAGTGTATTCTTGTACTGGCTTGTAAATTTTGCGTTTAAGTGATTCATGAAATTCATAATGTTTTGCGTTTAAGTGATTCATGAAATTCATAATGTTTGCGTTTAAGTGATTCATGAAATTCATAATGTTTTGTAATTGGATTTTACGGTACGTATAATGCTAAACTTTTTGTACGGTATACGAATTTTCAGAGTAAGAATTGACACGAAGTACATGAAATAATGGTTTGCGGACGTGTACGCACAAAGACCGTGAAAAAGGCTTCTCGTGTTATTATCGAAAAATATTACACTAAACTGACACATGATTTCCACACAAATAAGCGGATTTGCGAAGAAATTGCGGTTATTCCGAGCAAGAAAATGAGAAATCGTATTGCGGGGTAAGTTGAAATCGTATAACAGTTAAGTCCGACTTCGTCGTGCAAAGTCTAATTTCATGTTTTGTCAGCATTGCTCATCCGGGCATATAAAGCTAAGAGAGTTAAATTTTTACACTGATAATTCGTAAGTTTTTTCAAGCAGTTAAAAAGCTTAGGCAAAAATTTTATTAAGATAAAAGAAATAAGTAAATTTTTCATTTTGGACTTAAAGGACCTTTTATAAGAATGAGTAAGCATTTAAATGAGTTATTCAACAGTTTGCGATCCATCCAGATCATTATTAAAATTGTAGCATGAATGCAAATGGTGTTAATTGAAGATTTAAGTTTTCCACTGATAATTCGTAAGTTCTGTAAGTCTGTCTGAAAATTCTTTTAAGAAACTCCACATAAATTAATAAAGAATTATTTAATTATTTGATGATCTGAGTAAGTTCGTCTCTTTTCTCACTAATTATATCATCATTTTCAAATGTACAAATGTTAAGTCGTTCTTTATAATGAAGCATGCATCAGTGAATTGATTGATATATGGAAGAAGGATATATCAGTCATTATTACTACTTTTTTCATAATATTTTCAGGTCGCATCTTGCTTTATCGAGTAATAATTTGATTATCACTATCATTTGGAAAAAGAATAATTTTTTTAAATTTATGTGGAGTTTCTTAAAAGTTGATTACAGATTAAAAATCAGTAAAATTCTTTCAGAATTATGAATAATTATTTTAGTTACATAACGCATTTAATGAAACGAATCGAAAAAGGACCGGTTCGTGGCATTTCAATTAAACTGCAAGAGGAAGAAAGAGAACGCCGCGATAACTACATGCCAGATATTTCTGTCGTTGATCCGCGAATGCTGACAACAATCGAAGTAGATACGGAAACCAAACAAATGATTGAATCAATGGTTTGTTTTTTCTTGTTTTCTTTTTGTTTCTGCTCTTTTGCAATTTGGCATGCTTTCTTTTGTAAGCACATCAGAATTTGTTTAATGAATTTAGTATGACTAAATTGCGATTGCCATACCGTTATCTTGCGACTGCAATCCAGTGTAGGATATTAAGATAAACTGATATTGATATTTAATTAAAACATTTAGAATCCTAGATGAAGTCGGATAACAATGCATGTTCTTTCTTGAAATAAGAATAAGAAATGAGAATTGTGTTGATTCTGTTTCTCGAGCCATTATATTGGACTTCCATATAATAGCTCGAGGTTTCATTTTGTTTCCAAAATCATTCGGAAACATTTTCCTTTAGTTTTCGAAAATCGATAGTTATTTTAAAAATTGCTATCTACAAAGTGATTTGTGCTATAATTGAATCAGTTAAATGATGTTTCTGGACTACATGAATAGCAGGTAGAAACAAAATTGCATGCAGAGAAGTGTTTTATGATTATTTTTTGAAATAATTGATTGTAGAACTGAGTATTCCAATGACCGACAAGACGGCAAATACGGGAATGACTAACGAAGATAATTCAAGAAAATAGTGTTTTTTCCTTTTATTCCTTTGAATTTTGTATATATTTTTGAAAAATGTACTGAATAAATTTTTGGCTCGTTTCAATGGAACATAAAATAAGTGTGGATTTTAATTTATAGTTTCCTGGGTGAGTAAGTGACAGATTTGGATAAAAATGAATGGGCCTCATAATCATATTCGACATTCCATTAAAATGGGTGAATCGCTATTTAGGAGTGTTCAAATTAATCTAAATATGGCTCGTGATTTTCACTTGGATGAAGAAGGAATTTATGACACATATATTGGCACTCACCATGACACTGAATTCTAAACAGTATTTGATTGTCTGCAGTGCCAAATGTTAATCTGATGATATGAATGTGCGAAGAATATTTTGTGCTCACTTTTTCCACGATTGCTCGGATATGACTTTGTTCACGTGTTTTGGTTCATTAAATTTTCACTCAAATTTACTGTAAATGAAATTTAAGAATATGAAGATGATAGTGAAAGAAATGAAAAAGTGGGATTTTTTTATTTTCAAACAAATTTAACGGTGAGGAAGGAGTTTGATTTGGGCTAGTAATTACAAGACTAAAGCCATTGGAATTGGAGTTTGATATTGGCCGCAACATTTTCGACTTCTAGGAAATGAACTGAAAACGGAATTATTCTGGAATTGGCCATATCTAGTCGTTTCATTCAAATTTGATGGGGAGTGTGCTCGTCGTCATTTGATCGATCTTGAATACCCATGAGTTCTAATTTCCAGAACTGTTAATGTCGTTTTTTTTTTTTAACTGGTTATATTAGCTGCACATGTTACAGCTATTCCAATTAATATTATATTCTTGTTGCAGATATTATCTATATGGCTATTTCCAGCTAATATTGGCCTAGTTTTGTTTGGAGCAAGGAAAATTCTGACTTCAGTTTTTATGCTTTGTCCAATTTGATGAACATGAAAAAGTGCTTGAGGCCGATCAGTATGTCGAGTTTTTTTCATAGTCTCTTCCTCCATCAATTCATTTTTTTTTCCATTAAAAGGTTACGATTTAGTCACTGATTTCTATCACATGCAGTTTATTGTTAGGTATTCCATAGTGTTAGCTTCTCAAATAATAATTTCCTTATTTCCTATTGTTGCACCTCTCTGCTTTAGTAATACAATTTTTTTAGTGTCTTACCAAATGAAACAATACTCAATTCCTCATTTTCTCTTCCTTGAAATTTAGTCGATTAGTCAAATTCGTAGAATGAATGATAACTGCGATCCATATCGAATAATGCTAATGCTTCCGTCTGAATTTCAGGAACTTCTGGATTCATGACTTGTTTCTTGCGTAGAAGTAAAATTTTTTACCTCATCGTCTTTGAAAGTTACTGTGCTGTTTGTTACCATCTTCATCTTTTTCTCGTTTAACTTTTCTGATTAGTGCTGAATTATGTTGTCCTTTAGAATGGAAACATAATTTTTTCGGATTTCGGCAGTCCTTTGCTATATGGTTCTTCGAAGACAAATATAAGCATGGATCGACTTTTCTCAAGCGTTCTATCCGCCGTATATAGCGGTGGGATAAACTTTGCACTCGTTATTCCAATGATCCTTGTTGCAAAATGAACAAGTTCTTAACTTGATTAAATGTGAGTTTGGATTTCTTTCCTAGATTTTTTTTTGAACTTTGTTGTTCTTTGATCTCTCTTTCGTTGCAACTAGGATTTTCTTTTTTTTTATCTCTCGATTTAATCTGACTTGGATTTTGAATTTCTTCTCTTTCTCTTAATGAAAGATTGACTGTTAGTCACTGTAGTATCTTTTTCTTCCTTTTTACGTTGCAACAAGGACAGAGAGTTATAAATTCTTTATTTCTCTTAAGTTCTTGCCAAAGACAAAATCTAAAGATACCAATCTTAAAATGGGTAATTAAACTTTAATATAAGAAGTTAATTATAAGATGACAATAATATGAGAAGTTAATTATAACATAACAACAAAACTCAACAATTTAAATTCCAATAAAACGAATTAATAACGGTAACAATATGAAAAAAACACAATATCACTCTTGATATATATATCGAACAAAATTCTTGGAGCAACTATATCGACAATGATTTGAATGGTCAGCATCCTCTTCTTTTATAGGTGGAAGATCCTGATACAGTTGATTATAAGAAATAGAGCCTTTGTTAGCGCGTGGGAAATGCAGCGCATAGATAAAGGATGAGTGTTTTAGTTTGCATCTTATATTATACAGTAAATACGCACATATATACATTCATGTGAATCCAACTTTAAGTAATCACTAATTTTCTTATTCTCCTCGCGATTTCAGCGACATCTGTATTTCCTCTTATCACCGAACGTTTTCATAATTTATTCGCGATAGTCACTTCTTCGTTTCTTGTGATTAGTTTTCTTAAGAACTGGTGAAGTTTATTGAATACTGAGCACTATCTTAGCCTCTTAGTGTTTATAAGGTATCGTCTTTTACTAGGACATTAGATAATTCAACTTTTGAATATCTGGTATTCATTGGAGATGTCCTGCAGCAAGCATCAAAACTGCTTCTCTCCATTATCTCTGATTACCACTGTACATCGATAGTGATAACTGAGGTAAATTTATTGTCTGGGAAGCTAACTGAGATGGTTCTTTTTGACGGATCAGCTTTCTACTTTCGTATTCTCGACTTATTTATACATAGAAAAAATTATTTTAGCTTCTTTATCATCACTTTTTAAATTAAAAATATCTTTCTCCTCGGTTATCTATGCGAACTTCTCCTCCTCATCATTTGTTCTTGACGGAGTTCGATCGTAACGCTTGAGATTTTAAAGGCTCACCGCATAATGACATCACAGGTACGAAGAATATGAATTACCAGCTTTATTGAAATAATACAGAGTTGACAAAAATGGAATTAAGACTAGAGTAACGAATCAGAAAAAACTCAGTCGTGTTAAACAACGGAATCGTCTGGTTTTTTTGAATGAAGCACATCAAAACAAATGAGACTCAATTAATGAATGAATAAATAATATATATTTTGTTACCAGTAGGCTATATATACATTACGAAGTGGGAATGCTTTATACTAAGTGTTCAAGCACCAAAAACACAAGCAACTGTAGGGATAAATTACGATATAAGCGTTATAACAAGATTGGGTAAGATGATTAGCGTGAGAAAGATGATTAGCTTTGTTTAAATTTTTAACTAAACCCCTCATATTTCTTGAGATATAAAAACCCAATGGAAATTGAAAGGGAGGCGCGCTTTTGGCTCACACAAAAAAGGATGTTTTTTTTGCTCCAGCTACTGTCCATCAATCAACTCCCTTTCGATTTTATCATCACTAATAATTTCACTATTCCTCTGTACTGATATTAAGTTTCGTGGTATTTTGATTAGAATAAAACTGTTAACGGTACGCGTCTTCACATTATAATTCGACGTCGATCATCAGTACACGTAGGTCGAATAAACAAACTCCTTTAACATTCGTTATAAAACTCAACGGATTAGACTATTGTGACTAAAAGAAAAACTTTTCACGATAGTAACTGTAGTGAGAAAGAATGAATGCTATGAGAGATTAATGGAATATTTATAGAGATCCGGATAGAATATTCTAGAATTATCACGATATAACAGAGCTGAACATGATAACTGCGAAAGTGAGAATTAGAAGATTTTTGGGGGCGCAATGATTGGTGGATATAACAATATGGAAGCGTGTACAATACCTGTTAAGACTTATATATTATGACATCATAACATGTAGAAATTATAGACATAACCTTGTATAGATTTTCTAGGGAGTCGCGAAAGAATGTTCGCGACAACTCCTCCACGTTCTGTTAGTTGATACCACAGCTTCAATCGAGGTGACTAATTCTTTCTTCTATAACTCTGTCTTTTATAACATATTATGACATATTTCTTCCTTTGACAACTGTTGAATCTGATTGCTCCGGTTGAATATTCCTAACTTCATCCAGAAATTTCTCCAATTTTCTCATTGCCGGTCGTGCGCTTTTGATTATCATGGCAAACATCCAGGCTCGTGGCACCATAATATTGAGAAAAGAATAAAGATTATTTTACTTCCCTTCTTTTTTCTTTCATCCGATTAGAAGAGAAAATCCTATTTACTGTTGCCTGGAGGTCTCCAACTAGAGATTGATCGTTTTTGGCTATTGTGACTTGGCTAGGTCAACAATAGATTTATTTGGACTTATAGATATTATAACCGCAACATCGTATAGATATTATAAGCGCAACATCGTACTTATACAAGGGTCTGAATCAAATGCGCAATACACATGAATATCAAAGAACACGAACAAACAAAATCGATGAATACGAACAAATGTCTTAACGCTTATTTCGATGTTGTATTTTTCTTTTGGTCTGTCATTCTCCTATCGTTTCACACTCTGCTTCTTGTGCCTTTCAATTGTGATTCTTGTCCTTTCAATTGTGATTCTTGTTGTGTCGAATTATCTTCGAAATTGTTCTTCCTGTCGAATTACGTCGAATCACTGCTAATAGAACTGTTGGATTGTGTCGGACTATATTTCCAAACTGAATAGTGATTGTAGGATCCAACTTGAGCTTCATCGAGTTACTGTTCCTGAGTAGCTATCGAATTGAACTTGACTTATCGTCGAGTAATTACTCTTGACTAATGTCGAATTGTTGTTGTTGAACTGTTCGAGTAACTTTTTTAATAATCCATCAGCTTCGAAGCCCCTCCCTTATATATCCTTCGATATGTCGCCTCTTGATGGATTGATCTCATTTTGTCGTCCACCGATTTGAGTACTTTGATAAATAACAACATTTTTATCCTTTCAGCTTGTTAACCTCCCATAACTTTGGGGCACAACTTAAAACTTCAGTGTGCCTTAAACGTCATAATTTTTCCTTTGTCTATAATACTTGCCACCTCTGTTGCGAAGAGAATTATTTGTATTTTGGGAATTCTGAAGGTCTCAGCGTAAGTTTGACTGAACAGGAAGATCGATCGCTTATTTGAGTCGATGCTTGTTGGTTTGAATGCGACACAGCGAATTTTATGATATCAAACTTTATCGTGGTGATACAAGTTGAACCACAAAAAATTGTATTGTTGATTAAAGTAAGGAAGTCGGCGCTCGCGTCGGGAGTAGTTGTAGCGATCCCTTCTAGTAACAATGGATCACCGGCTAATACAATAGGTTTTATATGTATTAGGAAGTGGGAGTGGCTTTCATTAAACCTACAAACGGTTATCAATTCACATATAGAAAGAAAGCTAGTTTACAGCATAAGCAATAGAAGACTAGCAGCTGTCGATAAAGATGCGTATCTGCACAAAGATGTGAATTTAGCTAACAATGAAAGGATGGTAAATTAATTTGAGGAATGAAGAATTAGTTGAATGATTTATGGTGAGAAATTTGTCTAGTTATTCGTTTGACATTGAGCTGTTTGCATTCTCGCGAGATTGAAATTCGCAACAACTTTGCCTTTTGACCTTTTTAACATTTCCATTTTCATACAAATAATTATGCCTTTCAGCTTTCGCCGACATCATTATTACAAATCAATTTTAAAGAAATGATGATATAATGATAGCTTAGACGCCATTATTTTTTGTACAATTATTAACAATCAGTCTTTATCGTTCTTTCTTATATCAGCAGACTCATAGGATTTTATTATTATTTATTCAAGAAAAATCATGAATTCGAGGATTCTATTGTGCTTTAGATGCGATTCACAATCAAACAAACTAGAATTTTTTTGAAAGAGACAAAAGTTTATTCGAACTATATATACATATAATAAGCATCTTTAGCTTATAATATTGTCAAAATGATCCATTGATATTACTATAAAGGCTCCCAAATAGGAGGTATTCTCAGATCGAAACTAAGTGCAGCAAATTGTAGTATTTCATATCGCATGAGTTCTTTACGACTAATTCGTAATGATGATTCCAAATACTGAAAACGTACAGTTAAATGTAATTCAGAATTTATTTAAAATCAATTTAAAAACGGATTTAAAAAATAATTTTAAAGACGATCAAATTATTTAAAATAAAACTAACATTTATAACATCGGAAACAGACATCTATCCAAAATCAATGATTTTTGCAGCAATAAGAAAAACTGCTCTAGCCACTAGTTTACGATTCGTCTTACATATAGCTCTGTGAACAAATAATTTTTAGGTAAATGTAATCAAGGAGAAGTGGTAATTAATTAGGGAATGTTGCTTCCAAATGATTGATATCAGCCTGACAACAAATTTTCCAATTAAACAAATTTCGAACAATTAACTGATGAATTGAATCAGTATGTGAAAAATTTTGGAAAAATCTTTATCAAATTTTTTAAAGTAAACTTTCAAAAGTGCTATTTCATAAAAAAAAAAAAAAAAAAACATATGCATGTGCCATTGTGGCATCTTCTAGATTACATGCAACAGCGATCTGAGAAGTTCTCGTTCAATATAGAAAAAGAAATTGAAATAAAATCAAATTAAGGAAAATAAATGAAGACTGTTACTAATTTCATTACGCCATAGAAAAATAAACAAATGGATTTTTGAGGACTAAATTTAAAAAGCATAAAAATGAAAACCTCTTAATTTTGCTCAAGGAAGCATGAATATGAGGGAACATAGCCGAAATTCATCATTTAATAAACGTTTAAGTTCATTAGAAGTTGGCTGATATTACATTATTGTGTTCTGCAAATTAGAAACAGTCATTAGTGCTATATAACAGAAGATAAATTTTTTGAATCAAGATAAATGAACATCTGCTATCTAATAAAGAGAGAAAGAAAAAAGACTTACTACATATCCACTAAATTTCATCATAGTTTTTCAAGTGCTGCAATCAGTATTAAAATTTGCTATGAGATTTGGATCATATTCAATTGAATTTATGTTGCTGTTCGAGCCACATACTGTTGAATATAATAGCAATGGTTTTTCTTTTATTGAGCTTGAAAGCTCCCATCCTTGAAGGATCTTTAGTTTGAATAAATAATACAAATAAATGAAAGTAATATGAACTATTCCAATTAGCTGCAAAATATCAAAAAAGAAGATAAAAAAATAAAATAAAATAAAACATAAAAATGAAATAATCAAAACTGTGATATATGATCTTAATAAATCATCAATAGATCAACATCTATATTTCTATCACAAAACGCCATATGCCATCGAGCAGAAATATACGGATATATTACATTCTGAAAAATGAAATATTCAAGTTGGACAGAATCGATATCCAAAGCATTTTGGAATATAAGCTTACCGCTTTTATCGGCACTATCGAAATGTTTACAATTTGATAATGGAGAACTATTTTCTGATAAGTATGAAATATTGTCCATATTTGTTGAAATCAAATCACGAAAATTGAGTTCCTGCATTAATAACAGAATAAAGCAAAAAGAGAACACATGATTAGAAATAAAAAAATAAAATAAAATAAAGAGGAATAGATCGAACAAATGCATTTGCGTAATCCCAACCTGCGTTTGTTTATAATTGATCGGTTTGATTGTGGTATGAGGAAAAGAGATAATCTTAACCAATCTGGATTCTCGCTGAAATCTATCATAAATTTACATTACTTTTTTTCAATGTGTGATAAGAAATGATAAAATACTCGTCAGAATGTATTTCCCAAACTAGATGAAAAAATTTTCCAAATATGAACAAACTAAACTGACATAATTTCAATGCAGTCTCGCGCTTTAAAAATCACGATAATAGTGCCTTTAACTATAAATACATATCAATCATTATTGATTGTATAATAAATTTGGAAAAGCAACGATTGATATCGATTCGCCATTTAGTCGAAATTGAATCATAATTAATTATGTCCTGCTAATAGAAGCAACTAGGATTCTTAATATAATTTGAAGTCCTACATTTCACTTTGTATTTCATAATTTAGAACTGCATCAACAAATCTAAAACAGGTATTAAATAATGTTATTACTGAAATTAAAACGAAGAAAATTTAACAAACCTTTGATTTTTGATATTACAAAGTTTCAAGAATTTTTAACGATTCATTGATCCTTTCACATTTTATTCGGTATTTTTTTCTATAAAAAATTTCAAATCATTTTAATGAAGCATACATATAAAACTTCCGAATCTATGTAATAAATGGAAATTCTTTACATAATTCATTATGAATCTTGTGTAACTGCAGAATGTTTTTACATGATACAATAGCTATCATTTTAGATCTGGAGAAGATTAAAAATAAAAGTTAAATAGTTTGATTGCTAAACTAAAGAACCAAACTATTGTTGGTACAATCAGATTGAACTCAGTAAAAAATTCTATAATAATGAATTTTCTTAAAAAAGCTCATGCAGAAACGGGATGTGCTGGGCAAGAGAGATCATTAGCAAAATACGGTACTAACCTAAATTCAGAGAGTATTTCTACAAACATTATTACAAACCTTTATTCTCTGTTGTTGTTGTGATGAAGCTTTTTTTTGATAATTTTCTCAAAAATCTAAAATATGAAAATAAAATTTGTACGAATAAAAGAAAAGGATTGTTAAGTAAAAAAATAAATTAAATTGAATTTTCATATGCAATCAATTATAAATTATCATATTCGCAAATATTTCATGAATTTAATCAGTTCATATATATATATATATTTTCACATCTTCCTAAAAATATAATGTTCCTCTGAATAATCAGCAGTTTACATACTCGTAAACAAAACCAAACCAAAATCTACATCCAAAACACCAAAACCAAACATAAAAGGATAATATCCATACTCCATCTTATGAAACTTACGAAATTCCATTAGCTCTGATATTATTCGATCTCACGTTCGTAATTCTAGCATTGCTATCATTGATTTCAGATGCTTGACAAAGCTAGAATAACAAAAATCTAAAATATAAGTTGATAAATACAAATACTGAATTTTTTATATGACATTGCAACAGTTTTCAACACGAAATTAAATAAAGAATGAATTAAATTGAATTATTACTGTTTTAAATTATCAATTCACAAATATTTCATTGCCGTTTCTTAATATTCATAACATTTACCTGTTTGTGTATCACGATTTACAATCAATTTGCTATAAAATTCAATTCAATTTTACCTATTTCAAATGTTCCTAAAATATAATATTCAGAAATGTTCTGACATAAATCATCATCTTATATAATATCAAAAACTTTTCTACGCGTGATAACATATTTTTCGAGTTCAAGATTTTTCCTCACTTTTCATTTTTTTAATGATATAATTTTAATGAATGGGAAAGTATCGGAAGTAAGATATAGTTTATTCTTAAGTTAAGAATAAGAAAAATAAACACCCTCAGATTGTTAACATTTCTTTCCCCTATAAGAGATATTCTCCGGTGTACTTTTTGTCATAATTGACTATTCCAACAGTATATTTCGATTTCCGACTTCCAGAAGTGTGAATTTTCACCATAGATAATAGAGGATTCTGTGTAAGCAGTAATTTCTAAGTATCCACCTTTTTTGATAAATTGCTATGCATATATATCTTCATCTAAAAATCATTCCAGTGAATTCAACCTAAATATAACGTTGAATATACAATACCAATCATTCATTTATAATCTTATAACTTTTTTCTACCTTTCTTCATATCACTTTGAATTGCCTGAAGTTTCGTGTAATTTTGAAGCAAAATATTATAGGTACCAAGAAAATGACATCCCATACTTTCATGAATGAATTTATTCTGATTATTTTCCATTTATGACAATATCAAGTTAAAGCAGAATTGCAAAACAGAAAACAAACAACAATACTTCTAACTAGCAAATTTCAAACATTTTTTTGTTGCATTTCAAAAATTCGCATAATAAATAAGTAGTTTTAATGTTGTACCATCGATGGTATTAAAAAGTTCATATTCAACAATAAATGACATTTTCTGTACGGCAAAAAAGTCCCAATCAGAAGGAAAGAAGGACAAATAACGCATAAATGTAGGCATCAATACCCTCATATGTTTCGCCATCACTGACTAAAAAAATAATCATTATCTGTTACCACTACCAATTAAAAAAAGTCGTTTTCTGCTTTGTCATTACTAATTCCTTAAAAAGAATAATAGCTAGCACTACCAAAAATGTAATAAGTACTTTATCCATATTTTGTTACATTCAACTACACTTCGCTCTCTACAAATTAAATCGCACTAAGAGATCTCGATAACATCAAACTTCAATTCATTGTTTGGAAATACATAGAATTCCAGTTCTGCAACACTACCATTCAATAAGTGCTTAATTTTTTTTCAAACGCTCGCAAATACAAGTTTTCTTAAAATTTGGAACACAAATAATTCACAGAATGTTGAACGTTGCGTAGTTAGTGGAATTAAAAAATCTAAATTTGTTTTTCATATAAAATGGAAAATAAAAACAACGCAAAAGTTTAATAACCAGACAGAGAAATATATAGTTTCAGTAATCTTATTATATCGGAAGTTTCAGAATGTTGATTCCTTTTGGAACTGATGTTCAACGACTGTGAGATGAAGAAGAACGTGAACGCGACCGTGAACGAGTACGGGATCTAAGATAAATTTTTAAGTTATTTCCAGAGCTAGAATATTAGCCATTATATTGAAAATTCAGACAGTAAATTCTAATTTCCTTCCTTTTCTTTTTTTTTACCTTGAAAAAATCTGTAAAAAACTGCATAAGTGTTACTGTACCTTCTGCGACGTTCGCGTTCTCGGCGTGGCGGTGATCGTCTGCAAAAAGCAGCAAATTATTTGATTAAAACAATGACTCATGTTATAGAATCTTTACGCTCTTGGAGCGAAATTCAAGGACATAAGAAATTAAGTTCAAACCTTTTCGAACAGCCCATGTTAAGCCAAAATTTATAATTTCACAAAAACAGAAAAAAGAAACAAATTATGATCATACAACTGAAATAAAAAAATGAAAAAAGTGCATTTACGGACGGTGCAAATAGGAGAGCACTTTTTTCAGAAATGACTGAAACAAGAATGTGGCATATTGTTGCACAATGTCCGAAAAATGAATAAAAACCATTTTTAAAAGAATTGCGAATCGCGCACTACAGAGTTCCCATCACCATACATTTCCTCCATTTTCCAACAACAATATTCCAGAGTATGCCAAAAACACAAAATGATGGACCATCAATATCAAAACCAATTCACAGCTCGGCTCATCCATTCCAAACAATATGGACGACGGAGGGAGCCGAGCCAACAAACCAATTACCACCAAAGTTTCAACACTGTCCATAATGGTTCCATCATACACAAAGCAACCAAAGTTTACCATCATCCAGGCCTATATCAAACTAATTTAATGGATAACCCTTCGTATATCCCACCCATCCCGGAGTAAACGGACATCACAGTGTGTTGTAGAGTGCAGAATGGTATTTCAGGGAAATATGGCTGAATAATTTCTACTAAGCCATCGTTCTTCCCCATCTTTCTATATTCCTTCTTTTATTCATATTGAAAAACCCTACAACACTTACCGTCTATCTCGATCTCGACCATATCCGCCGTAACGTCCATAGTCGCCATACCGACTGCCACCATAACCTCCATACCTAAAAATCCATTTTTCTCCATCCTTTTAAATTTTTTTATCAAATCCACATTCAAAAATCTATAAAATGAAATATGTCAACAATTACCTGCCATAACCACCACCACCACCACCGTAGTAACCACCACCATAACCGCCACCAAAGCGATAGCGATCATGAGCTCGAACCCGAGGTAATGCCACCGATACGCGTACTCGACAATTACGAATGTATCTTAAAGAAAATATTTTTAAAAATTACTTGTTTGAGAAAATGGTATAACTTTTAAATTATATTATCTCAGCCGTTCATACAATTAGGCATGAATCTACAGATAAGATGTCAAGCATGAGGCATGATCATATGTATATTAATTTCCTGAGATAAGTTAATTATCAAAAGATTAACAGACCGGCGAAACTTCGGAAAACAACTAAAATCATTATAAACTTTCTATTTCATCCAACTTATGCAGGAAATCCAACAAGAATTTGTAATTTACGTGTTATTCAATGCTGCCAACGCTTCATTTGCATCCGATTTATTTTTGAATACCACAAATGCAAAAAGCGGTGGGTAGCTCGCTACCCAAACTTCTGAGAGCTTTCCGAAACGTCTGCAAACACATAAAACTTACAGTGAAGAAATATCAGTGACAAATAAAAGTCAAAAAAAATCGTCGAATGCATAGGATGAGGAATTATGAAGGATTAAACTATATCAAATGTTAATCATTATTAATACATGAAAAAAAAAACTTACGAAAATGCTTCTTCAAGGTCTCGTGCGCGTACCGACTCATCAATATTTGCCACATGAAGTCGTCCTTCTTCACCACGATCTGGCGAATAAGTTTTACTACGACTTCGTGTTTTTGAGCGTGTACGGCTTCGTGAACGTGATCTGAAATTACACAATGAATTTTTCATCCAGTTTGGCAAATTTTAAACATAAACATAAATAAATTCTGTTATTGATATACCGTTCTGTTGATGAAGAACTTGAACTGGTTTTCGATGTGGAACGTTTTCTCGGTGCCATCTATCTAAACATGTATCTCGTTTATATTACAACAGTAAAAAGGAACAAATCCATAAGGATGATTTTTTTTACGCAGCATACATAGAAAGGAAAACTAATAATGTGATTGTACAATGAACGACTGATTCTTTTTTTCAATTCATTATTTCCAAGTTCATATCTATTACACAATTCTCTTTCTCTTATGCTTTCATTTTTTTTTATAGATTACGAAAGAATATTGAAAAAAACAAATGAATCGCACAATGAATGATTTCTTTCAAATTCGTATCCAATAAATGAATTTTTCCTTCGCCTCAGAAATTTCAAATTCCTACATGGTTACTGTTTTTTTTTTCCATAATTTAAGGAAGGAATATTTAAAGAATAATTTAATCGCACAGTAAATGATTCATTCTTTTTTCCCATTCATTTCTCTCTAATTCTCATCTAAATACATGACCTCGTCCACTTCCATTCCTCGATATCCCGGGATTTCTGCATAGCTACTCATCTTTTTTTTATAGTATAAGAAAAGAATGCTAAGACACATAAATCGATCGCACAGCAAACAACTGATTCATTTTTCTTACGTCCACTTCAATAAACGATTCTTTTCCATTTCATGGCCCCAGAAATCCCGAATTTCTATGTGATTACGTGACTGCGTAATCATCCATTCCTTTTTCACGTCACCATAAAACAAAGCAGTCTACACATACACATACATATACATGTACAAACTCACACACACATACACACACACATCACAACCGCTGCCAACAATACGAAAGGAGAAAGGAAACTTTCAAAACCGATAGAAGAAATCAATTCTCATACGATGCATCAATCACTGCTTATCTAACTCGTTTTCATCTCTAATTTCTCTTTTTCGCTTACACTATTATTTTTTGTCTAACCGTATAGCTATAGATTTTACATGATACAATACGAAATTTCAATATTATGTTTTTTGGGCAAGAAAAAAATAAGACCCGGGATATACCGATGAAACTATCTGCTCCGTATGTCAACAAATGGTAGACGTCAATTTCTATCTTCACATCTAATTGCAACTATCCTTTTCACTATGTTTTTTGCATCTATCATTTCAATACTATCCAGAAACTCCCCTTGCATCTACCTTCTAACAACTTTACACTATCTCTAAACTAACCATCCTACATTTGTCGTTGCTAACATAGCTTTAACAACGCTGCATTTATGGTCAGTTAATTCCTAGTGGAGTCGTTGTGCTACTCTTTTTGGATCGAGTCTTTTATATTTGTACAAAAAATAGGCATTAATTTCGATATTGATGTAAATTGTTTATATTTTTTTTAATAATTAATTATTTCAGATTCGATAAGCGCTAATAATGTGGTACAATAATGGAAGGGCAAGATGAGCGCACATTTTTGTGCGGTTATCAACGAACACGTGGATACGGCAGCTTATTAAATCCTCATGTTTCCACAAAAACATATCGTATGATAATCCAGCACCGGATTAGACCAAACGATACACTTCAAGGACTTGTTCTAAAATACAACACTTCAGTTCGTATTTTGTATTAATTAATTTAGATTATGCAAAATGTGCTCTAATTTCGGTGGCGTATTGTTTAGGAATTTTTTCGTTATTAGAAGGACAAAATTTAATCCTTATCCTTATGATTTTTTCGATAAATTTTCGTTATTCAAAAGAGGATGAAATCAAAAATCTTGATACATATCACCTTGATGAACTAGATCGTTTAATAGCGATTTTCTTCACCTGGGATATGTAATATTTGATTTCATTTTGTTGTATTTTTAGCGAAGCAACTTAATGTTTTGAGTTATTTTTGAAGATTAATTAAGTAAAAATTGAAAATTCTATTAGTAAAAAAGTTACTTAAAGCTTAATATTTCAAGTAAGAATGTTAACAACACATTTATTATAGATGAGTGAAATAAAACGATTGAATCGTCTTTGGTCGAATGAAAGTCTCTACCTCAAGGAATACGTTGAGATACCGATTTATGATGAAAGTCTTGAAGAAGATTGTATGCTGGATAAATGCACAAACGTGAAGAAAAATCATGAGGAATCCATGAAATCACAAGATATCGATGAAGAAAGCTTGCAGGATATTTTCAAAAGAATCGACATGAATATCAAGAATACGACAAATAGTGTGCATAAATTAACTGAAAATTCCACGTGAGTTTAGAAAATTTTCAATTATTTTTTGATGAATTTTAATTTTAACTTTCTCATTTCATTTAAAGACAAAAGAAGGCAAGGAAAAAACTTTTTTCGAAAACTATTACTCACTCTTGCATTTGTACATATTCGTCGTTACATTACAATTTTCTTTCAAAATTAAATCATTTGCTGAAATCTTTAACACATGCATATCTGGTAGTTCTCTTATTTCTTAGAAAGAAAATTTTTTTTATGTCTTTTATAGCAGTTAAATAAGACATATAACGAAGAAGCTAATGTAAGTAAATATTTTTTTGAAAGAAAAATTTTCATCTTTTCGGGTCCTCTTACTCATTATTCTTCCTCTTCCTTTTTTTTTTAGCGCGGATCTCCTTACCAAAAATTTCAAAATGGAATTTATGCGAAGCAAATCTGAAGATAAAGTCAAGAATCGACATTCACTTAATCATCATTCTTCGGGTTATCAAAATGAAACTTATCAAAACTAGTCAGTTATATTATCTTGTTTCCTCGAGGTATCTCATTTCCTTGTTATCGGTCATATGCATTCATTAAACTCAAACGTGCCATTAGAATATTTTTTTTTATCTTTCATTCCGTTAATTTATCATGTTAGCATATTCGTATTTGAAATGTATACCTTAGTGCATATAGATTTTTCTCAAAAGTTTTTCGCGGTTTATCTTTGCTAGCTGTTTTATTGCTTTTTAGCGATTTACATTGTTAGCTGTTTTATTGCTACTGTTTCCGATCTCTTATAGAACAAATCTCTCTCTAGTTCTTTACAATTTTCATCAAGAACAATTGCTCTCTCCTACTTTGTCAGTATTTGAGTGGTAATATAATGTGAACCTATAAAAACCACTTATCATGATTTTATTGCGAGCAAATTCGAACAGCATTCACAAATTATCCCTATTCTGATGCTTCTGTTCAGGTACGATAGTTTTTTAATGTTTTAAATTAGATTAATGAATTATCATCATATTTACTATCACTTTATCTTAATTCAGTATTTTCCATGATTTTATTGTAAATAAAAAAAATTGATTTTATTGGTTTTTATTATTCTAAATTGCTAACTTCACATACATTTAGCGAAAATTTATCCAACGAAATTCTGATGTATAACAAATTACATGACAACCATCAAACATGTTTCTACTTTGTAGCCGCCGCCTTCTGGGCAGCCTTTTTTTCAACTGCCTTTCGACGTAAAGCCTGAAATGTATGACACTGAATATTCGGTGAAAACTTCTTTATAGAAAAGAAGTACTATATGGCCAATCATGTTACACTTATACATACAACAGGAATTGCTGCTTTGTGTACTCTATCCTTTAGAAAAATCTAAGAAGAATTTAAGCTCCATATTTGAGAATGTTTAAGAGGCGCTCCATTTCTAGAAGTCATCACATTTAATTCAACTACTTTCTAGGTATTACCATAAAATAAAAGAAAAAGAAATCATTATCTGAATAGCCATAAAGTAAAAGTAGAAAAATATATTATAAAAGAGATAACAAAAAAGTAAAAAGTAAAAGAGAGCATACCTGAATCTTTTTTTCAAATGGATGTTGCGTTCCAAGTCGCCTTTTATTGGTTAAAATAGCGGTACCGTTTCAAAACTGCTGCATACGGATTCAATTTGACCATTAACGAAGATTTCTTCAGTGGATTGCGATGAATTTTTGCAGCTTTAACTTTAGGTATATTCTTTTTTCTCTGTCGAACAGCTCTAACAATTTCCTCCGAGCGGATCAGCCGTGAAAAATCAGCATTCATCATTTTTGCTGGGCATAACGAACTTAGCCTTAGCAACGGCTTTGCGTGTTTCCGTCCCATAGATAAGATCCAATTTACGGAAAGCAGATTCCGTCCAGATGATTAGACGTCCAAGATGGCCACCAGGTGCAACTTTCAACAAATTAAGATGATCTACTGGAAGTAGATGAATGCCCGGGATATTTCGGAATGCTTTGACGATGCCGTTATCCTGATTATACACTACAAGGGGACCCAACTTAGCTTTATAACGACGGTTTACGTCCTTTTCCCTTACCAGCGCGATTACGTTTTGAATATAAACCTAAAAAATGTTGAGAAATCAAATTAGCAAATTAAACAGTATTAGAAGTTTCCAATTTTCTCTGCGTTTCCAGGTTTTGTATCTTAATGAAATACGGATACCGAAAACCAGCTCCTTTCCCACATTTACCACCAATCTTTTTTGAACAAAAGTATAATGTGAAAACCAACTTTCTCGATATCAGCCCAAAAATGTGAACGACGAAGAAATGAAACAGCTTCTTTTGTCTTTTTGAAGCCTTCCAATTTATCGACAACAACAAACGGAACTTCCGGTATTTCATCAATGATGTGTCCGCGAGCTTGAACTAATGCTGGAACACCAGAAGCAGCTATTGCCGAAACCATCGCATAACGTTTTTGTGCAACATTAACACGACGATGCCAACGTCGGAATACCTAAAAATAATCTATTAATAATTTGATCGTTAAGAAAATGAAGGATCATTTACAAAAATATCAGAGAAAATCAAAGAAAATATGAAATGAATCATGTGTCTTTGAAATAAACTAAATGCCAGCAAGATACAAATGATTTTTAAATCAAAAACAAGAAATGCAGAAAAAAAGAACAAATCAAAAACAAGAAATAAACCTTAGTTGGTGCAAACATGCGTCCACCACGGCACATGTTACCAAATGCACCCTGTCCAGATCGATGTGTACCACCACCTCGTACACGTGGAATTCTAGCTACAGCACGACCTGTGCCCCATGATTCCGCCGATGTTTGATGTCCTAAATATAATCACAGTTTTCAACCTGTGGAATGTCACTCTGGAAAAATTCAGCTAATCAAACTTCACGAAATCACATAACTTCCGTTAATTTTTAACATTCTCTTTTGGAATTGGTAAACCAATAAAATTACGTTAAATATTTAAATATTTCAAACAGAGGAATTCTTTAAATGCTATCTTATACACAAACATAGATTATATCCCAATTCAAGTTCGAAAAGTCACTTCCCTCAGTTATGAAATATTCATCATAGAGTTGTGTAAACTTGATAAAACTATCAAACTTGAAAACAAAAACAGATAAAGAGAAAGATCAAACCAGCTTCAGTTGAGACAGCGTATGGTTGACGTTTATTTTTTCTTATTTGATCATGTATGAAAGAAACAATATCTGGACGTAATGGTGCACGAAATACTCCTGGCAGCTTGATCTGAGTATCAGTCGCTTCGCTTATCATTGTAAACGGTTATCAATGGACGTGCAGTCATAGCACTTTTTTAAAGAAACAAGAATTAATTTTCCATAAATTTTAAATGTGAAAAGAATAACCGAAATCTTATTAGCATGGAAAGAACTCTTTTTCTATTGTTATTATTACGCTACGAATATATTTAAATATGTGTCCCGAGTGTGCAATATTTTCTCGCACGTCCAACAATATATAACACATGGCGAGAGACGAATAGTACGAATTTTCACTGGAGAAAAGTATAAACAAATGATGCTTTAATATTAATTAGCGAATAGCTAACAAAACGAATAACTAACTAACTGATAAAAGTTGATAAACTAATAAGATAAGTTGCTAATACCGTTAAATCTTCATTATCTATAATCGACTAGTGATGTTTTATTGTCCACTAAGAATAGCGAATGCTGTCAATTTTGAGAAGTTCACTAAACACTCCTATCAAAACATAAGCCTAACGAAAACCTCAACAAAAACGTCCACCCAACTTCTCATAATAATTATTCCGTTCATAGACCTAAACTTAACAAGGATATAAGGCTGCAAAAGTTCAAAATGCTACACAAACTTCGTTTTTGTATAGTTCGTTCATATCCATATGGATTGGAGCATTGTGGAACCAGAGAATCCCGCGAGATGATTCGACCGCTAATGAAGCGGGGAATTCAATAATGTGAACTACGTTTGCGGTAATATATGTATCGGTGGGTTAAGTAAGAAAAAGAAGCTGAAAACAAGGAATGAGAAAAATCTAAATTTGTATATGAGATAAGATATAATGTTAGGCTTAAATAATAAATTCCCGCCTTGCATGGAATTGGAAACTGTAAAATGATCATAAATAAACTCTATGATATATGCAGTATAAATGAGCAAGTAGAGCTAGAAAGCGTACTATTTGAATAGGTATATACATTTTTAAATTATAATAATAAGTATGCTTATAGGGGTCCAATATGGACGATCAAATGGATTGCACGTCAAGTTTGTTGGCAAATCATCAAAGGCCTGAATGTATCGATTCTTCTACTGGTTAATATCTTTAAGATTTTCTTCTAATTTTTTTTTAGGTTTCGTAAATTTGCTAGAAAATGAATTTGTTAAATTGAGATGAATGAAGTGATAATTTTGTAATTCATTCATGCACATTGTTACTGTGTACTTTAGAAAAAACTTGCGAAATCTTTCATTCATCTCAATTAACAAATTGTTATTTTTATATATGAGCAAATAATATTAGGAAGAGATTTTGCGATGTCAATAGATTATGCATTTTTAGCAAAAGGAAAATTTGGCATTGAATTCAAAGAAAGTTCTAAAAAAAAAATTATTCTAGAACCGAAGCGACAAAAATTGGATGATATTGCTGATGAGAAATTTATTGATAATTCGAATAGAACTGAGAGGTTAGCTAAGTTAAGGAAAGATATTGCCATTCTGGAAGCAGCAATTCGTCGGGGTCAACAAACTATGGAAAGAATGTTAAATATAGCTATCGAAGATATGACAATTGATCCATTGGTAATAATTCTAATTTATTTAATTCTTAAAAAATAAATACAATACATCTTATTATATTATTTTGATTAAAAATTACAGTAAATGTCGGAAAGAGCTTATTTCAGTCTCGTCAAGAAGATCTCTTAAAGAGGCGGCGTTCACTAATGGCTGAACTAATTTCAACGCAGAATGCAACAGCAAGAAGTAAGTTATGATATTATCAAAACGAAACAAAAAATAATTTATGGAAAAATGAAATTTATATAAATTGAAAAATTAAAATTTGTGAGCTTTGTTATAATATGGAGTAATTTTATAAAGAGCGGATTTTCTTTTTATTTATTTTTTTGTCTTATGTCCAGGGAACCGGGTGGAACGGTTGCAGAATGGTTCATTAATTGTTAATTTATTGGAGCATATCGGAAAGGACAACGACAGTCCTTTTATCAAAGTAAAGAAGTTTGACTTTTACGAAATTCTGGTCAGTTGACTAGATTTCCTCTACTCATTTTCTTCAGTTCATGCAAGATTTTTTGATTTCATTTCATACTTAATAGTTATTAAAATTATAGATTTCGCAATTAAGCGCTTTTAACAATCTAAAAAATATATTCAGGTTGAAGCATGGGAATTGAAAAAATGTGGTTGTGATTTCTGCGGTATTTACAGTTCACCACAAGTTGAGCTTCCACCACGTGTATAAAGTATTATTTTCTAAAAGGTTTGTGGTGATGTTTAAAAAAGATCGTAAAATTTGCTAATAATTGTTGAATAAACCTGAAAAGACATAAATAATAACATTAAGCTCTTTGTGCACTGGTTTTCTTAAAAAATCTTAGCATTTTTCACGAAATATGAAGTATTATGACAGACAATTCATAAAGGAATTTCTGATAAAATATGTACGTTAATAATATCACTGCTAATTTTTTCAGAAAATGTATATTATTTCGAGATCTCAGAAAGTTGTTTTTTGTATATCGCTACTTAAAGAACATGGATCTGTGTAAAATTTGGTTTACTTTAGAGGTTTCAACTTGAATCAGTTGATTCTGTTTGATATCGATGTACATATATTTATATTAGTCTTTTTTCTTTTTTTTTTAGAAAAATAAAGTTTTAAATACACATGTCGCTTTAAAGGAATCTAAAATGATCCCATGTGTGTTCAAAAACTAAAGATTTAAATTAGAGATTTGGAAAGAAAATTATTTTGATAATTAGTTAATCTGAAGAAAATATTTATACTGCCATTTGATTACATCAGTATTGCAAAGAGCTTGTATACATTCATTTTTTAGCTTTGTTATTTTATAATCATTCATTTTCACATTGATCTTTAACTGTTTTAACTATGTATGATTTTTATTCATATACGTGAATAGATATATTCGTGTACATTTATAATTATTTTTTAAAATATACTTTCCTTAACAACTTATTTAATTTTTTTTTAATTTGCTTAGTACTGCCATTGATTGATTCTGAAGATATTTATTTTCTGTAGATGATCATTCAAAAGTGAACATGATCATCCAGAAGTAAACATTATCATTCAGAAGTAAACAACTTTTTTAAACTTGTTATTTGAAGGTTATTGAATATTCCCATTTTAAAGGTTGAAATTTTGTTCAGTAGGTACTTTTGTCAATAAAATATATTTTTTCATTTAAACGTTTCTACAGCATTGAATATGTCATAATGCATGCATACATTGCAATAATAGCTATAGCTTGAAAACAATTTAGATTTTTTAAAAATAATATTTCTTAAAGATCGTTTAGATATCAGCTAAATTGAATTGCGAATTAGATCAACTTATTATTAGGAGAATATCATTATTGAAGATTTCATCATACATATTTTTTAGTATTTAAGCGTATTATTTCTTCGAGATATGCTATCCGTTTGAAAGATTTCATATTGATTCGAATATAAAATATCAAAGGAAAGAATTTGAACCGGATGGCCGACAATAACATTATTTCCGGAAATTTATTAAATCATGTTTATTTCAGTCCTTCGACTTGTTTTTTTTAATTAATTTTGTATCAAGTCCCTTTTAGTACAATGAAATGGAAAATTTGCTATTGATGGTTTTATTTATATGAATTGCAGAATATTGGAGCGGAAGTTGCGCTAAACGGAAAATGTCGATGTTAGATCAATTAGAAGAGATGGGCTTTTCACACGATATTGCGTATTCTTTCATTCTTTCTAAAAAAAAAAAATTTCTCATCAATAATTTGCATGATAAAAAAAATATGCAAATATATCTTTTTTTTCAAATTCTTAGAAGGAAATATCGGTGAATTTCAAATTGTTAGAAGGAAATGTCGGCGAATTTTAAATTGTTAGAAGGAAATGTCGGCGAATTTCATAATTGTTAGGAGGAAATGTCGGCGAATTTTAAATTGTTAGAAGGAAATTCGACGAATTTTAAATTGTTAGAAGGAAATGTCGGCGAATTATTTGAAATTTATGCTACTCTTAACTAAAAATTCCAGTGAAAAAGCATTGCGAGAAACTGGTGAAGCAGGATTGATTGAAGCAGTGGAATGGATTGCGGCACATCAAAAAGACAATGATACAAATAAGCCGAAACCTACACCGGAAGAGGAAAGCTCAATTGTTGAATTTGCTGAAGAGGAGGAACCATCAAAGCCATCATCTACTGAAACACCACAATCAATGTCATTCAGATGTGATGTGTATGCATATTTGAAAATTTTCCATAGATGATGTTAAAACGATTGATTACAGTTAAATGATGATGAAATATATTGAGAAGATAGTAAGATTGTATTAAAATGAGATATTAAAAGTAATGGCAGACATACATGCATTTTAGTAAAACGTATTTTTGAATTTAAGAGATTAAACTTGGCTTTATCAATATTTGATATTTCGTGGCTTATTATTATTTTAATTGATGGAATGTGATGTGATCTTGCCATTAACTTCAATAGCAGATATGCTAAATGTTTTAGATGTGGAAAACAGTTAGCCGATGATCAGGCCGTTATGTTTCATGCAGCACGCACAAAACACGAAGCATTTAGTGAATCGACGGAGATTCTGAAACCGTTAACAGAAGAGGAAAGGAAAGAAAGACTAGCAACATTACAAAAGAAACTAAAGGAAGCAAGAGCAAAAAAGGAAGAAGAAGAAAGAAAGGAAATGCTAGAGAAAGTTGGTGTTTGTTTTCATTAATTTTTGAAATATAATAATTTTCAACGGAATTGAAATTTCGCATTTCCTTGAACAACAATTATTGTAGGAAAAACGCCGTCGTCTAGAAGGAAAATCAATGGCAAAAATAGAAGAAGAAAGAAAGGAAATGGAAATGAAGAAAATGTTGGAAGAAAAAAAACGTGAAAAACGTGAAGTAAGAACTTTCAAAAGTTTCGAATGAATAGATAGCATCATTAGATAAGAATTATAATTACTTATTAAGGAAGCAGAAGCGCGAAAACGTATTTTGGAGCAAATTCGTTTGGATCGAGAAGCTCGTAAAGTAAATGAACAATTGCGACAACCGCAACCAACAGCAACAACAGCTAGTTCACCATTGCCTGCTGTAAATGTAGCACTTCCAGTAAAAGATACTGGTTATTGTCAAATACAAGTACGACTGCTTAACGGTTCAATTATCAAGGAAAAGTTTAAAGTAAGTTAGAATAGTGATAGTGACGAGATAGCAACCAGCTATAGGATCATTGGTTTTATTTCATAAATGTCAGAAAGTTTGCTGTACAGTTGAGTTCCGTAAAAAAAACGAAAACTAATTAAACAATTTTGAAATTTTTTAAAATTTGTCTTTGCTATATTGCTCTTTAATTCGTCTTATAGTAAATTAGGACAAAGGTGACGTATTCAAAAGCATTGCATGCGACAATATTATATATTACAGTCAGATGAACCATTATCTCATATACGTTTATGGGTGGAAATGCAGAGTAAGGATATAATGGAAGGTATTCCATTTACTCTCATGACTCCATTTCCTCGTAAAATTTTTACCGATGAAGATATGGCGGTACCAATCAAAGTACTTGGTGCGTTCTCGGATATTAATTTGGCATTCAAGTTTTTATATTTCTCTATTCACTATACAGTTTAAAATTATTGGAATTTTTAGGATTGGTCCCTTCTGCAAATATGGTTGTTACACGCGCTGCCCATTAGATTTCTTTCATACACTTGATAAATGATATAGTAAATGATATGTCAAACAAATAGCCGATATTTCGTACAAAGAAATGGCTAGTTTGATGAATTTTTGTTTCATTGCTTTTATGTCATGTATAACATCCATCACAAATAATTTAGTTGTTCTTGTTATGTTTGTTCACAAATACAATCGATTTGATTTGTTTTTTAAATTGGTAATGAATTTCAGCTGCGATCATTCTAGAATCGTCTACTGTTTTCAACAAAAATTAATTGAACTTTTACAAACCTCTTTTTATGTACATTGGTAATAGATACATCTATCACTGAAAAATCTAGTCATTGCTTTTAGGATACTCTTTAAAAAATCGGAGAAATCACTTAATTTGGCAAATTAGAACTTCTTTTTCCGGAATTTTTGTATTTCTTTTAAATGTACTTATTTACCCTTCCCTTCCCGTATTAATATATTCGATCTCCTAGATTTTTCATTGCTATGTGGGATATTTTCTAAAATATGTATGAAACATTTTGGAAGAGTAGATCGACTTTGCTATCACGATTAGACCGCGGGACATCTATTCTAACTTAATGTCTAAAATTAAGCATGTTAGTGGAATCAATGACTTGATGCAATAGAGGCAAAAAATCCAGAAACACTGCATTAATTACAATCAGAATGAATAATATATGAATAGTATATCGGAATGAATAGTATGACGATGCTATCAATGGCGAGAATCGAAAAATTAGACTGCGTATCAGTTTTTCTGATATCTCTGCTTCAAAAATGCAAAGTAAAGATTCATAAGAATTAATGATGTTCAATGAATTCATTAAAAGCGAAGCTAAAAGCTAAGCACTTATAGAATTGACAGTTCTCCATAAAAATTTTCTAATTTGACATTTAATAAAAATAATATTTCTACATAATAAATCTATAATGGTAAAAGACAATATTATCTCTGGATATGATAAGAACTGTCAGAGTTGATGATTTACAATCAGTGTTAAAAATGACTTCGCTAATAATATTACAATGTTATATATATATATTATTCAAGTACAAATTCCGTCATTAAAACGAAGAAAATAAGCAATGAGGTCAATAAAAGAATGATTTTGAGGCCAAAAACGGCCGTCATTTAAAATTGAGGCAATAAACAAATCCAAAATAATAAAATGGATTTTAAGGGTAACAATTAAAAAAATCAGCAGAATAATGGCGAGATCGGGAGCAAGACCGTAGCTTCATGAATCTTCCATTTTCTCCAAAGCTGCTTTCACACTCTCTTTCAGTGCACCTTTATACATCACCATATCCAAATTCGGGAACTTCTCCCCGATCTACAAATATTGTAACATTTTTGAAGAATCAATAAGAATAATAATAACGTTTTGTCATCTCTGTTTTCTATGAGAATGATAACAGCATTTTTCTTATCTCTCGTTTATTTGTTAAAATTACTTATGTACTATCAGGAATTACTTATTTCCCAATTTATCAAATGATCTTTTCAACCGCTAAGTGAAGCAACTCCTTGTATGAAGCTTTAAAACTTAGCATCTATGTATACTGATTTTACCGGCAGTATCACTAAAAAATTTCTATTTATTAATTGTTGATTAATAAGATCTTTGGTCAATTTCGACAGTTCCATATGACTTTTCACTATCATATTCTGGACTCTATCACTGCCAGTTTTGGAAGTCATTACGATCGAAATTCTTACTCGTTCACACATTTGTTTCATCGTACAATTCACAAGATCCACAGAACGAAGTATTTCGCTGATAGCAGTTTCCACTTCTGCATTTGAAGGTCCACCATCACCCCATGTCCGCTCTTCCTTAATATCAGCCAAAATATTTACATTATTCTTAAAATTTTCTTGAACAAAATGCGTCATCCAATCAAGCATCCCGACTTTGATATTTAAAAATCAATTAAGATGTGAAAAATTTTACGAATTAGAATAAAATCATCTAAGCCAAACCTTCGTCACAGGACTTTTAGAAGCAGAAGTTAATTTGCTGACATTTTTGACCTTTTCTGAACGATTTTTTATCGCGCTTGTCGATTCTGATTTCTTCTCTTCTTCATTTTCATTGTCGCTAGTTTCTTCCCCACTCTGTTTCATCCTCATTGCTTCCTCTTTTGATTTCTTTATACTTTTTTTGTTTCCTGTAAAATTTAATATTATATTCTTTAAAAAATACAGTTAATATATTTACTCCGTACTCAATGGCACATAAATAAATACCTTTCTTCTCACTTCTGCTTCTTTTCACTCCTTTTCCTGATGATTTTGAAGAGCTTCGTCGCTTCTTTGCTGACATGACCTTTCTACCTTTATCTTCCGGTTTTTGCAAGAAATGAAGAACATTCATTACCTTAAATAAATTCATACTTGAAAATTTGTAAAAGCAAAATAACACCAGAATCCAAATATTTCCATGTAATAAAAAAAAGATACAAATCATTAATTAATAAATATACTTACTGCTTCTTCCTTCGTATGTCCTCTCTCTGAACCCAAAATTCTTGCAATCATGTGTAACTGAAAAATAAAAAATAAGCGTCTGTGTCTCTCTAAAATCATTTAAATACTTCATCCTCATAAAAAAATGCCCTGCTGTAACAAGAACAAAATATCTAACATAGTTCGAAATACATGATTTCCGTCGGTCTAAATACTATGTTCCAATTTTAGATATTCAGAAAATCGTGCGACTACATTTCATAGTACAAATGAATCAGCAAAGATTGCGTTCTCGAAAAATGATGACAAAATGTATTTGTAAGAATTTCAAGGCAAATTAATATCATACTACATCATCTCAGCGAACAGAAAAAATCGAGTTAAATATTACAAAATCACAAAATAATTAGATAACTGAAATCATGAGTTTCTATCAGGAAAGACAATTCTTATTATGTACCTCAACGCATCAATCATTCTTAGCTCCATATTATCGCATGATATCTATCCGCGATAAAGAAAATACTTATGTAGTGAACACCGAATTTCTGAAGCTATTAAAACCTCTAATTAAAACTTCTGATAAGCACCTCATTATTCGTAAGCTTCATTGCCGTTGTTTTCTTTTTATCGAAATCAATACTCGCTTCATCAAATGCAAAGCCGTTAAACCTTCTAAGATCTCGTTTTCTAGAAGTTGCAGTCCCAGGAGTGCCGTAACATAGCCTGTGAAGCCATTTTAGTGTTTCATTTTGCGCTTTAGAAATGCCAACATTCACTAAAAACAAGAAATATTAGAAGGATAAAATAAAAGAGAATTTAAAAACAAGACCACTGCTATTAAAATCTGAGGAGGATGCATTTCTTTGTTTTTACGTTTTGAGAAAAACATCGACATCCGAAAATAGTTAAAACGTAAAACTAACACAGTATATTTAACATTTCACTACGCATAACAACAACAGCAATATAACATTTACGCAATCGTTACGGCTTCAACAACTTTAGAGTTTTTTAAATGAAATCTTACCAAATTCAATATCACCAAGAGAAGTTCCTGATCCAACTGCGTCTAAAGATGCTTTCTTTGACGGTGGCGATGAAAAGGCTGCAAGTCGTTCAACTGCATGGCGTTCTCTTTTGCCTTCTCTCACAACTGGTTCATCAAGAAGACCTATTATAAATCTGGTGACAATCATATAAAATAATCTGTTATGTTGAATAATCAAAAAAGCAGCATATCTAAATGTTCATACATTTATTTATTGTTACTATCAATAAACAATTTCAGCTGAACTGTGATAACTATCATATTCGACGATTCTCCTACGAAAACAACTGAGCACCTTAAAATTCTCAAACTTATAAAAATATCATTTGAGAAAAGAAACCTTTCTTTACAGGTTTCGGTTTTTCCTCTTTAGCCACCTTTGGAATTTCCTTTACAACACTGGTCGCATCATTCATTTCGCCGCTATTTTTGTTCGAATTTTCATTAAATAGTTCTGAACCTGGAGTTTCCTTAATTTCAGTACTTCTTTCATCATTTCCTTTGGCTTTCACTTCATCTTTTTTAACATCGATTTTCTCTTCTTTACGACTCCCAGCTACTTTTTCTTCAGTACTTTCATCTTTTGTTCCTTCATTTCTTTCAGGCTAAAACAAGTACGCAAGAGTAAATGTTAATCACTTGCAACAGAAATATAATGTAAAACTCTACCAATAAAAAGCATACTTAAAAGATGCACACAAACATTTCTATCCAAAATTCAACAAATATCTGTTTATTGCTCAACGTATTAACTGTTTATGACTTGTTCATGTAGCTTCTGTCAAACAGATTCATCAAACATGCAGTATACCAAGTAAATCGGATAATTTCCGGAATTCGTTAGGAATTGTCAAAAAGCAACGAAAAAAGACTCTATGTAAACCAATTAAACAAAACGAAAATCTCGTATAATGATAACTATAACAGTCCATTATGGAAGATTTTCAAATAATAAATAAATGAATGTTCTTACCGGGTCATCACTTTTCACCTTATATTCATCAGCCATTATAGTTAGATTAAATTTAATCAGCCTTTGTCTTGCAACTGCAAAAATATATAATTGAAGTGAAATATATCATCTATAACATTATCATAAATTGATCAAGCCATCTAATAATGGCAATGCAACAAATACTAGATATAGAGAAAGGACGGAAAAAAAGAAATATATATTCGGTACTAAAGAAGGTAACATCCCGAAATATACCATCTAACAACGGCAATGCAACAAATACTAGATATAGAGAAAGGACGGAAAAAAAGAAATATATATTCGGTACTAAAGAAGGTAACATCCCGAAATATACCATCTAACAACGGCAATGCAACAAATACTAGATATAGAGAAAGGACGGAAAAAAAGAAATATATATTCGGTACTAAAGAAAGTAACATCCCGAAATATACCATCTAACAACGGCAATGCAACAAATACTAGATATAGAGAAAGGACGGAAAAAAAGAAATATATATTCGGTACTAAAGAAAGTAACATCGCGAAATATACCATCTAACAACGGCAATGCAACAAATACTAGATATAAAGAAAGGACGGAAAAAAAGAAATATATATTCGGTGCTAAAGAAAGTAACATCCCGAAATATACCAGAACTAAAACTTTCCTGAATTTATGATCACCAAAACTAAGCATTATAACCATCCCTTCGTATCCCGCCAACTCAGCATATTTTAAAACCGAGACCCGCCTGGATAATCCACATCAAAACCAACATTTCATTGTAGCATTTCTTACACAGCTTGTCATTGTCTCGATATGAAAATCTCTAATCCGACAGATTATATTGTTTCTAGAAAGTGAATTCAGAGCGAATTTCATTTTGTATTTATTGTTATTTTACTAGATATGGACGTATACACGGTTATCAAAGCGTGTAATTTTGCAGCTGAACGTCACCGCTTGCAGCGACGAAAAGATGCTCTTCAAACGCCTTACATCAATCATCCTATTGGTATGTTTCATTTATCGAACAATTTGATTAATTAAAAAGCGAAATATTTTGACTTAGATTTTTTGCTGTGTCGGATTTTGGCATTTATTCCAAATATTGCAAATATGAAGTATAAGCTATTAGTGATTAAGCTATGTTATTCAAGAATATCATCCGTTAATATTTATATTCTCATTCGGACGTTTTATCATATTATCTTGCCATATAGTGAAAATAATATTTATATATTTTTGCATGTAATCTAGTCCGTTCATTTTTATTTTTCTTACATTTGAGTAATTATTCCCCTTATATTCATACTTATATTCCATTTCACGTAAGCATTAGATTATTTTGAATTTTTGGCAATTATTTCAGGTTTGCGAATATATTAACATGTGAAGCTGGTATAACAGATAGTGTAACAATTGCAGCAGCACTGCTACATGATACCGTCGAAGATACAGCTACTACTTCGCAAGAAATTTATGATATATTTGGTGAAGAAGTAAATTTTCCTTTTAGGTCAAGAAAAACAATTGCTGCAGATGACAATATGATCTATTGATTTCAATATTTGATTTACAGATTGGTCAAATCGTACAGGAATGTACCGATGATAAGAATTTACCGGCCTCCGTGCGAAAAGAATTGCAAATTAAAAATGCGGCAGGACATTCGCATAAGGTTAATTTGAAATTTGTTATCAAAAAAAAGAATAGGAAGAAGTAAAGTGTCATCTTTATTCTTTTCATTGAATTAATTTCTATTTTTTGTAAGCGTTATTTTATTTTATTTTTTGTAAGAGAAATAACCTTATTTGGAAAAAATCTGTCTAGCCTTAGTTGGGAAAAACCTGTCCTTCATTCGGACACAACCAAATATTTAGCTTAGCTTTCTGAACACAATAATAAAATTCTGTAGGCCCCTGCAGCAAAGAATATTAAAAATAAATTAATACTTAAGATCTTGAGCTCTATCTTTTTTTTTCGTGTGTCATTAAGATAAGTTTAAAATTACTTCTAGATTTATAAGAAACAAAAAAAAAAAAGAATAACATGTGCAAGGAAAAATTCTGTTGGTTACGATATATATTAATGAAGTATCTGATTGGTTTTTAATCGTACCTGAATTGGATAAGCAGCAAAGTAGGAAAATCTTTCCAAAAAAATATATATATATTAAAGTATATAATGGTTCCATTTTTCTAATTAATCAATTTAGTAGTGATAACAAGACTATAGGGAGAAGCCAACTAATTGATAATATGAAATAAATCACTTTTTATCTAATATATTTACCAAGATATATTTACAGCGTTGTTTGCTATATTATATAATTCATGAAATTTGCAAATTACTCGACAATTTGTTTGCAGGCAAAATTGATTCATCTCGCTGATAAACTATATAATTTACGGGATTTGGAGCGTTCAACACCGGTTGGATGGAGTGCACAACGAGTAAAAGAATATTTTTTATGGTCCAAAGCAGTTGTATCTGAATTAAAAGGAGCAAATGAAACTTTGGAGATAGCACTTGATGATATTATTAATAGATATTTATACAAATGCTGATTTTCTCGAACTTTGCCGTTCAAACAAGACTTTGTATGCTTAGAAATAATGAATTCGATTATTGGGAAAATAATAGTAATATTGCTGCAGCTATTTGGCAAGATATTTTGGTAGCTTTTTTTTCGAAATAAAAAAGTTTAAATTTTAGTAAATGATTGCTTTCATCATTTTACGCTCCGTGTTTTTTTCTAACAGATTAGATTTTTCTTGAAATTATGATAATATTTCGATATTTTTAGTAATTCTCGAAATTGTGATAAGTATTCGACCAATATTTTGAATTTTTTCAGTAATTCTCGAAATGATGATAAGTATTTCACCAATATTTCGAATTTTTTTAGTAGTTCTCGAAATTATCAATATTTCGAATATTTTCAGTGATTCTCGAAATTATAATAAACATTCGATTGATATTTCGAATTTTTCCAGTAATTTTCGAAACTACCAATATTTCCAAAATTCCTTTCAATTTAAGCTTTTAACATATTGTAAATGATTAAGTACGTAAGGATTAATTATTATACTCTTATTTAAATTGAGATGGACATTTCATTAATTCATACTATTTGTAATTTTAAAACAAGCAGTGTGACAACAATTTTGAGAAGAATTAGAGTTAGCTATTATGATGAGATAAACATTTATGAAGATTAATTTGCTCAATGGTGACACTTTTATATTTGACAAAAAAGTAATTGAAAGTTATCTCTAACTTGATATAATTTATTTTCAGTTTATGTTTATTTTACACCGCAAAGGATTATCCTGAATTTACCATTTGCGGAAAATAATATCAATGATAATAGTATGGTGCACGAATGATAATTCAGCACAAATAAATATAGCAATCTATTATTGAGTAATTTATTTTTTGTTATTCATTAATAGAGAAAAAACCAAATTGAATTTTATTCAGTTTGGCTACCATGTTACAATTCTTGCAATAAAATATTTGATCATAATATTCTAAATAACAATCTTTTTACAGGAAAATGTATTTAAATCCCAAATCTGATTTTATTCATTTTAAAGAGCCAAGGTCGGAATGGTTATCTAAAATGAGATGCTGTATAAATGCCCAAAAACGAAAATTCATAAACTTCAAGCATTTGCAGGAAGTATTCATTTCGAAATTCAATTACAATAGGTAATGAATAGGAATAATTTAGGTAATATCACTAAAAAGTAATTGACACGTCGTACCATATAATATCACAAGGTAACAATCTTATAAATAAGATGAGAATAGCAAAATGATTTTAAAAAAAGCATTAAATAATTCCAAAGATATAAGTTATTATTTTGTTTGTAACCCTGCCTATAAAATAAATATCTTAGTGCATAATAGAGATAATTAAAATGCAGGATGTAGAACTGTATTTTAGGCACAATTAAAATGCAGGATGTAGGACTGCATTTTAGGCATATCTTAGCTTTCGCCAACAATAATTCCTATGATCATGATATTTGAATACAGTGATGCTAATTCAAAATGACTTCTTATCAAGTATAGTACATTTGCGATGTTGAGAAATACTAGATGATATTCTTACTAATATTTATGACTTGGAATAGTTGCAAAGCATGTTGCTTGACTTATTGTCGAAGGTTCTTGCATTTGACATGCTTCAATACATCGATCACGTATCAGAACTGTTGATTCTGCTCCAGTCTCATAAATATTAGCTTCAGCCTTATCTGCATGCTGTCCCGAATAACTAAGTATTGTAGGATGTGGAAATAATAAACCTGAAAAGCAAATTTTATTTACAAGCAATAAAATAATTAAAAGATTTGAAATTCATGCGCTACAGATTTTTCCTATTTTTACTGTATGTTTTTAATCTAACATCTCTGAAATTATCGGTATCTAATATTTGCATATATTCTTTCATAAGAAAAATATGATAAAGATAAAACAAAGCTTTCATTGTTAAACTGTGTTCAGCTGAGAAGCAAAAGAAATAAAATAAAATTTAAAATAGTGCAGTTGCTTCATCAATAAATTAGGAATGTGATATTACGAATAATATTGCCATATTAGGTAAATAAAGAAAAAATCTCTTCATAGACTAAAACTAAGGAATAAATCAATGAATTTTATTTGTTTGTACAATTAGCTTATTAATTTCAATTTCAGTTGAAAATTTTCACAACAAGAGAAATCAACGCTTCGAAAATTGTCGCAAATTATTCAAATATTCATTTCTAAATATTTTCCGATTTCTCTATCATATTCCGGAATACTTCTTAAAATAATTAAATCATTACAAGAAAAAAAAATATTAGTTAAAAGAAATCGAAAGAAATACTAATACCATTCGATCTTTCGTGATGATTATCGTGTTTTATGCGACGATTTTCTGCTTCCAATTCCTGTTTTGTCTTACGCAAATCGTTCACTAATTCCATCAAACTAGCATTCGTAAATATTAACTTGCTATTTTGCTCCTCTAATGCTGCCACACGTTGTTTGAGCTGATTAACATCATCTTGCATTTGTAGATCTAAAATGAAAAGATAATAAACATAATACAGAACAGCAAGACATTAATTATAATGGCCATTATCTCTTTCATATTTATCATCAACACATTTCTGATTTCATTTTTTATAAATTTCACCATTTTATATCATGATTTTATCAAGTTGAGAAGAAGGAATATTTCAATATCATGATATTAAATGATATATCAATAATCACTGATACATTATCAAATATACATAATTTTAATTCGCATAAACGAAATAAAAAGCTAAAAAAAACAAATAAAAGAGATGAACGAAGTTAATGAAGAATTCTCATGAAAATTATCAATACTATAAGATTTATTTAGTGCAATATAAACCACTAAACAGACTTTATGCAATTTAATTATAAAGCGATTGAAAAATCTGTCACTTTATGGAATTTATTATTCACTGAATCAGATGTTTTCGATAATTTTATCAATGTAATTTTATCAGTATAAAAGCTTTAGGAATAAAAAAAAAAGTACACTACACCTGGTGATTTCTTTCGAAGTGGCCGAGCATTATAGACCTGTTTTCTATCCCGAAGTGTCGCTTGTGCATCCATTTTACCAGTCGAATCAACCGATAATTCATTCCAAATAGCTGCTGGACTATGTGATCCGATACGTTCTTTAATTTTTAGCAAAGTTGATGGATATGTCCTCATATAAGGACTTTGGCTATGTTTATTATTTCCATGAGGACGTGGTTGGAGATTACAATTCTCCAAACATTTGTATGAAAGCATAGCGTTTCCTATTGCTCGTCCATCTCGAGTCAAATAGCAGAGACATTTCATTAAACCAAGAGGTGGATCCGAATGAGGATGGCTACCGTATTTTTTCCTTATAATATAGTAGGGATGTTTGGTATCCGGAACACCTGATGCATTAACTCTTATATTCTTACAGGTTGGCCTTCGTACAGTACCAGCCCAGGAACCTGAAATTCAATTATATTTCATTTTTAACGGCTGCAACGAATAATTTAAACTGAAAAGAATTTTAAATAACAGGTATTGGAGTTTACAATAAAACTACTACATAGAAATGAAAAAGATTGTAAAAGTACTACAGTAATAAAAAGCAAAACTGGTATTTAACATTATCATTACAAGTAATTATTCTAAAATAATTCCTTTTTTTTTTTTTTATCAATTAAAAAGGTTTATTCACATCCTATTTTTATCACTGCTATTTTGAGACATAAAATTTCACATAAATTATTAATGTATTTATATTCAGCGTCTTGCAATTTTTTTTTCTAAATAAAGGAATCATCCTTTGCAAACTTATGCAATCCTTCAAATGGCTGTCATAACGAAATGAAATATATTTATTACAAGCACATGAAAAGTTCTTCGAAAAAAAAAACCTAAATTGTCGACCCAAAGATCTCGCTCAGAAATAAAATCCGTATCCAGAAGGAATGAAATTTCGAACGGTCGACCGGTTAAATAAATTTTCGGCAATCTTATATTCCTCTTCACAGAACTAAAAATAAACATCAAACGATTAATCACAAAGAAATATCTGAACTAATGTTGAAAACTGTAAAATCTATTATTGTAAACAACTATATAAAATATTATAACATATTTGCCAATTCTATAGGTATAGGATGGAGTAATATAATACGAATATATTTAAAATTATTTGAAAAATTACACAATGCACTTTCCAATATTATCGAAATTGTATCAAACTTGGAATTTGAATAAAATAAAAGTTGCTTCCGCAAAAAAAAGAAATTCGTCATTATATTACGACAGAAAAAAAAAACATATATCAAGTTTTTTCCCGCAAATGATCATACTTCATGTTAAATGAACAATGGCAACCAATTAATATTGAGACTGATTAAGATCTGTTTTAAGTAAACGAAAGAAATTTTAAAATAATTTTTTTATAAATAATTTTAAGAATTAAGCAACATAAACGTTAATAAAGTCAAACAAATTAACTTACTTGCTAATCATATCTTTGATGGGTAAATCTTTAACTTTCGATATATATTTATAATTGTAGATAACACCATCCACAATAGGTAACGAACTGAAAGAATTTCTGTACAAATTTATTAATTAAAAGCAATGCATAATGATATATTTGAAATTACTACATGGAGATAAATGATATATCACTAATAAATATGTTATGTAAATATTTTGAAAATAAACAATACAGATAAGTAAGATAAGATAAGTAATTAAGTAAGATAAAGATAAGATAAATAAGATAAGTGATAAGTAATACAAATAAGTAATTTATAACATTTCACGAAAAAAAACTATTCAAGTACCATAACCTGAGTAGCACATTTACTAAATCATAATATACTAATATATTCAAGCATCACTATCTAACATAGCATTTTAAAAACCGCATTTTTACATTTAACAGACTAGTCCTATAAAGCTAATTTTCCCCAACTAAAAATAAGCTAATTTTCCCGAACTAAAAATTTGGAATTCATATACGGTAAAATACAACGGTTTCATAGATAATAGAAAAATAAACGAGAGAAAAGTAATAAAATATTGTAAAATTTTGGACTAAATAACTAACATTCCATCTTCCGTACTTGTCGAAGGTCGACTCTTGATTTCACATCCCCGTTTCTCCTCTCGTCGATCTTCATCATCCTGTTTGTTGAATTCATCGGTACCAGCAGGTACTTGAACTTTTTGATCTTCTGACAAAATCACCTGCTGCTCCATTTCAAGACATCTACAACCCGAAATCCATTAGATTAAAGATAATTTTATTTTTGTCTCCAGCCGATGATAATAATTAACAGCAAAAAAAAAACGGTTAATATTTTTTGCAAAGTTATTTTCCAAATTATTCAAATTCGATTAATTTGAAATCAAATTTCGAATAATTAAAAAATACAAATATTTTCTTGAAAAATCATCTCTTTATCAACACTATAAATACTGGATTAAAAAAAAAAAAAAAAATAAACACGCAATTAAACTACATACGCAATTAACTTCACGTTACAATCAGTTATCAATTAATTAATTTCATGTTACAATCAATTATCAATTAAATCTTTGTACATAAGCAAGAGAAAATGAAACTTTAGCAAAAATGAACAAATAATCTAGTTAGGCTATGAAGTCTATGAAGCTAAAGAAGTAAATTAGTAAATTGATTGATTCAATTTCAATTCCAATATCAATTTACATTTCTTTTCTATTCCTACTTAATCATAAATTTTTGTCTAACTTAATCAAATTCAATTTTTCAATTTTTCAAAAAGCAACATTTTCATGTGAATTTAATTCCTTTACGAGTAAAAAATAAATATTAGTCTGGGAAAATTTTTTCCATATAAATAAATGAATTAATTTCGCAAAAATTATAAATCAAATAGTACATGATATACTATTTTTCTGAATCTCTTTTTTTTCCAATTAATTATTTCAATTAAAATTTAATTTCATAAATTCTCGCTCGTAGGATCATTTCCTCACCTGTATATGAGAATGTTAGATTATAAATTATTTTTAAATTACCTTAAATTTACAGTCTGATATTTGTCGTATTCTTCCAATTTCTTCTTTCAGAAGACGAAATTTCTGATTCTCATACACATTTCAGCAAAGTGCATAAAGTGCAATTCTTTTGAACTTTTTTTTCAATCTCTAACAATATGCTATTTCACACATTTTCCGTCTCTTCTCCATACTTTTTCCTCGCTCTTTTCCTCTTTACTCTCAATCTCTCACTTATACATTTCTCAAAATGTCATTGTCAAGTGCTCCCCATCGCATCTGCTTCTCGATGGAATGTGTGTGCATTATTTGCGTTAGAATGATTGTACTGATATCATCATTTGGCGCTATTTTCAAGTGATAAGCGTACAATTGCAGTAATATGAGATAGTCGGCAAATTAATAACGTAGTATCACGTATCATCCACGCATATGTAATTTTTTTTTTTGTACGATAATGATAAGATTATGAGAAGTGATTAAGTTTTATTTCGTGTAATGATAAAATTATGAGAAGTAATTTTTATTTCGTTAAGTGTTAAATAAGTTTTTTTTATGATTATAATGATTATATGGGAAGATAATTTTCGTTTCTTTCGAACAACTTCTGATAATCATAATCATAAGTCGTAAATTATAATCATATATCGTAATAGTTAAAGATAAAGAAAGATAAATACTGTTTACAAGTAGATTTACTTCACAGGCTATGATAATCGTCTTATCTTTATTGTAATCTACAGTACTGTAATGTATTATGAACAACAGCAATACCATATATTAAAGCATATCAGCACTGCGGTTGATATTATATCATATCATACTACTTGAAAATGAAAACGGTTGAATAAATCAAAATAAGCATTTTCCCCCATTTGATAAACACAAAATTAATTGCGGTCTAATTTTAGGAAGTCTGAATATCACTCGTTCAATCTTATCATGGAAAAACTTTCTTTTTCTCTTCACTGAATCAACTGTTGGATGAATGGAAAGAAAAGTCGAGTGGAAGAAATCAAATGGAAAAACAATCACCGATTGGTCGAAAATACGCCACATTCTCTACAACAGAAGGCGTAACATGACCGCAATATATGTCTTTACAACAATTTCATAAAATTCGTTCGCATCTCTGATAAGAAATATGTCGGCCGAACTTTAGCAATACGATCCTTAAAACCACATCTGGAATCAGTGCGTTATCATTCGTTTATCAGGTGATTATTGATTGTTATTCATTGTAAAGACGAAAACATTTGATCAAAAATAAATTAGACGTAAACATTGGTGAAAGTTAAAATTTGGACATTAATATTTTGTTTGAATTATATTTATGTTTTTGATAAGGTTAATGATATATCACGCACGTGCGACATATGACACTCTAATGAAATACGCTATTCAAACTAGTGAAATATGGTATATCATCCGACGATGTAGAATTTCATGGATTGATAGTGAAATTTCCAATGTTATCACTGAGAAGGAATCAATACCGGTTTGCTGTTAATTATCTTTTTGAATTGTCACAGATTATTCTTTTCCAATCTTATGAAATCAAATTCTGACTAATCATTTTATTATAGAGATATCGGAATAAAATCCGAGAGCAGGAGATGACAATGGTTTAAATATAGTCAAACAATTCCGTAATTTACACTAAGAAACTTTTCTCCGAGTTCCAAATTATTCTTCGATTCCTTGTCTGAAAACAATGATTAAAATTCATAGCAATATGAATTATATCATTTTTAATTATCTTTTGATAATTTTGCAAAAATTTTTTCTGCAATATATCGGTTGAACAGATTATAATAAATGACTAAATTTTGCATAATATTCTTCAAAAGTGAAGAGTTTTTTCTTTTCTTTTGGAGAATTTTTTTTGAAGATTTCTTTTAAATAATCATTAGTTTTTTTTCTTTTTTGTAAATGTTAAATCTCTTATAAAAGATTGGTATTAAACCATCTGTTGGTGGCATATTGCGAAATGTTTTGATTATTTTCTAAGGATTCGAAAATTCTCCAAAAGAAAAGAAAAAGCTTTTCGTTTCTAAATTTTACTGATTGTTTGTGAATTCCTTTACCATTTTTATGAACATTCTATAACTACGGAGCCTTTATCATTTTATCTCATAATTTCAGTTTTTTCGATATTTACTTTATAAAAATATTAGTCGATAAAGTGTCACTCTTCCATTTCATGTTTCTTTTTTCATTTACATATTTAACATTATTAGAATTCATATAATATTCACGAAGATGAAAAAAATTCTGTTTAGGGCATATATTCTTTCCAATTGGTCATAAAAAAAATTTTCGTATACTTTAAATGCTTATTTCAGGAATTAAAGAAGAAAATAGCTGTACTTGTAGTAAATACAGGTACTCCATCTGGTTATAGTTACTGGCCGATGAGGAGCTATTTGAAAGAATTTCTCAGTGATCGACGAGTTATCGAAATACCTCGAATTCTCTGGTGGCCCATTTTGCACTTGTTTATTCTGACGGGAAAACCGTTCAGTTCAGGGAAAAGTTACAAGTAAATAATGTTTATAAAAAAATTTAAGCAAAATTTAATAAAATGCTTCTATTATATGTATCTCTTATCATTCTTATTTACTTGTAATATTTTTATAAATTGCTCTTCGACAATGTAAAAGTCAAGAAAAGAAGATAATGGAAATGCCGTAATATTTAGATCGATCTGGAATACGGTACAGGATGAATCTCCATTACGCACTATGACCCGTAATCAAGCAACTAAATTGGCTAATCGTTTATGTAATCAGTCGGTAATGTTAAGATGTTTATTATTTTTGAAAAAAGGTGATAGCAATAGTTAACAGTAAAACTATTTAATGATCAAGAAGAATGAATAAATATAATGATAATATAATATCATATTTCTAAGCTTATTTTAATCATAGATTAGACTTCGAAGCTTTTCTATTTTTCATCTCATTATGTAATTGAATATTGCAAATGATTTCTTAATATTCAGATTACAGTTGATTGGGCATTTCGATACGGTCAACCATCAATTGCTTCCCGAATACATAAATTCGAAAAGGATGGTATCTTTTCTCTTCTTTTTTTCAAAAGACTTATTTAGCAAATCATTTTGAATAAAGAAATACTTGATTTCAAATCATTGTGATATACTTGATTTCGTGAGTCTGTTTCACTTGAAAATTGATTTTAATAAATTTAAAACAATTTTAATTAACCATAAAATTCGGAAAAAATTTCCCTAGATTAGGATTTTGAAATTTACACAACAACAAGTTTTGCTTAAAATTTTCATGAAAAAAATTGAGAATTTTAGGATGTGACAAGCTTATCATATTTCCCTTATTTCCACAATTCTCCGCAGTTACAAGTGCCTCAATTTTCGATGAAGTGAATTGCATTATTTATTATTCTGATAATATATGCTTATATTCTCATTTAACTTATTCAAAATTTATGAATTTTTTAATGAAAATATAGTATTATTACGGCACAAATTTGATTCAGTATTTCTCGTCAGTATTTTCGATTTTATCATTTTTTAAAACTTAGACTTGTCGTTGCCTGATGAAGCAGCGTCATCAAATGACTTTGTCCGTGGTGCCGCCATTTTATGATAACGAATTATACGTCAATGCAATTCTCATGAGTATAAATTCTGCTCTAAAAAGATTTCAAGCACCACCGCAAGTAATTATTGTTTCATATCACGGGATACCCTTGTCATATCAATCTAGCGGTGACCCATACGGGTTCCAGTGCAAATATACAACAACGCTCTTACGGTTTGTATTTGATGAACTGAGAAAGTATTTCTTAATTTCAAACATTGCACGGCATTCCAGCTGCTTCAACTAAAGCCCAGTAATTCTGTGGTTTTATCCTTAGTAATTTCAGGCGAAGTTGGACTTCTAACTGTGATTTAGTAACGACATTCCAGTCTCGATTTGGACCGGGAGAATGGTTGAAGCCATACACTGAAGATGTCGTTATAGAATTGGCCAAGTAAGTTTTTAGAATCAAAGTTAGAAAAATTTTGAATTACATTTTAACTCTATGAAAGGCTTTTACATGATTATTATTTAAAAAGAAAAATAAAAAGTTAAGAATCTATAACGAAATGTGTCTCATTTTATATTGGAGCTCAATTTAAGAGCAGACAACTACCATTAATGTATATCCTTTCTCTTTAAATATTTTGAAGATTTTATTCGTCAAACTTTAGATTTAATTATCTCTATTTTTAATAGCTTTTTGAGATCAGCAAATCTCTCAAATAAAAACGAAATTAGCTTTTCTGTTACTTAACTTGTCTTAAGTAATAAAACTGTCACAATTTTAAATAATTTTGTATTTTTGAAAGTAGCTTAAATAATTCATGGAATTTGACAGTTGAAATCTTAAATAATTTTCATTTTTTCCCAAACTTTAAGACGCGGAATTAAGCGAATCATGGTAATTGCTCCTGGTTTCTTTAGCGATTGTTTGGAAACGACGGAAGAATTAGAACTTCAACTTGCTGACTCTTTTCGGTATTTTACTTCATGATTGAAATTTCCTCACGGAAGAAACGATACATTTTGTAATTATATTTGTAAAGTTTATCTGTAAGAATGAAAATCCATTCAATTCAAATATAAATTTCTAGGAAACACGGTGGAGAAGAATATGTTTATGTGCCGAGCTTGAATGATAGTAATGAGGCCATCAACATCCTTGAATCACTATCTCGAAAACATATTGAATGTTTCTTATGAATTTTTTTAATAACCTCACTCGTTATTTTCATCTTGCTTCTATAGATCTGTTGCGGACGTAGTTATAATATATTAGAAATTCAAATTTATTCATTAATTCTTATTTAGTATTCTCAACTTTCTTCTTTTCAGTTTGTCCTTTTTCCTACGTTTGTGACTTCGTTAAAATAATGAATTAAAATCAAATGGAATTAATCACTTTTTTTTAAACCTTGTTGTACGCCATATTTCAACGAAAATCCAAAAAAAATGATTGAAACTTAAGTTCGAATCGAGAAGCTAGTCTATTTCATTTTTTTTTTTCTCATGGTCAAATTTTTCCGATAAGATTGATAATTGCGGAATGTAATTTAAGCCTGATTTTGAATCATTTATGTTTAAGTTTTGCAGAAATGAATTATCATTTAATAAATCAAAAATTTTTTTTTTCATTCCTTTTTTTTTCAGATCTTGATTTAAACATAATCAAGCTTGAATAAAAGTACAAATTATCTGGCAATATCTTTTATGATATTTCCTGTACTGATCCTTTTGGTCACTTGGTATATCTTTTTTTTTGGTGAAAAATTTTGTTTTTACGTATAAATTAAAATTCAAAGACATTTTTTTTATTAGCTCATATAAATTTTTTCAAAGAATCAATTTTTGAAATAAAAGTAACATTTATAAAAGAAAATTTAAAAAAAAATCCGAAGAGTTTATATCTTATCATTATCTCTTGATCACAGTATTACTTATTCTTTAACCACCTGTCATCAAAACTGTTTACATTATTTCTCGTCAGAGTATTGAAAACATTGATACTAAATACTCTTGATGATGATTCATTACTTTTTCTAGTGATTTATCATTAAAAAAAAGTTTTTATATTTCTTTGATTCGAAATTGAAAATGTTGAAATATAACTTAATATTCATTCATGTCATGATAGAGATTCATTCCAGTTATAATATGTTCATGTTCATAGTAGAAGTATTAATTGTTAAATGAAAATTATAAAGTTATTTTATTATTGTTAAATCTTATATCAAACAGATTGCAAGAATTCAACTTATCTAGAAAATTTTTGTAATCACAATTATTCAACACTTTACAGACATGCACAGAAATCTCGGAGCATCGATTAAATGAGGTAACAAAAAATGGCAATAAAGCAAATTAATATCTCTTAAGGTAGTTGTCTTTTCCGTATCCAAAAAAAATATTTTCTGTACGGAGAAGATCATCATTTGAATCTTATTTGACAAACAGGTTTTTTTTTTGTAAATTAAAATAGAAGAAATATTCATTGGTAATTTTAGCTTCAATAAGTTTATATATTGACAAGAAAATTATTTTCAATATAATTTGAGCCAACAAATAGATGATATTGCTAAAAATAAATGATAAGTCAAATTAGTTAAAAAATAGAAGGCCTCAAAAAACTGGAAGGGTGTATTGTTGGCTCTCATTTTTTTGAATAAATAAAATTAAGTAAATATTAGATTATCAATAATAAATCATTCATACAACAAATATATGAGCTAAAAAGTTAAAAAAAATAAAAATGCATCACTTAAAAATTGATGATTTGAAAATGAAAGAATCTTTTTTTCTTAAAAAGAATATCGACCGAATTATATGAATTTGCATTATTTTAAAAATTTTTCAATTATTTTCATTTAAAGAAAATTTTCAATAATTTCATCATTGGTTATTTAAAAAGAGATCGAAATAATTGATAGTCAAAAATGCACGAAATTATTATTCTTCAATTTTTTAATTAATTCAAAAATAATTCTAATTTTGGCTTATTTCTAAAATAAAATTTACTAAACAAAAAAAAAATTCTTTTCCTTTGATTTCATTAATCCTGTACAAATGATAACAGTATTATTAAAATTAGATCGAAATTCGAACTACTGATAATAAGCGACATGAAAAAAAAAAAAAACATGATAATTAATATGAACAAAAAAAACAGAAAGATGAATTTTATTAAAAAGCAGAATCTACTTTCTATATCATCTTTGCAGAGTGATTAAATATGTTGAAATTATCTGTAAAGATAAGACTCTGTTTTTTTAATGAAATGACATTTGACCTGGTTGATTCGAAAAGAGCTCGACAGAATTCATCTCATATATGAATTGAATTTTTAAAAATTTTTCTCTAAAATAATTTAAATATTAGAAGCGATATTTTATTTAAGAATTAATTCTCATTTGGAAATAAAATCGATAAAAGAACTCATAACAATAAATTAATAAATAGAAGAAATGCATTAGAAAGTGATAAATAATGAATTGATTGATAAAATACCAGAAATTATTTCAAATTTTATACCTTATCACTCCAAAACTATTATTTATCACTATAATTATGATAATGATTTTGCCATTATTACTAATAGATTTATCTTGCAACATCTTTTTGAAAATTGATATAATATAATCAACCGATTCCATTACCTTGATACTTGTTAAAAAGTATATTTTAGATAATGAAATATATTTATAAATCAAAAAAAAAAGGAAAGTTGCTTAAGTTTTATATTTGACCGGAATGGTCAAACAGCAATCTTCCTCTTATCATGAACTGTATGTAATTCAAAAAAAAATTGATAAATTTTGAAAATATATGCTTATCGAAAGCCGTATTATGAAGAAATACATTTGTTAGTCAAAATAAATTTGTTAGTAATTCAAATAGGCGTTCAAATGAATTATTGATTATCATAAGTGATATATTTTCAGAAATCTCGAAATCTCGAAATAAATCAAATAAGTGACATATTTTTTGGAAATCTCGAAAATTTTTAAAAATCTCGAAATCTCGAAATAAATCGAGAAGATTTGTGATATGGCAGTAGAAAGTGATTTCAATAATTTTTATCATTGAAATCTTTATTTCAGATTTCGTTATCAGCGTTTTGCATCATAATCCTTCTCATCTGTATCATATAATTGCTTATACAACGGACAGCAGAAGCAGCACCAACAGGATAGAAATATTAGTACTGCAAAATTATCAGTTACTCCATATCAGAACAATAGCAAAATTATCAGTCATCCGTGGTATTATGTTAAAGTAATTCAGTGTTTGATAAATTATCAGGATATAGAACTGTATTATCCATAATACGGCCAAATATATGATCGGATATTATCAGATAATTTGATGATTATTATTATCAAGAGTTTATGAAAAATACTATTCAAGAAAGCGAAAATCTACAATTTTAAGAATTAAAAAAAAAAAAAATAACCTACATGCTACGAAAACAATGGAAGCAATGATAATAGCGATAACTGCACCGGTTGGAATGGCAAATGGACAGCAAGATGGTTTCCATGAGCCTAAATAGGGCCAAGTACAGCACCAGTTATAGCTATCCCAATCTGTTGGTTGTGGACAGTAGGCCAAATATCCTGAAATTATCATCCATTATTACAACAATGCAAATAAATTAGAATATATATATTATTAAGATGAAAGATGAAATATTCCGAGCATTTTGTCATGAAGATAGTTACAGTACTTAAATTATTGATATATTTAAGTACCGTATCCTGATGGACACCACCAAATTTTTCTGTTGCCAAGACGGCCTTCGATATAATGCGATAATGGATTATGTAGTTGACCACTTATTATATCACCTATAAAAAAAATAATTTGCAAATGAAATTAAAATAATTACAGTAAATAACATCATAGTGTATATGGTAGTACTGGGATACGATAATTGATCGTAGCACCAAGATAACTGATTATAATCATACTAAAATTGGAAATCCATTTTCCCTAGAAATGGAAGAGAGAGAGAGAGAAAAAAACCAAAGAAAAAATGCTTATCATTTAAGCAATTATTTTTCTGCCAAGGTGTGAAGTATGGCGTAATGATTTACGCAGGTAATCATGCTAATTAGTTCGAGACTTTTCGAGAAATTCATACTGTCGAAATCGAATTTTTTTCGATACTTAATGCAAATAAAATAGCCCCCAAAATGTTCCTATCCTTGTTTTTGATTTAAAAAATTAAATTTTATTTTCGCAAATTTCATTTAACGAAAATATCGAAATCAAAAATTGAAATATTATTTTAAAAGAAATTAATAGGAATTTATTTTTGCAAAAAAAAAATTTATAAAAATAATCAATTAATTTTATATAACAAAATAAAAAATTAAAAAATAAAAAACTTACTCAATGCGAATATTAAATAACAAAGCCAAATATTAATTGGCTTAATTAACATTTTTTGTTTAATAAATTCAAAATTCTACGCCAAAATTTTTGCTGGAAATTAAATCTGAAATTTAATTCCTTTTTATATTATTTAATAAATATGCGAAATACTTTCGATCGTTTTATAGTTAGCTTATATTACAAATTTGTCAAATTATTACTTAAATATTTCTTTTTAGTAAGTAAAAATTTTATTTAAACTTATTCAATAAATTATTAATAACTAAAAATTACAATTCATAAATGCGGCCCTACACCAAAATTCATTTCAGGAAATTTTTCAAGTTCAAAATGAATCACTTGAATACATAAGAAGTGTTGTATTTTGACCTATTATACATAACTTTTTATTTTTTGACAACTATCGAGAGTTATCATTTCTCTATGATTTTAAACATCTGTTAATTCTATAAAATTTAATTTTTCCGAATTCCTCTACTTCCGGATTCTTATATTTCCGGATTTTCATAAAACCGATAGTCTGCTACTGTAGATGTTACAGAATATGATATGAAAAGTGACAAAATGATGCAGAGAAAATGATATAATAATCAAAAATCTCGATTATATTAATTAGTGGTATTACTAACGATTAATTATAAACTAATCACTATTTCATAATGATTATCCTTAGAAAACTATTTACTCAGTATGGATGTAATAATAATCATTATGATGAAGCTAATCAATATTATCACTCTATATGAATATGGTGATAATAGTATCATTACGATACGACAGTTAAAAATTAATTCACAAAAAGTGATATTATTTTAATCAAATAATAATATAATAATAATAATAACAATAATAATATATATATAATAATATAATAATAATAATAATAATAATAATAATAATAATAATAATAATAATAATAATAATAATAATAATAATAATAATAATGATATAATAATAATAATAAATAATAATAATAACAATAATGATAATAACAATAACAATATAATAATATTAAATATTATTATAGTAATAATAGTAGTAACTTTCTCTTAATTAGAGAATGCCATTTTTGATTATTTCAAATTTCATATTTATAGCCAAGCACAAAACATTAATGTTATTAATTAGCACATAAATACCAAAAATTATCAAAAGTTATCAACTTTTATCAACTTTTTTTACTTACTATTTTTCTTAACTTTCTGCTTTATATTTTCGGCACATTAATCAATCTGACTAATATAACTTATTAATTTGAAATTAATAGAATGAAAAACTCAAATTAAGTAGAATAAAATGGGCAATGAGAAAGTAAATGAAAAAAAATCGAAAAAAAAGTTATTAATTTTAACAAATTATTTAAAACTAATTTAATTTAATTTAAAATATGATTTGATTAAAACGATAAGATTGGCAATCTCGAATATTCTTCCATTTTAATGATAAGTCAATTATCAGATAAAATATGAAATTAATGATTGAAATTGCAAAAAGAAAACTAGCATTGGAAGAGTGTAAAATGAAAAAAGAAATAGAAGGAAAGTTATTCTTCATCTATCTGTTCGACCAATGCAAACATTGATAGATACAAACTATTCATTCCTATCAATTTATCTTTCTATCTCTTCAATTTATAATGATGATGAGCAAGCAAATACAATACTATAATGAATCATCGATATGACCGAACAGGTGTTTATCATATACCTGAATTTATTTCTGATAAACAGATGGAACATAAGCAATATTACAAGTGCATTAGTTACGTGTGAACGTTATCATGCACTTCAAACATTTGATATGATTACGTATAGATATGATTATAAGTGATCTTTAAGCATGATAAAATTCATAAATTATTCATTATATATTATCTATCTTTCTTAAATGCATTAGTTGTGTATGATACGTTATCATACACTTTCAACATTTGATATGATCACGTATAGATATTTTTTAAGCATGATAAAAAAAATCTACATTTAATTCATGCGTTGATAGCTATTATAACTGATTATAACTATTCTCTTATAACTGATTAGAATCTATTATAACTGATTGGAATCAAAACATTTCATCGAGAGATTTATTCTAGACTTGAAAATACTTTATTACTTTTATTTGAAGATTTACGTAAAGAATAAGTTATGAAATTTCTTTCTTAACGTAGAAAATGAAATTATCCTAAACAGTATATTTGCTAGCGATACGGCTAATTGCGAAGTAATTTTTTGATTAATGATAATCTTTTAGATGCCCAAATTGATATAATATATTTTATTGCTATCATTCCTCTTATCATTCATTACATTTTATAACAAAAAGTATGTCAAATAAAAATACCTGTCCGAATAGTAAGAATATACCTTTATTAAATTTTGATATATAAGCAAATTGATTATTATTCAAATAAATGATATAATATTTCAAAATGTTTGATACATGATAAAGCTACAGAAAGTATAGCATTCTGATGAAACTTATCAGATGGATCGATAAAAAAATATGAATCATTGATGGAAGATTTCTGACAATCAAAATCTATGAATTATTCAATTATTGAAATGATAGGCAAACAAAAATATGTGATGACTATCTGTCAAAAATTTTCTTATCATATCACTTTGATTATAGTTTTATTTTTTATAACAATTTCAATTTTTTAATTTCAAATTTTATTTTTTATTTTTTTATAATTTCAAATTTTATTTTTTTTTTTTTTAAATTTTCAATCGCTGCATCAATTGATTTATTTCTATGACTATGTTATCATTGATTGTCAAAAATTTTCTTATCATATCAAATTGGCTATAGTTTCATTTTTTTTTAAAATAATTTCTTACAAATTTTATTTTTTCCACCAATTTTCAATTATCAAACTCATGAAATAATAATCATTTAATGATCAACAAATTATAAGTACAAGAGTAAAATTTTCCACTTATCAAAAACATTGGAATATTAAAATGAAGCCAAATAAATTTTTCATAATATTTAATTTACATCCGAAAAAAAAACAAACTATTAATAATTATCATTGATTTATCAATTATCTATCTCTATAATAAATAAATAAATTTTACCTGTTCAATCGAAATACCTTGCTAAAATCAAAGGAATTATTATTTAATCAATTTTTTTAATAAATGGAAAATTTCATTCCTGTACTTATCATTTGTTGATCATTAAATGATTATTATTTAAACATGAAAAATATCAATTAAATCAAAGTGAAGAAATGTAAATCTTTTCATAAATAATTGAAATTTTTGAATTTTTTAAATGAACAAAAGGTGTAAATTAAAAAAGAGTGATAAAGTGGAACAGAAACTGAAACAGAGAGAGAGAGGGAGAGAGAGAGAGGGAGAGGGAGAAGGAAAAGAGAAAATTGATATGCTTGTCGTGCTTGTAGACTTTAATGATCGTTTGCTCATCACCATCTTATTTAAGTAAACAAGACAATCTCGACTGTCCATATACTTTGTTTAGATCTATAATATTTATATTAAAGCTTAAAATTGTAATGACAATTGAAGTTTGCAAAATGCAAATGCAGCTGCAATTACTACTATGAAATGTACACAAGTCTCGATATTGATGTTTATTAAAATTCTAGGAAGGAATGTAAAATTTTGTCAAATCAAATTTTTAATCTTTAATCGTTTTGATGTTAATCAGAAAGCTAATCGATTTTATCACTCAATGTGAAAAATGAAATAAGACAAAATATGGAAAGAAGAAGAAAATGGAGAATTGATCATAACTGATAAATACAATGGATAGTTAAGATTAATTTAAATTAATAACTAAATAAATAAATGATTAATTTAATGAATAAATGATTAATTTACTTATTAATTTAAATTAATCTTATATATAGTTATTTATTTATTTGGAAGGAAGGAAGAAGAAAATGGAGGATTGATCATTGCTAATAAATATAATAGATAGTTAAGATTAATTTAAATTAATAAGTAAATGAATAAATAAATAAATAAATAATTATATATATATATTAGAATGAGTAAATTGAATGTATATATATTTTTTTACTCGTTTAAATATATGTATATATATATTGGAAATGAATAAATCAAATAAATATATACGTTCTCTTTGCCCATTCAAATATGTATACTGGAAATGAATAAGTCGAGTATATATATTTATTCATTTCAATACAAATTAATTTACTTATTTATTATATTAGCAAAACAGAATTTTCAAATAGAAATTCTATTTATAAATTGAAAAATTTTTATGTTTTAACTAATTGTTTGTCAATTTATTGATATCTTTCTTTGCTTATATAGCAAATAGTTATTATTAATTTCGATTAAATAAATGAGAAAATAAATACATTATAAATATGTACTGGAAAATAAAATAAAATCGAATAGTTATATTTTAATAAATGATCTATTATTTAAGGAACTCAAATTTACGATATATTTTATGTGATTTGTGATGATAAAAATTAATGACTGAATTAAAGCAGTACAAAATTAAAATTAACATTAAAATTTGAACATACAACATACAATATTTTGGATGTTTTAGATAACTGTCAGGTACTATATGAAAAATTACATTGTTAAGTACTGTATGAAGAATTATATCATTAAGTACTGTATGGAACTATACCGTTTGTATTATACGGTATACTACCTGTTGGGATAGCAATTTTCATTACGCTCAAGGTGCAAAAAGTTCCGTACGCAGGATGAACATGGTTAATTGTTTTGGGAAGAGGATGGGTAGGTAGTTAAGTTGTCTGAAGGTGGATATGTTATTAGTGGTGAGATTCTGACCATATTTATAATTCTATACGTAGACGAGATTCTCCAGACAAATTGGATGAGATTCTCAAGTTAAAATAAAATGTAAATAAATAGATGAAATGAGATAAATATTAAAATAAAATATATAAAAAAAATAATATAAGATATAAATAATTGTATGAAATTTTACGATAGATTTTTTTTTCTCTTATTGATACTGAAACATCCATCATTATTGACGTTTTAATTCATATATTCGAGTAGTCTTTACCGTTAATTCACTGTTTATATTATTTCAAATATTCATAATATAATTATCAGGAATGTTGCTACGATCAGGATTATCCTCAGGATTGCGAATGGTTAGCACAGGGACACAAACTTTCAAATTTGATAATTTAGTGAAAAATTTGTTCTTGAAAAAGATCAAAGAGTATGAATCCAAGATGGTTGGCAAAACAGATGGACTTGTGGATGTTACGCCTGAGGTAAGAATAACTTTGTCATTTCAGTCTTATTGATTAGTTACAACTGTCTCAACCGGAAGTCTTCAAAAAACTTTATTTGCAACATTGTTTATTAAAATTAATTCACTACAAATGTAAGGAAAATAATAGCTATTTAGAAAATCTATGAGGTCAAGCAATTTTGTTTAAAGGAATCTTTTGAAGTTGAAGAATTCTCAATAAATAGGAGTATGGAATTCTTGTAATAATGAAAAGTAACAATGAAGATTTTATGATCTTTCTCACGTATATTTTTATTTTCCAAATGCGACGTTTCTGATTATCGACTTTTTGTAGAAAATTTTTCAAAAGCTTATCATTCCTATGACGTAGATTGTATTCTGTGATAAAGATTCATTGTATTTGCTCCTTGTCTAATATTATCTTTAAAAATATTTTTTCGCAATTAATAATTCTATCGACAAATAATCAAATTTATTGCAGACACATCGATCATTGGAGGATCAATTGCACCGTTTAGCTAATAAATATCACTTGGAGAATAAAGAAGCAGTGGGCGAGTTACCAGTAAAGGAATTGGAAACTCCGTCTGTTGAAAGTGCCGTGACAGTAATGTTTGAAGGAAAAACAGTAAATGATTTAAATAAAGAATTAGAAAAAGAAATTCAACAATATACAGAAATGCGACGGAAGAAACAAGCGGCGGAAGAAGAAGCGCAATTACATCTTCGATCTATCAAACAGCAACAACAATCTCTTACAGAAAAGCCTAAACAATAATATATAATTCGAGTAGCTTCTTTTTAAAATTAAAATTGAAACCGATAAGAGTTTTATCATTTCGTTATCTTAATGTCATAGGTGATGCATTCGATATTAGTTAATTTATATTACAGAATGGCGTGTAAATAAAAATTAAACACTGCTGGCTTATTTCATTGTTCTTTGAATTGGTAACTTACCGCAACATTCTTATTATATTAATTTCTGTCTTTTAAAAATCATATGTATTCTATCATAGACCTTATGGATTTAACATTTCCTTTAGTCTCCAAGGAAAAAGTAAAATCCAAATTTTCAATGAGATAAAAAACGCGAGAATATTCAAAATCCATGATTTTTTTTTTTGATACCTTTCTTTCTCTTCTTTTAATATTACTCTTTTAAATCTGAATATGGAGAGTTTTCATTTGGATTATTTGTTTTTTTTTTCATAAAGAATGAGTAAAGTTAAAAATCAATAAAATGATATAGGTTAAAATTCTTCAAGAATCAAATTTATGTGCGACATGTATGGGTTGTCATTGGGGTTTTTTTAAAATTTTATATAAGTTTTTAATTGTTATCTGTTCGCAATGAAGTATATACCGTCGTATGAATTCAGACCAATCCTATTACAGTAATCAGTTGCAATTTCTTATTGTATAAATGCGTCATCATAATAGCGGGACTAAATTTCCAAAAAAGCAGATTTCTGGACGACGGAAAAATGGAAAAATTGTAAAAGAAACTGTTGAGTCTATAATCTCACGATATGCCGATTTTGCGAAAGTATGTTTTAACTTGAGTTTATTACTCTTCTCCTTATCTTATTCAAATATAATCTTTCTGTGTTTTATATCAGGCAAGGAAATTTGAATTACAGGAAGAGAGCAGTACATTTACTGCATTCTCGCAAATGCCATTATCGAGAGCGACACAACAAGGTCTTGAGGAAAACAATTTCATAAATCCTACTGATATTCAGCGCGAATCATTGCAGTATTCGCTAACCGGTGCTGATGTGGTTGGTGCTGCTAAAACAGGCAGTGGAAAAACGCTTGCTTTCCTTATTCCTGTCAGTACTAATCATACATTCGCATATTTATGACTCTTTTTATTTATTTCATGTCATATCTTTCTTGGAAAGAGATATTTATAACCTTACTTTTAGAGTACTTACTTTTCATTAATAATTTTGCAGCTTTTGGAATGTTTGTGGAGGCAGAGATGGTCGCGTATAGTTGATGGATTAGGTGCTTTAATTATTAGTCCTACTAGAGAGCTCGCTTTTCAGACATTTCAAGTTTTGAATAAAATCGGTGCACATCATCAGTTTTCTGTTGCTGTCCTTATTGGAGGTATTTTTTTATACATGCTTAATTTAAACGTAATATTTGAAAAAAAAAATTTTGATGTTAAAATTTTGTATAAGTTATTAGTTATTATCCATTCGTAATGGCGTGCAACGCCATTGTATGAAGCGTCATTGTAATAGCGAGACTAAATTTCCAAAAAAGTGGATTTCTGGACGATGGAAAAATGGAAAAAAAATAATAGTTATATCTGGAGTTTTCATTGCTTCTGTTAAATCCTGCATTAGTCTATGTATTTGCCAGTTTTTTTATTCTTTGCAGTTAAGTAGATTTTCTATCTTTCGTACCAGCTGCAAATTCACTATTAAATTCTTTTCTGGCATTTTCCGAAAATTTTGACGTTTAAGTTCAAATTCATAGCATGAAATCTAACTTGCTTTGATTCTTTTTCTGATATTTCTAAGTCATCTTTGGATGGAAATATCAATTTTTCAATTTGTTTTTTATTTTCAAGTAGACAGCATCACCTTTATTCAAAATTTTTTTCCGATCTAATTAATAGATGAAGCTTTAAAATAATTTGTTCATATTTTTTAGGAACTGATGTAGAATACGAAAGTAAACGAATAGGTTCAGTAAATATTGTGGTATGTACGCCTGGTAGACTATTGCAACACATGGATGAGAATAGTACATTTTCGTGTGAACAATTGCAAATTCTTGTTATTGACGAAGCGGATAGGATTTTAGATCTTGGTTTCTCAAGACAGGTAAAGCACCACTTAGATTAATGGATATATCATATAATTTTGGTGCATATATAAGTATTCAAACATTATGACAAAATGTAAAATAAAAGGATTCAGTTGTTATCTTTTTACGGTTATAATTGATTTATCGTAGTCGTCAGAGACAAATTGCACTGAATAATAGAGTAATATTATAAGCCATTTCACCTTGCTACAGATGAATGCAATCTTGGAAAATTTGCCGAAAAATCGTCAAACATTACTTTTCTCAGCCACGCAAACCAAAAATGTGAAAGATTTAGTACGTTTGGCGCTGAGAGATCCATTATATATATCTGCTCACGAAAATGCTCCTCAAGCTACACCAGAATCATTGCAGCAGGTGGGATGTTAATACTTTTTTAGATTTTCTATTTTTCAAAAGGTTAGATTGTATTTTTAAGCGTTTTATATCCTAAAATATTTAGAACAGTAACAAGGAGCCGATTCTTCGCTTTGCTATGAACAAATATGGCGGTTAAATATTGATTTATAATAAAGAAATAAAGCAGGAGATTGGAATTGAAAAATAACGAAAACTATTAGCATGTGTAAAATAAAAATAGATTTTTGCAGAGTTATTTTATACGCAATGATGAAGACAAAATCAATGCTTTATGGTCATTTTTATTGAACCATCGAAAGAAGAAAACATTAATATTTGTCTCATGCTGCAAACAGGTCGTTTTAATTCTTTATCCAATATACACAATTCTTATTCTTCTGTATCCATTTATGAAATGATATGTTTAGGCACGATTTTTGACCGAAGCATTTTGTCATTTACGACCAGGTCTTTCACTAATGGGATTGTGGGGTACGATGAATCAAATGAAGCGACTGGAAGTTTTCAAAAAATTTAACAATAAAACAACTGGAGCTGCAATGATCGCTACTGATGTTGCTAGTCGAGGACTAGATTTTGCTCGTGTCGATTTAGTACTGCAGCTAGATTGTCCTGTAGATGTTGATGATTATATTCACAGGTTAATTTTCAAATTCTGAATAGTTTTTGCTCCCAGAAAAGAATTACGATTGAATTTAATTTTTTGTTTTTATTAGCAAAAATAACGAATTTATAATTTACGGATAGTATTTCTTTTCCAATACTGAAATCTGGAAATTTTCTTGGATTTTGATTTATCACCATATAGCACATAACTAGATTTTTTTCATAATTTAATTAATTCGACTGTTAAATTTAGAGTAGGACGTACAGCACGGATGGATAATAAGGGTGAAGCAATCTTGGTTCTAACGCCGACGCAAGAACAAGCCATGCTTGCACGATTGCAGGAAAAAAACATTTCACTCACTAAAATTAGGTTTGTTTCTCATAATTTGTGTAATTTTTATTGTAATTATGTAAATAGAGAGTTGAAAAGAATTAGATGAATTTTTGATGTAGCTATCTTAATCGTATTCCCTTTTGAAGTTTTATTACGACATAGTTGAGTCTAATTAGTATTAATAGATATTGACTAAAAAGTTTATTCCAGTGTCAATGAGAATCGAATAATGGACATTAGCAAACGTTTGCAATCGGAATTGCACAGTATCCGGGGATGAAGGAATTCGCTCAAAGGGTTTGTTTATTAAGGTTCTGATGATTATCTTAGTGTTTTCGAAGAAAAATATATTTTTCATATTTTTCATTTGTTTCAGAGTTTTGTGGCTTATGTTCGAACAATTTATCTGATGCGGAATAAAGATGTTTTCAGCTTGGATACTATTGATCTCGCGGCATTGGCAAAGTATCCGTTAATTAATTATTTCTCACAAATTCAAAAATTCATATACATTTTTCCATAATATTAATTTAATTTATTGCTTAAGGTTCAAATTTTCTTTCCATAATCTTTTTTCGCCAAGTTTAACTCGTTACAAAATATTAGATTTATTGATTAGTTTGTATTTTTAAATAATATATCTCAGTAAACGAAATGAGCAAAATATTTGGACAAGTTCATTAGTCGTTGGCTTTAATTGCAGAATTTCGCTTTACTTTCCTCTTAGGATTTTTTCGTCCCTTTACAGATCCTATGGACTTGCTGCAACACCGCGGATTCGCTTTTTGAAACGAATCGCAAACAAACATCAAAACTTACAAGCGAATATAGATCGAAAGCATAAAGGGGAGAAAAGTGCTAAAGAATTAATGGAAATGATGATTTCAGCAGCAAAGAAAAATAAGAAAGCAGTTACTGTAGTAAGATTTTTTTCTATATGTTTGGCGGATTGTATATTTATCATGTCATTTATCTATATATATAATATTTCAGAAGAATGAAGAAAATAATGATAATGAAGAAAGCGATATAGAGGATGAGGAAAACGATGTAGAGGATGAAGAAATTGATCTAGGATTAGGTACAAGCGGTAATACAACTGAGGAAGATGTGCCAAGCAATTTCAGATTAAGCACAAATGATAATGAATTGGATGAAGATAACGACGATTTTTTGAAAATAAGTCGAAAAAATGTGTTCAATATATTTCCAGACAAAGTTTGTTCTATAAAAGTTGCATAGAAATAATTTAATTCCAACTTTCAAAAATTCAATGATGTTCTCAATATTTTCCTTTTGAAAAACAGAAATTTCTGAAAACATTTCTTTATGAAATATTATCGGTTTAAACCGCGTATCACCTTGTTTAGCATACATATTTAGGTTGACGAAGTACTTGAAGAACCGAAAAGGGAATCAAAAAAACTTGTGACACGTTATGCATTGGCCAGGAAAATTCTAAAGAAAGGAGTAAAGTTAGGTGTGAAGAAGATTTTTACAGATGATGGAATGGAAATAGTAGTATGTTCTGTCTTATTTTAATCCCAGTTCATGTGACAAATTTTATTATATGTTTTTCAGGATATACATTAAAAACTTGCATTTACTGAAGTGAATTTGTTATAACTAAGGCATATATTTCTGGATTTAACAAAAAAAAATCTGGATTCTTTAGGGTTTTTGTGTAGCATGTTTTTCAATTTATTTTTTTTTTTTGAAGGAAGGTAAAGCATTTTCTACTAATGTTCCAAATGAAGAAGAATTGATTGGTCTCAATATAGACGAGGCAAAACGAGAAATGGTGCAGATCGATCAGATTGATAAAATAGCATATAAAGAGAAACAAAAGATATGGAGAAAGGTAATTCTTTCATCTTTTTTATTTCTATGATTTTGATTTTTTATTTTTTTTAATAGTTTATTAAATTTTGATTCTATTCCAGCTTTTTGTTCCTTCTCTAGATTTCTCTTACACAATTTGAAAAACGTGATCTGTATTGAAATAATTCAGAAAAAGAAGGAGAAACAAAAAGATGCACTGAAGAAGACACAAAATAAGGAAGAAGGAGTAATATTGGATTTGGGAGCTGAAAGGAATGGTTCGGATGATGAACCAGATTTATCATGGTTACCTGATCCTGACAAGCCAAAGAAATACGACGAAGAATGGAACGAGATTGAAGATAATTCTATGAATAGCTCTCATGTATGCGCTTTATTCATTGTTTTTCCAAATTTGATGTCATAATGATATGGTAATGGAGATTGCTTAGGAAAATTTAATTAAATTCAGTTGAGTTCAAGAAATATGGATAGTGAAATTTAATATGCCTAATTATATAATTTTCTTTATTTCAAAAAGTGAGCTTCTAATACATCTGTA